>CM045728.1:78267349-78682349 GCA_024760905.1 Plotosus lineatus | reverse complement strand
AACAACAGGTCAAATTTGTTTTCAATGATAGTTGGAGCCTGTCAAGGCTGTCCTTCATCACTGATTCTGTTCATAATATTTTTATGGACAGAATTCCTATGTGCAGCCATGGCGTTGAGGGGTTCTGGTTTGGTGACCATAGGGTCTCAGCTTGCTTTTTGGGGATAATGTTGTACTTTTGGCTTCATCAATCCAGGACCTCCAGCTCTCATTGGAGTGATTCATAGATGTGTGCGAAGCAGCAGAAATTAGAATACGCATCTCCAAGTCTGAAGCCATGATTCTCAACTGGAAAAAAGTGGAATACACCCTTTAGTTCTGGAATGAGGTCCTGCCCCAAGTTGAGGAGTTCAAGTATCTCAGGGTCTTATTTACGAGTGAGGGAAGGACGGAGCAGGAGATCGACAGGCAAATCACTGCAGCCTCTGCTGTAAAACAGAGCTTGTACCGGTCTGTCGTGGTGAAGAGGGAGCTGAGCCGCACGGCAAAGCTCTCAATTTACCAGTCGATCTAAGTTCCAACCTCACCTACAGTCAAAAGATTTGGGTAGTAACCAAAAGAACAAGATCGCAGATACAAGGGGCTGAAATGAGCTTCCATCACAGGGTAGCAGGGTTCTTCCTGAGAGATAGGGTGAGAAGCTCAGTCTTCCAGGAGGAGCTCGGAGTAGAACCACTGCTCCTCCACGTTGAAGGGAGTCAGTTGAGGTGGCTCGAGCATCTGGTAAGAATGCCTCCCAAATGCCCCCATTTTGTGGTGTTTTGCGCATGTCCAACTGTGAAGAGACCCAGGACATGCTGGAGGAACTGTCTCCCGGCTGGTTTGGGACTGCCTCAATGTCCTTCCAGAAGTGCTGGAGGAAGTTACCAGGGACAGGGGAGGTCTGGACCTCATTGCTTAGGCTACTGCTCCCGTGACCCAACCCCATATTAAATGGAGGAAGATGATGATGATGATGAAATGTAGCAAATTAATGAAGTATTTGCCATTTAAGTGCATAGGGCTAGAAAACCTGTTGTCACCCCCTTCTTCCTTAATCATTAACTAAAATGAAATGAAGAGATAACTCAGGTGTGCATTATTCCCCAAGATGCCTGAAATATAAAACAGCCGATTTAAAGATGAGACAGAAGGAATTACGAAAGGTCAAAAAATCTTTAATATTCAAAAAAGTTTTATCTAGAAATGCAGACCAGTTCAAATGGAACAAGAGCTGAAGAGGACCCCTTCGGATACCGACATAAGGAGCAGGAATCATTCAACTCTCTTCAATGCAGGATGCAAGATTCACACAAATATAATGGATGGTTTAAATCCAGTATCAACTCCAAAGCATATTTGAAAATGACAGCTGGGTTAAATATTACCCTGAAGCTCCTGCTAAATTTAGAGTGTGCTTCACTTTTCTGAAAACTGTTTTATATTTTCACAAGCAGAACACCACTGTGGGTATTCCAGCAGTCGTTTCACAGCCACTCTGTTTCACTGGCAGTGCTCTGAAGTGAGAGGAACAGATGTTTCAAGGCTTCCCATGTACAGTCATGTTCTGCTGGCATGCCAATTTTGTGAATCGAGCACATTTGTTTTTTTCCCCAAGACAGCACGCACATAGGTCATACCAGCCCCTTTTGCAATAAATCACTCACTGGGAATAACGCTGTTAGACATGGTGTTCCTGAGATGCAGGCCAGTAAGAAATAGAACACAGAGTATTTACAGTGTGAAACAAATCCTTTATTACATTACGTGTAAAGTGAGCTTTAAAGGCCACAGTAAATAATGTGTACGGACAGAAAGTGACATCACTGTGATGCTTGTGTAACTGGGTTAATCTTATAAATACGAGGAAGCACATTAATTATGCATTGTACCCTAACATATACCACAGGCTAATTTAATAAACCTAAATTATTTATAAACTGTTGAAAGTGCAATTTTTGTCAAATCAGTAAATTGAAGCAGAGCACCCATGCAACAAAGACTTAAAAGACATGCATAAGGACACTAATGCAATCATTAGTATGTAGGCATACTACTTAGCAGGAGATGGTCTGGAATGTGGATTGACTTGGCTATCATGAGCATCAGTCCAATTTTTGCAGTGGAGATCAGATACAAAAACAGCTTTCAATATAATTAAGCACCTGGCCAGTAATGTCTGGAACATTACACTTATATATATATATATATATAAAATGTTGAATTGTTCTACAGGGATCCCTCAGTACTTCGCACTTCAATTCATGCGGATTTAGTGCATCATGTTTTTTTTTTGTTAGGCCAATTATGCAAAAAAAAAAAAAAAAAAAAAAAAAAACCTAAGCTAACACAAAACAAAGCAACCCAAAATCTCCCATCAAAACTAGTTCCATTGTTGTGAGGTGCGCATCTGCGAGCGTGCACGCGTGCATCTGTATGTGTGTGTATTTATATTTTATTTACAACTTATGCATTATTTTTTAATGTTTAATTGTCATCATAAGCATTTATAGCATTGAATTTGTATTTAATATAGATATTATATACACATATACATGTACGTACACGTCAGTCAGGGGGTGTTGGGGGGTGATAATACTTCGCGGATTTCGATGGTTGCGTGGGGATCTCGGTCCCAATTAACCGCGAAAAGTGAGGGATCCCTGTAATGTCTTGTACTTGTGGTTGTTCCTACCTACACCTTTCTGACAGGTACGCATAAAGATAATTAATTTGTTGATATATTCTGATTTAGCCTATTAATAAATGATAAAATTCTGCTAAAATGTATAAAGTCGGCATTACTTGCTATTTGTATTTAGAGCAGTTCAAATGTATATACCGCATATTTATTATATTGTGTTAGCAAGTACAACTGCATAAATGGTATATTTTCGAGGACAACACCGACTTTCAAATCAAATTTGCAAATAATATCTTGAACGTAAACAGCTAAAATCCTCCATAATGTACAACAGTTATAAACTTATGGCTATAAACCTAATGATTACCAGCAAAAATAGGAGCAGATGATGAAGTCTGTGTGGGGGAAAATCAAGTAAATTATACCTAGTGCACTTGGAAATTATGCTTTGAATTTAACAAAAGTGTTCTCAACTAGAAACGCAGGTAATTCGTAAGTGGATTATGGTTGCCAATTATAGCACTGTATACTTTCTCAAATAAAAAGGTTATCCATGACCTCAGAAATTGTAGAGAATCAAAAAAAAAAAAAAATCATGTGGACGAATCATCAAAGTACAGCCTGCTATTTTCCACCTTTGTAGTAGCAAATAGCCATTTGAGAACGGTGCATTTGGTGTAATTTGGGGAAAAGGGCACAGACTTACAGTCATAATGCAACACCATTAGCATTATTTAAACCTGACGTAAGCTGAAGACATCTAGTTGTGCGTATATTTCTAATAGACTTCTGCTCCCCAGAGGATCAGCACTGAATTCTAAATCAAAACTGGAAGGGAAATGCACAGAATGCTGATTTGGGTTTTATTAATGAGCACCAGCAGCAGCAGAATGAAACTAGTCATGAAACAGGAATCCCACTGCTCTGAGCCTTGATCTCAACTACACATTTAATAAACACATTCAGATCTCTGTAATGTTTTTAATAAGCAGTTTAATTTGTCATTATCCACAGGCAAGTCAGAACATCCGGTCTTCTTCTTTTCCTTTCGGCTTTTCCCTTCAGGGGTCGCCACAGCGAATCATCTGCCTCCATCTCACCCTATCCTTTGCATCTTCTTCTCTTACACCAACGACCTTCATGTCCTCCTTTACCACATCCATGAATCGTCTCTTTGGTCTTCCTCTAGGCCTTTTGCCTGGTAGTTCCAGCCTCAGCATCCTATTACCAATATACTCACTATCCCTCCTCTGTACATGTCCAAACCATCTCAATCTAGCCTCTCTGACTTTGTCTCCAAAACGTCTTACATGTGCTGTCCCTCTGACGTACTCATTCCTAATCCTATCCATCCTCAAGTTACTACAAAAGAGAACCTCAACATTTTCATCTCTGCTACCTCCAACTCTGCCTCCTGTCTTTTCCCCAGGGCCACTGTTTCTAACCCATACAGCATCGTTGGCCTCAACACCGTTTTGTACACTTTTCCTTTCATTTTTGCCGATACCCTCCTATCACACATCACACCAGACACTTTTCTCCAACCATTCCAACCTGCCTGCACACGCTTCTTGACCTCTTTTCCACACTCGCCATTGCTCTGGATTGTTGAGCCTAAGTACTTAAAATCCTCCACCTTTCTTATCTCTGCTCCCTGTAATCTCACCGTTCCTCTTTGGTCCTTGGCATTCATGCACATGTACTCTGTCTTACTGAGGCTAATCTTCATTCCCCTCCTTTCCAGGGCATACCTCCACCTCTCTAGATTTTCCTGCACTTGTTCTCTGCTCTCACTACAGATTACAATGTCATCTGCAAACATCATAGTCCATGGGGAATCTTGTCTAACCTCGTCTGTCAGCCTGTCCATCACCATAGCGAACAAGAAGGGGCTGAGAGCTGACCCTTGATGCAGTCCCACCTCCACCTTGAACTCTTCTGTCACACCGACAGCACACCTCACCACTGTCTTACATCTCTCATACATGTCCTGCACCACTCTAACATACTTCTCTGCCACTCCAGACTTCCTCATGCAATACCACAGTTCTTCTCTCGGCACCCTGTCATATGCTTTCTCCAGATCCACAAAGGCACAATGCAGCTCCGTCTGACCTTCTCTGTACTTCTCCATTAACATCCTCAGAACATCCGGTGTCATTTTAATTCCTACGCTTTCTGTATCATTATGTCTTTTCCATTAATATGAATTCAGGGACTTAAAGAGTCTGTTAAAATGGCACTGCTGGACTACAAGTTGCACTGAAAAGCCTGGAGAGCACAGCAGTCATGGCGAAAAGAGAAAATGTGTAAAATGAGATATAAAAGGTTATGCTGATGAGCACAGCAGCAGAGCAGTAGCAGCACTGCAGGGGTAATCATGCAGCATTATCATCACATCTTTTATAAAATGAGGACCTTGTAGATAACAGGAATCGTGTCAAAAATGCTTTCCAATATTTACAAATTACATTCATTATACAGTTTATTTATTAATCCATATTTATAGTTATAATGAAATACTGAAATATATACTGAAATGTGTGACACTGATCTTTTACATTTTCTACAGACTTAGGAAAAAAATTTGGTTTTTCGAGTGTTAGCTGTATTAGGCCAATATGCATTAAATCCTGGTAGGTGCAGAATAATATTCCTTGGAGAAGCATCATCATCAAATTATCAGTAGGAATTTTAAAAAGTCCGTATGTAACATGGACAGAATGAATAGCCTTCTATTCACTAATAATAACTTTAGCTAAGAATTACGTAATTACTTACAATATGCCGATTGATAGTGCTTGACATGTTCAACTTTTCTTCATCATCTAAAGTCAATAAATGCAAATACATCAGTGATCAGTGGGAGCACAAGAGACACTATGCAACATGGACAGAAACAGTTACGTACAGTAGACCCTTGACATTCGCAGAGGTTCGGTTCCGGGCCCTTCCACGAATCGAGATAATCCTTGACTTCTGTACCCGGAAGTAAAACCCCATGTATCAAGTCACATGCGGGAATGAGCAGCCGGAAGTAAAATACTATGTATCGATGACATGCACTGAAATATGCTTCTTAAACATATTCTATAGACAGTCTTACTCATTAATTCAGTATTGATGTAGTAAAATGTAGTAATGATTCAGAAAAACTTTTCAATTTTTACTGTTATAATTATTGATGATAAAATATAAACATTATACAACATACGTATAAAAACACCTTTCAAAGCATCCTCTGAAAAACAGACAGCACTGTAGTTTTCAAAAATGCCCACTGGTTGGAACGTATTGCATTAGGCATGAGATGATTGAATTCAGGTATTAACTGCATTAAGTCCGAGCAGCTCGGCCATGCCGAACAGCCGAAGTGAGAAGAATTTTAGAGTGATCGAGTTAGAGAGCGTTACAAACCAAAGAAGCGGTGATGTTGATGTGAGTTAATCCTCTGGCGCAGAGGTGGGCGTGATTTTGTTTATTGGGAGTAAATGAGAATAGTAAATTCAGGTGTGTGCTACTGAGCAGCTCAGCCACACCCCCTCAGCCGAAGGCAAGTACTGTAAACAGTTAGTTAGAGGCACAGCGCCAAAATCAAAGTCCCCCAAAACACAGACCTAAACATTACCTAAGGTCATGTACTTTGAAAAAGACTTTAATAGTGGAGTGTTTTACAACAGTTCAGACGATTATTCCTCTTCAGCATTGACGTGACTTCAGAGGAAACTGTTGTTTCTTCCAGAGAAAGTCTTATTTCTTCAGAAGAGACATCCGTCATTACCTTTTTCTGGTGCGTAGCAGGCGTTTGAGTGACATCATACAACTTAACTGGTAATTAAAACGCACTAAAAAAAGGCTCATTGCCAACTTGTGCGCGAATGAGGAAAAAGAGCGTTACATCATCTCAACCAATCAGCAGGAAGGAGGACAACCAATGGCTGAATTTGAATCACATGCGAGTTGCTCGGCAGTCCGTGAATACTCAAACCGTGAGGGCAAAACCGC
Organism: Plotosus lineatus; assembly: GCA_024760905.1. Taxonomy (NCBI): domain Eukaryota; kingdom Metazoa; phylum Chordata; class Actinopteri; order Siluriformes; family Plotosidae; genus Plotosus; species Plotosus lineatus. The sequence continues at coordinate 78,675,721 of CM045728.1, read as the reverse complement.
GAATAGTCCAGGGCCTACTGTACATCATTGATCTCATTTTCAGTGCGGTGCTTATTCACCAAGATTGCCACCAGACAATTTAGACCCCATCGATAAGCGATTCCGTCGTTAAACGAACTCCGCTTTAGTAGACATTTTGCTTGGTTTGTATTTGTACAGTAGGCTACTGTATTGCACACGTATAGACTGTTGAATGTGAGAAGCCATAACTGCTCGCCATTCCTTGGAACTCTCTTACGTGGTAGACTTGCAACTCAGGAGTGAGTGAGGGCGTGGTTGTGTGCACGTGTGCGTGTGTGTGTGTGTGTGTGTGTGCGTGCATGCGTGTAAGATGCTGCCGACACTGGGTATGCACAAACATACACACAGACAACTCAGCTGCATTTTTTCTGCTGTGACTCGTTAACAGTAAAAGTATACTTCTGATAATTCGACAATTTTCAACAGGCCGTCGTATCTCTGAATCGTCGTTAACCAAGTCCGTCGTGAAGTGAGGAACTGCTGTATTTGAATTAGTTCAAAATCTGCGTTCACCATATGTGGACATTTTGATATAATATCTCCCAGGGCACTAACCAGTGTCTCTCCCCCTTATGCCGGTCCCAAGCCCGGATAAATGCAGAGGGTTCCGACAGGAAGGGCATCCGGCATAAAACTTTTGCCAAAATACAAAATGCAAAGCAGAAAGTCTAAACTCATATCGGATCGGTCGAGGCCCGGGTTAACAACGACCGCCATCAGTGCTGTCAACCAACAGGGTGCTGATGGAAATTGGACTACTGTTGGTCAAAGACGTCGAAGAAGGTGGGAGGCGTGTCCGTAGGCAGAGAGAGAAGAGGAAAAGCACGAGTCGAGGACTGAGAGTGGGGACTTTGAATGTTGGAACTATACAAGGAAAAAGGAGAGCAGATAGTTAATTCATCTCTGTGTATGAGACTTGCACCCATGCTAGTAGGCTTACACTTCTGACCAACCATATTTGCTTAGGGTTACAAAAGTCCGCAAACAGTGTAAACACAAAGATCACAGAGACGACGTCTTTACACAAGGGTAACACGCTATATAACTGAGATATATATATACACACACACACACACACACACACACACACTCAGTCTGTAGTTTGTAAACAATGAATGCGGCGTAATTGCGTCATTACGTCAGCATACTCTGTAGGTACGTCTAAACTCAAAATTTGACTTGGGGGGGGGGGGGTTCGTAAAATCAAAAAACCGTAAAACAGATGAATGTAAGTCAGGGAGCATCTGTGTGTGTGTATGTATGTACGTATATATATATATATATATATATATATATATATATATATATATATATATATAGAATCACCCATGAAATGACTCCAAACTCGAATTCCATACTGGATCGGTCGGGGCCCAGGATAAAAACGACCGCGCTGCCTTCTGATGCCCGCAGGGAAAGCAGTGACAAATAGGCTACTAGTGGACAACCAAGAAGATTTGCAAAAACCAACTTCAATATTGGAACTTGGAATGTGAGAACACTGAAGGATGAAGGGAAAATTGAGTTGCTTGTGAACGAAATGTCAACAGTCAGGTGGGATGTGTTAGAGATCTCAGAAATGAGATGGACTGGTATTGGTGAAATGACAACAGCAGAAGGGCACAAAATCTGGTACAGCGGTGAGGAAGAAAAACATGTTAGAGGAGTTGGCTTTCTGGTAAAAAGAGAAACCACAAAATCAGTCATGGAATGTTCACCAGTCTCAGACAGAATAATCTCAATCCGAATTGCTGGCAAGCCAAAAAACATGATTGTCATCCAAGTCTATGCACCAACTTCAGATAGCGAAGAGCAAGAAATTGAGGAATTCTACCAGGACCTGGAAGATCTCATAAACAAAGTTCCAAAGAAGGATATTCTTGTTGTGCAAGGAGACTGGAACACCAAGATCGGCTCTAATGAATCAAAAAATTGGAATGGAACAGTAGGAAACTATGGTGCAGGAACAACGAATAACAGGGGAAGAAAGCTGATGGAATTTGCAAAACGTCACCAACTTGTTGTTGCAAACACACTCCATAATCACAAACTCTCCAGAAGAATCACTTGGCACTCACCAAATGGACTGATACATAATCAAATTGACTATATCTTGGTAAGCAAGAAACACGCAACTGGGTCCAAAAAATGCACCAAAAACTCGGTCTTTCAAGAAACCGGATATTGGAAGTGACCATGACCAAGTGATCATGGAATTCAAACTGAAACTGTGCAAAAAGAAACCCTGCAAAGAAAAGAGAATCAGGTTTGATCTTGACAAACTGAAAGACCCAAACATTGCGTCAAAGTTCAAAGCAGAAATTGAGGGCCGCTTTGCCCCACTTCTTCTGCGTGAAAATATGGATACCCACACCTTAGGTGATAATTTCACCAAAATCATGAATGAAACAGCCAATGAAGTCCTTGGCAAAGCAAAGAAAATTAAGAAACAATGGATTACTGATGAAATCCTTAAAGCGTGTGAGGAAAGGCGGCAGCTCAAGAAAACCAGATTCGAAAGTGACAGGAACCTTGACATCTACAGATCTGCAAACAGAAAAATAAGGAAGAAAATTATCGCAAGAAAGAATGAATGGCTGGAGGAACTAAAGAAATTGAAGAAGGACTATCCAAAAATAATTGCAAGGTGGCTTACCAAGCTATGAAGAAGTTGACAAAGGAAAGAAATGGAAGAATTAATGCAGTAGAGGACCAATATGGAAACTTGCTCACAAACAGTCTTGATGTAGCTTCTCGATGGAAGGAATACTGCAGCGAACTCTATCAACAGCGATCTAACATGGATCTGAAAATACTAGATGAAGATGTCGACAGCAAAGAGGAAGATGAAGATCAGACAATTCTCAAGACAGAAGTCGAACATGCCATCCAAAAACTGAAAGCAAACAAGACTCCAGGACGTGACAACATACGGCTGAATTAATTAAGAATGGAGGTGACACAGTGGTTGACATCTTCGCACTGCAATTTGGTCATCTCAATGGACGGAATCTGTTTTGATCCCTATCCCAAAAAAGAAGATGCGTAAAAAGTGCAATGACTTCCGGACAATCAGCCTCATAAGCCACGCAAGCAAGGTTATGCTCACAATCATTCTCGAACGTATTCGGCCAAAAATCGAAATAATCCTTAGTGAAGAACAGGCTGGTTTCAGAAAAGACCGCAGCACAGTCGAGCAAATCCTAAATCTTTGTCTTTTATGTGAAAAATACCGAAATCATCAAAAGAAGCTTTACCACAACTTTATCGACTTCAAAAAGGCATTTGATCGGGTCTGGCATGGTGCGTTGTGGCATACAATGAAAAAGCAAGGTGTCGGAAAAAACATGACAAAACTAATACAACAGCTATATGAGAATGCAAGAAAAACAGTCCTTACTGGAGAAATTTATAGTGACTGGTTCACATCAACTGTAGGAGTTCGACAAGGCTGCATCCTCTCGCCCACTTTGTTGAACCTGTTTCTTGAAAGAATTATGGCTGATGCTTTGGAAAATTATGTACAAGGCCCGAGTTGTGGAGGAAGAACTGTGCACAACTTAAGGTTTACAGCTGACATAGACCTTATCGCTGATACAGAAGATGAATTGAGAACAATCACTGCAAGACTGGATGCAACGGCGCGCAGCTATGGGATGGAAATCAGCAGTGAGAAAAGCAAATTGATGGTCACAGGAAGAGGTAAGGTGGGTCAGATTACTGTGTCTCTCAATGGAGAAGATCTTGAACAAGTGAAAAGATTCAAGTACTTGGGCTCAATGATCACTGAAAAGACCACAAGCGAAGATGAAGTGAAATGTAGAATTGGTGCAGCAACAAGTGCTCTGGCAAAGATGGAAAATATCTGGAAAGCTAGAAATCTGAATGTAAGACGGAAGATTCGACTCATGAATGCAATGGTTACCAGTATTCTGATGTATGGTTGTGAAAGCTGGACAACAACAGAGAAAATATGGAAGAAGATTGAGGCGTTTGAAATGAAGTGCTACCGCCAGCTGCTTGGTATCTCTTGGAGAGACAAAAGATCAAACAAATTTGTGTGGGACAAGATACAGGTAATTTGTGGCAACAGCTTCCCTGAAAGATTTATGGCAGTTGTGATGCGGAGGAAATTCACCTTCTTTGGTCACCAAGTGAGACGAAATGCCATGACAAAATGGCTGATTCAAGGAACCATCAATGGAACGAGATATCAGGGGAGACCTCAACGATTATGGCTAGATGATATTTTGGATTGGTCTGGCATTAAGAGCTTAGCCAGACTTTGCCATCTTGCAGAAGACCGACTCAAGTGGCGAGAGACACAAACAATGGGTGCACCAACGGTCTAATCGACTACGGTTTCAATGATGATGATGATATATATATATATATATATATATATATGTTTATATATTTTTGGGGGGTTAATCCAATATATGGAAATCAACAACTGACTGCATACCCTAGCTACAACAATGTGAGACAATTGTGGTCACTCTAATCGATGTAGGACATAATGTGTAGCTCAAAATCTACTGGTCAGTCACCTGACTATCCTACATAAGTGTGATTTTAGTAAAAAAAAAAAAAATAATAATAAATAAATTAATGAATAATAAAAATAATAATAATAATAACGTTAAAAAATAAAATACATAAAAATAAATTGTTTAAAAAAACTACTGAAAAGTATTAGTTTTTAACATAAGATTACTGCTTGATAGTTAGACTCAAGACGTATTTTATGAACAGAGGGTTGGAACCGTGAAACTGTTACAATTAACTCTGTCCTATCTTCCCTTTCCCTTCGAGCAATGGTTTTGCTAATCACAGTAGCCTTTCCACAAAATTGTTGCTATTGCAGCACTTGCAAATTCTGAATTAGCCATAAAATTCGGAAAGGAAAAGGATTGGGGGGGGGGGGTATCTTTTGAAACTTTTTTTATTCTCCAAACTCCAGCATTAACCCCGTTGAAGTGCTACAGTCCGAGCCCTCATAATCAGCAAATGTATAATCTGTCCTCATTTATATTTGCCTTTCAGAGAGATGACTGGCAACCTGCCTGGCAATATCTGGCTACATTTTCACTGTCCCGAGATCCACATGTCACAATAGTGTGCCAGGAGAAACATCTGGTGCTTGTGAGGGATTGGCAAAAATGAACTGTGAAAAGGGCATCAAGAATACAACACAAAAAAACACTGCGGAAAAAAATAAGCTAAATGAGCTACTATGAGCACTGTGAATCTGAATGTGTATGTAAGGATGATGTCCCCTTAACACACTGCTCTCATATGGAACTTCTTAATGATTTAATTATCATCCATTATTATAGGCATTGGCTTATTAATCATATGGCAGCAGCAAAGCCACAGTCCTCAATGACATGATTTTACAATTCAAATAATGGCCGATGCAAAGATGTATAACAAATAAATGCAACTCCCTGCTAGTTCTTATGCTTACCTGTTACGGTAAAACTTCTGAGACTTCAAGTTACAGTCATACACACAGTAAAATATTTTAAAATGCAAAACAGCTTACCAAATGCTTTGAAGATCAATACTTTCCCCCCAAGGTAACGGGCCAGAGCAGTAATATTGATATTGAGATAAACATACTGTATTCGACGTGATAAGCACCCAGGACGCTTAAAAAAAATCAGGGGGGGCTTATTAAAATGGTTACCAGCGGAGTGGAACGGTAAGTGCTTATTAGCATCGAGGTGGAAAACATGAATATTAACAGAATGATAAAACAGTTTTACTGGTATTTGTGTTCTTAGGACAGTGGTGGTCTAAGTGGTATAGGGCTCTAGATCGCTGATCCAAAAGTTGGGGGTTCGAGTCCCACTCTCCATAAGGTTGTCACTGCCCCCCCCCACAGTGCGGCTAACTGGGTTATCAAAGGCGGGCTATGTCTCTCACTGTCTATGGTGAGAGGCATGTAAAAGAACCATTGCTGACATTGGTGAAGAGTAGGCTGCAAAGTCGTCAGCGTGTTTCTGTCCCTTGCTAAAAAGGGTTGTGACAGGAAGGGCATCCGATGTAAAAAACCCTGCCAAATCAAACGTGCGAATCAGATGATTCGCTGTGGCGACTCCCAAGTAATAGGGAAAAAGCCAAAAGGAAGACAGACTGGTATTTATGTTATTCATTTTGTGGTATCAACCAAACTACTTACATGAAAGCTGAAAATAAAGAGAAAACAGCATAAATTAAAAGAAAAGACTTTTCCTTCCCTTACTTTTCCCTACCAGAAGTGTGCTGGGAAGATGGAAAGAGTACTGTGAAGAGCTGATCAATGAGGAATATGAGAGAGAGAAAAAAAGTCGAAGAGGTGACTGTTGAGGACCAGGAAGTAGCAAAGATTAGTCAGAGTGAAGTGAGGAGGGCATTGAAGAGAATGAATAGTGGAAAGGCAGTTGGTCCTGATGATATACAGTGGTATGAAAAAGTATCTGAACCTTTTGGAATTTCTTACATTTCTGCATAAAATCACCATCAAATGTGATCTGATCTTTATCAAAATCAAACAGATGAAAAAACAGTGTCTGCTTTAACTAAAAGCACCCAAACATTTATAGGTTTTCATATTTTAATGAGGATAGCATGCAAACAATGACAGAAGGAGGAGGAATAAGTGACACTGTTGCTTCTCTCCCAAGGAGTGGCCGTCCACCAAAGATGACACCAAGAGTTCAGCGCAGAATACTCAGAGAGGTGAAGAAAAAAAAATTAGAGTGTCTTACAGAATTCACTGGCACAGTCCAATATCTCTGTGCACACATCAACTATATGTAAAACAATGGCCAAGAATGGTGTTCATGGAAGGACTCCAAGGAGGAAGCCACTGCTGTCTAAAAAAAACATTGTTGCTCGTTTAATGTTCACAAAAAGGCACTTGGACACTCCACAGAAGTTTTGGCAAAATATTTTGTGGACTGATGAAACCAAAGTTGAATTGTTTGGGAGGAACACACAACAAAAATGGAATAGCTCACCAACATCAACACCTCATTCCCACCGTGAAGCATGGTGAAGGGTGCGTCATGGTTTGGGGCTGTTTTGCTGCCTCGGGGCCTCTACAACTTGCAATCATTAATGGAAAAATGAATTCAAAAGTTTATCAGGATGTTTTGCAGGAAAACCTGAGGCCGTCTGTCAGACAGTTGAAGCTAAAAAGAGGATGGATGCTGCAACAAGACAATGATCCAAAACACAGAAGTAAATCAACTTCAGAATGGTTTCAGAAGAACAAAATACACGTTCTGGAGTGGCCAAGTCAAAGTCCAGACTTGAACCCCATTGAGATGTTGTGGCATGACCTCAAGACAGTGATTCATGCCAGACATCCCAGGAATCTGACTGAACTACAGAAGTTTTGTAAAGAAGAATGAGCCAAGATTAGTCCTGATTGATGTGCCAGACTGATCTGCAGCTACAGGAAGCATCTGGTTGACGTTATTGCTGCCAAAGGGGGGGGCCACAAAATATTACATGTGATGGTTCAGTTACTTATTCCTCCCCCTTCTGTCATTGTTTGCATGCTATCCTCAAGAAAACATGAAAACCTATAAATGTTTGGGTGCTTTTAGTTAAAGAAGACACTGTTTTTTCATCTGTGTGATTTTGACAAAGATCAGATCACATTTGATGGTGATTTTATGCAGAAATGTGAGAAATTCCAAAAGGTTCAGATACTTTTTCATACCACTGTACCGGTGGAGGTATGAAAGTGTCTAGACAAGCTAGCAGTATATTTTCTGAGGAGAACATTCAACAATGTTTTAGAGAGTAAGCAGATGCTGGAGGACTGGAAAAGTGTGCTGGTGTCCATTTTTAAGAACAAGAGAGACGTGCAGAGTTGTGGCAACTACAGAGGGATAAAGTTGATGAGCCATATGATGAAGTTATGGGAAAGAATACTGGTAGCTAGACTAAAAGCAGAGGTCAGCATATGTGAACAACAGTTTGGGTTCATGCCAAGGAAAAGCACCACAGATGCAGTGTTTGATTTGAGGATGTTAATAGAGAAGTACAGAGAAGGTCAGAGGGAACTGCACTGTGCCTTTGTGGATCTCAAGGAAGCATATTACAGGGTGCCGAGAGAGGAACTGCGGTATTGCATGAGGAAGTCTGGAGTGGCAAAGAAGCATGTTAGAGTGGTGCAGGACATGTATGAGAGATGTAAGACAGTGGTGAGGTGTGCTGTCGGTGTGACACAAGAGTTCAAGGTGGAGGTGGGATTGCATCAAGGGTCAGCTCTGAGCCCCTTCTGGTTTGCTATGGTGATGGACAGGCTAACAGATGAGGTGAAACAAGATTCTCCATGGACTATGATGTTTGCAGATGACATTGTGATCTGTAGTGAGAACAGAGAACAAGTGGGGGAAATCTAGAGAGGTGGAGGTGGAAAGGAGAGGAATGAAGGTTAGCCTCAGTAAAACAGAATACATGTGTGTAAACGACAAGGACCCAAGAGGAACGGTGAGGTCACAGGGGGCAGAGATAATGAAGGTGGAGGATTTTAAGTACTTAGGCTCAACAATCCAGAGCAGGGGAGAGTGTGGAAAAGAGGTGAAGAAGCGTGGCAGGCAGGTTGGAATGGTTGTAGAAAAGTGTCCGGTGTGATATGTGATCGGAAGGTATCGGCAAGAATGAAAGTAAAAGTGTACAAGACGGTGATGAGGCTAGTGATGTTGTATGGTTTAGAAACAGTGGCACTGGGGAAAAAAACAGGAGGCAGAGCTGGAGGTAGCAGAGATGAAAATGTTGAGGTTCTCTTTGGGAGTAACGAGATGGGTAGGATCAGGAATGAGTACATCAGAGGGACAGTACATGCAAGAGGTTTTGGAGACAAAGTCAGAGAGGCTAGATGGTGAGTATATTGGTAGTAGGATGCTGAGGTTGGAACTACCAAGCAGAAGGCCGGGAGGAAGACCAAAGAGAAGATTTATGGATGTGGTGAAGGAGGACATGAAGGTAGTTGGAGTAAGAGCAGCAGCTGCACAGGATAGGGTGAGATGGAGGCAGACGATTTGCTGTGGCGACCCCTGAAGGGAACAGCCGAAAGGAAGAGAAGACTTTTTCCTCCCGGTGCTGTTTCTTTAAACATTTCCTTTAAACATTGTCCCAAGTAAAATGAGCCAATCAACATTTTAGCACATGGCAAGTTGAACCAATCAACACGAACATAAACAAAAGCACATGGCCAGGAACGTCTCTTTTAAATTTATGAAGTTAGTGAGCAGGAGAATCGGGTGAAAAATACTCGCCATCAATTTCTGATTAGTCCATATATGGCTCATCACTCCATTCATTCAAAGCATCTGATAGTTTTGCTGTAGTGGTTTCTAATCGTTGATCGGTTATTGGACATTTACCAAGAGAACACAGCAAAATATTTTCCTGTTTTTTAAAGCATGGCAGATGAAACATTATAGACATTTCCCAGTGGCAGGGGGTTTTGAAATACCGTGTAAACAGTATCGACTACCTCACTAGCCATCCACAGTACGTGCGGCTGCAAGTCAAAGGTGGCAGTCTGCAGCATGGGGGCACCGCAGGGCACCGTCCTCTCACCCTTCCTTTTCAACATTTATATCTCGGACTTCATCTATAAGCACAGACAGCTGCCACCTCCAGAAGTTCTTGGACGACTCTGCCATCGTGGGCCGTGTGTCAGAGGGAATGAGCTGGAGTACCGGTCGGTCATCGTTGACTTCGTGGACTGGTGTGAGCGCAACCACCTGTGCTTGAACACTAGGAAGACGAAGGAGATGGTGGTCGACTTCAGAAGAAGCACTCTAACACACACACACTCACTAGTGAACATCCAGGGACAGGACATTGAGACAGTGGACAGTTTCAAGTACCTGGGTGTTCACCTTAACAAAAACTGGACTGGTCCCACAACACCAACGCCCTGTACAACTGTACAAGAAGGGCCAGAGTCGCCTCCACCTTATGAGGAGACTTAGGTCCTTCGGAGTATGCAGACCTCTGCTCAGGACTTTTTATGACTCTGTGGTAGCCTCTGCAATCCTCTCCGCTGCCATCTGCTGGGCCCCGGGCAGCACAGAGCAGGACAGAAAGAGACTGAACAAGCTGGTCAGGAGGGCCAGCTCTGTCCTAGGCCGCCCACTGGACTCTGTGGAGGAGGTGAGTGAGAGGAGGATGATAGCAAAGCTCACATCCATCATGGTCAACAGCTCTCACCCACTGCATCATACTGTAGAGAAGCTCAGTAGCTCCTTCGGTGGACGACTGAGACATCCTCAGTGCAGGAAGGAGCGCTACCGCAGGTCGTTCAATCCCACCACTGTCAGACTGTACAACACCACTTTGTAACTGTCTGTGAAAATACCGGTTATGTGCAATAAAAACCCCGTGCACTTTAATCAACCACATCTATCCCACTGACTGTGAACCATATCAACCCATCTACTCTGCCCTCAGATACATGTACACTTGAATATAGGCCAGTCTACAAAGTTGTTCCCTTTTTTTCTTTTTAATTGTATATTACTTTATACTATTTATGTATCTATTTATTTATTTACTTATATAATATATATGTATGTGTGTATGTTTGTATATGTATCTATTTTTGCACCCCCTACTGATGGTACCTCAAGAGCCTGGAACAGTGAATTTCTCCACTGTGAGATTAATAAAGCTGTATCTTATCTTATCTTATCTTAAACTCACTTTTACCGGCAGTGAACGCCTCATTTTACGATTACAGAGAGTCATCGAATAAAATTGGTAAGTTTGAGCTACGATTTTGCTCCTAGTACACATGGGCGGTTATTAGATGTAATATCAAAAAATGGGGGGTGCTTATTGGAGCAGAGCGCTTACTAGGTCGAATACGGTAATTCCAATACACTTTTACAGGTTTGCATTGTCGATATTGTTCAAAGCAACTGATCTGCTGTTCAATTACTCCTGAGCTATAAAGCTTTTTTTATTTGAATTTTATGTTCGCTTATGTTTGATGCCTTCAGGTACCATCATGTGATATTTGTTGGCCACCCCTAATGAAGAACATCTGCTATTAGCACTGTGTACAGAATTGGGATACACATGCATAGTGAGGGGACAGTATAGAGATCAGTCCAAAAGCTCTTGCATAATCTGAGTCTGAATATACAAAAAACGTGCCCTATATCGACACAGATGTAGCTTTTTGTTTGCCAACTCCAAAATAAAGTAGACTCAGTACCAACCTCCAAATCCAGCACCCTCTCCAACAGGTCGTGTGCTCTGATCACAGTGAATGTGTTTATAGCAAGGGGGGAAAAGGCGGATACAGTAATGTTATAAACAAAAAAGTACCACCTGTCATGCAGGTGTGACTGTATTCTGAAAAGTCCGGAGGAGTAATGGGACCACAAAAAGTGTGTGAGGTCAAAAAGGCAACAACCCAATTTGAGAGTGAGAGAGAGAGAGAGAGAGAGAGAGAGAGAGAGAGAGAGAGAGAGAGAGAGAGAGAGAGAGATTTCTCTTTAGATGTGGCTATACATTCCTTCATTATGCCAAACTGTTTCATCCTACTAGGGAGACTGGAGCTTATCTCAGCTTACTCTGAGCAGCTTAAAAGTCCATTACAGGGCCAACACACACACACACACACACACCCAATGAGCATGTCTTAAACTCTGAGAGGAAATCAGATTACACGGAGGAAACCCACACAATCACAGGGAGAATATTCAATACCACACAGAGATGTCCACACTGAGTCCGGTATTTGAACCCAGGTCCTTTTGCTGTTACACATATATGCGAAGCACTATGCCACCATGCTTATGCCTTAGTATCTACAAAGTGTATGTTTTAACTAGCATGTAAATCTACAACGGTTTTCAAACACTTTCATAAATCATCAAATGACAGACAGTGGGGATGTCTTTTAAAACCGAGTTGCTTCAACATCACACACTGTATCTTTAGGGGGAATTTTAAATAAAAACAAATGGGAGTGTAGTCCTGCCATATGAATAAACTGGCTTCTGTAACAATATCTAGATATAATATGTTTGGCTTTATACAGAACTACACACAATTAGCCATAACATTAAGACCACCTTCCAGGTCTGCACTGTGCGAACGTTCTGACCTTTTCCTCTCATAGACAGCATTAACCTTTCCAGCTGTTTGTGCAACAGTAGTTCTTTTGTGCTATCAGACCAAATGTACTATCATTTACTCCTCAAATATCAAGCACCCATGACACACTTGCCAGTTCAATGGTTATCATGAGTGGACCACCTTTGGTGGGTACTTACTGCTGCACACCAGGAACACCCCCACAAGAACTGCCATTTCGGTAATTAATTTACTCAGTCGAATATCCACCACATTGTGGCCATTTCCCTCATGTTTGCTCTTTTATTTTCTTGCTTTCAACACAGCAAATTGAAGAACTGACTGTTCACTTTCTGCTTAATACAGCCCACTCCTTGGCAGGTGCTACTGTATTGAGATAATCGTCATTCATGTCACCTGTCATGTTTCTAATGTTATGGCTGATTGTTGCATCAGCCAAAGTGATGATGAGTATCAATTTCTTTCAAGGAATTATGAACCAAATAATTCAGTGACTGACAGTGGCTGTGCCTGTACATGGACAGTGATTAACTGATTGAGTGGGTGAATGACTGACAGAATGATTGAGTCACTGCATCAGGAACTGACTGGGGGGGCGCCGAGTAACTGATTAGTAACATCAGTGGCTGAGTAAGTCAGTAATTGCAATTTTCATCCAGAGTGGAACAAATGACCAGTGCACAAAAATATTAAAAAGTGCATGCGCAGCAACAATATTGAGATGATTTGCCATTTCAGTGATGAAGTGGTTCATTCAAATCCAAAGACCCTCTTTGGGCACCACAGTTAGTCCTCAACCTACCTAATGCAGCTGTAGTGCTTGAAAGTGCTTGCAGCCTTCTGACATTCCAAGCACAACTGGATTGCACCTGGGTAGTCCTCCTCCTGCCAAAAACCAACACATCCACTTTCAGCAGCACCTCAGTGCAAGATCTTTTAACCTTGGGTTCACAACATAAACATGAGGAATTTTAATATATGCATGGATAGCACTCCTTTTAGAGCTGAATTAATGCTCCAAAGTGTGGAATGGATGTGATAATGCACTGGTTAAGCCCATTTACAGGGCAAATTGAGAAACCTGTCCATTAACAGCTTTTATTAAAAATTATCGAAAATGATCTGAAAGGAGATGAGAGAACTATTTTTTTCAGTGACTGTGAGGAAGGCCTGCGACATGCTTACCTCTAGCATTTCACTCAGTCTGACATCTGTTCTTTGCTGTGTAATAGAGAAATAGAGCTCATTTGGAATGGATAATAGGACAAAATTGACAATGGTCAGTAATTAAAAAGATAATTACCAGTGTCTTTATAGTTCTTAAAGACTTCAATAATCCTGTTAACAGCTGCCTGCGTCTTTGGTTGGCCAGGAGTCCAAGGCAGGCCTCGGTGAAGCCCTCTTTAGCAAAAGCAAGCTGCCTGTAAACAAAAAAAATGTTTGGAATCTTTTAATTTGAGTCTATGTTTGAAAAATTCTCGACTCCTCTTTGTTTTCTGATAATTTGTGATGTAGGAAGTGGACCAGACCTCCGAGCATTTGTACAAATAACAGCAGCCAGTTGTAGTGTGGTTTGTAAAGATGTTACTCGCTCCAATTCCTGAAACAGACCATGGTAGAATAATATTAACACAGTAGCATAATATTAATACATATTTCAATTTAACATAGTAACACCATCTTTCCTAAATACGGCGAGAACAGTATATCTTAACAGACATGAATATTACTTGATGGACATTATATGGATCTGGAAAAAGTATATGACAGGATGCCAAGAGAAGAACTGTGGTATTGCATGAGGAAGTCTGGAGTGGCAGAGAAGTATGTTAGAGTGGTGCAGGACATGTATGAGAGATGTAAGACAGTGGTGAGGTGTGCTGTCGGTGTGACCGACGAATTCAAGGTGGAGGTGGGACTGCATCAAGGGTCAGCTCTGAGCCCCTTCTTGTTTGCTATGGTGATGGACAGGCTGACAGACGAGGTGAGACAAGAATCTCCATGGACTATGATGTTTGCAGATGACATTGTGATCTGTAGTGAGAGCAGAGAACAAGTGCAGGACAATCTAGAGAGGTGGAGGTATGCCCTGGAAAGGAGAGGAATGAAGCTTAGCCTCAGAAAATCAGAATACATGTGTGTGAATGAGAAGGACCCAGGAGGAACGGTGATGTTACAGGGAGCAGAGATAACGAAGGTGGAGGATTTTAAGTACTTAGGCTCAACAATCCAGAGCAATGGAGAGTGTGGAAAAGAGGTGAAGAAGCGTGTGCAGGCAGGCTGGAATGGTTGGAGAAAAGTGTGCGGTGTGATGTGCGATAGGAGAGTGTCAGCAAGAATGAAGGGAAAAGTGTACAAGACGGTGGTGAGGCCAGCAATGTTGTATGGCTTAGAAACAGTGGCGCTGAGGAAAAGGCAGGAGGCAGAGCTGGAGGTAGCGGAGATGAAAATGTTGAGGTTCTCTCTGGGAGTAACGAGGATGGATAGGATCAGAAATTAGTATATCAGAGGGACAGCCCACGTAAGATGTTTTGGAGACAAAGTCAGAGAGGCTAGATTGAGATGGTTTGGACATGTAAAGAGGAGGGATAGTGAATATATTGGCAGTAGGATGCTGAGGTTGGAACTACCAGGCAGAAGGCCTCGAGGAAGACCAAAGAAGAGATTTATGGATGTGGTGAAGGAAGACCTGAAGGTCGTTGGAGTCAGAAAAGAAGATGCGGAGGACAGGGTGAGGTGGAGGCGGATGATTTGCTGTGGCGACACCTGAAGGGAGCAGCCGAAAGTAAAAGAAGAAGGACATTATAAAATGTGGAATAACTTTTATAGCAAACCACCACAGACATGGAACAATGATATTAATACAAAAACATCATCTAAGTCAGGTAGGCAGACAAACATTCGACAAGCAATTCAACAGAAACATGAACTCGTTAAAACAATAATTAAACAAACAAGACAGGTATAATAAAATTAACATCGAATGTACTTAGTCAAAGCCAGTTATGAAAAAAAAATACATTAAGTAAAATTTGTGCTAACCTTTCCTGCTTTTTTTGCAGACCGTAATCAGAAAACACAGACCAGAGTTATATATTTACTTAATCAAGGGTGGAAGTTGATGATAATCTATGTATAATATAACACCAACCTCTGACACCTATTAACATACAGTGGTGCTTGAAAGTTGAACTCTTAAGAATTGTATACATTTCTGGATAAATGTGACCTGAAACATCATCAGAATTCTAAAAGCAAATAAAGAGAATCCAATGAAATAAATGACAAAATATTTTACTTAGAAATTAATTTATTGAGGAAAACGTATGTGAACCTTGGTTCAGGTGTGACCCACTTATGAAGCAATAACTGCATCTAAAGTTTTAAATGACTGTTGATCAACTCTGCACATCAGTTTGGAGGAATCTTAACCCATTCTTCCAGAAAAGCTTAAACTCTGAGATGTTCGAGGATTTTCTATCAAGAATGGCTCGCTTCAAGTCCTTCCACAACATCTCATTTGGATCAAGGTCAAGCTTTTGACTGAGCTATTCCAAAACAATAACTTTACTCTTTTTGAATTATACATATTGACTGATATCCTTACATTTTCCTTTTGTAATTGCTGGTAAAATTCAGAATTCATGAATAATGACAACCTGTCCTGGCCCAGATGCAGCAAAATAGGCAAAAACCATGATAGTGCCGCCACCATCACGTTTCACAGATGGGATGATGCCCTTGTGCCGGAATTCAGTGTTTTCCTTCCTTCAAATATAATGCATCTCGTTCAAAAAGTAATATTTTTATATCAGTGCCCACAACACATTTTTTAAAGATTTTTTTTTCATCTAGTTTGTCCATGTGATATTTGGCAAGCTGCAGAAGATCTTTTTGGACAGTAATTACTTTCTCCTTGCAGCTCTGCCATGCACATCACTATTGTGCAGTGTTCTCCTGAAGGTACACTGATCAATATTAACATTAGCCAATACGAGAAAGGCCTTCAGTTGTTTGTGGCCTCACTGACTATTAAACGGTTTGCTCTTGGAGTGATCTTAGTTGGTCACAAACTCCTGAGGAGGGTAATTCTCCATTTGTACGGAATCTGTCTTAATATGGATTGGTGGAGTCTGGGATCTTTAGAGATGGTTTTGTCAGCTTTTCTTTCTCTACTTTTAGGACTCGTGAAAATCTGACGATGTTTTAGATCTTGTTTATGCAGGAATGCATAAAATTATTAAAGGTTCTCAAATGTTCAAACACCACTGAAAACATCTTTATCCATTTATTATTCTAACATTCCTTCACCAGCGTTTTTTTAGCTCTCTAGTCAAAGTTACTCACACAAGAAACATGTGACGTTACCAAGAAACTGAAAATTATCCTGAAGGCATTCAGGTGGCAAATCATAAAGACCAGCTTCGTGCTAACTGTTACAAACCTTTTGAAGAAAAAAAAAAGCTGAGCAGTTCTTTGGTATAAAGTATTAAAATTTACATTTTAATCAGTGCAAGAGAGAGACATTAGAGCAGCACTATACAAATCTTTTACAGCAAAAACCAAGACAAATAAACGACACAAATAGAAACAATTTGCCATCGACATACATTCTATCATAGGCAGTATAATATTTCAGTAACTCAACCTAACCTTTCCAGCACAAACAGTGCATTTCATTTTCAGTGGGGTTCCAGTTTCGAGAAAGTTCATTCTGTTAAATAACAGAAACTCTCCAGCACTGCTGTATTCATAACCATCAGCAATAGGTTCAAACCCCATAGAGATAATATTCTGTTCCAGTACTATATGAAAAGTTCTGAAACCCAGATAGTTTGTTTGTTTTAATGACAGTGTTCAAGGTGGCTTGGTTTTGTCTGAAATGACCATGAAGGGGAAAAGTAACAATTATAATTATCTTGTTAAAGCGATAAGCTCTCTTACTGAGAAAGAGAAAATAGTGGAAAGTTGCTACAGGAACATAGCCGTGATTCTATGGAGTATTTCCCAAATCGATTGTTTAGTGGAATTTAAGGTTTCCTCTCCTCCTTTGTGTTTGAAGCGCTGTCAGAGTCTGAGGTGGGCACATATTCGAACAACCCATCTAAGTCTCAAGACAAAACGCATCAATTACAACCTTTAATACAGAGAAGGCTGTTGGCAAGAGAAAGAGCATCATCCCACTGTCATGTTAAACACAACTATTTGGCAAAAGAATACGAGGTGAAAAAAAAAAATTCCACAGAGTTCATGCACACAAAGCTTCTTTATGCCCAACAACACAAAACCCACATTAATTCTTCAGAGAGATCATCACTGGTTATTACTGGAATCTGTATCTGTACAACCCTGGAAGGCTCGTAATAAAACTGAGCATTCAAATAAAAACTGGGTTTAGGGTGAACTTGAGAACATCGGATAGGATTTGCAAACATGATCAGATGAGAAACCGGGCAAAAGAAGTGCTGTGTTTAAATTGTGTTATGATTTCAGTCGCTTGCACACATGGAAGAGTGAGAAGTTAATTAAAAGTCACCCAAGTTCTTATTACTGAGGGAACTATTAAAGAAAAAAAATTCATAACGAGAAATTAAACCTTTAGAGAACAGTTTTCCAATAATTTATTCTCAAAGATTTCTACCTGAGGTTACACACAGCTTATGTTTATTAATTTCTGTGCAGTAATGTTATACAATAAAGGAAGTGATTTAAAAAAGCAGTAGGTGGGGTTGAATGCTGCATAAAATTCTTTGGGCAACCAAATGATTCACACAGGATATGGTGGGGAGCTATACGGTTTCATCAGGATAAAACTATATTACACAATTGTTGAAGAGACATTTACATGCTCAAAACCCAGAAGACAATTTTTTTTTTTAATCCAGTTCCTCTCGTGTTGTTTTGTGGAGTTTTTCCCTTGCCACTATTGCCTTTGGTTTGTTCATTATAAATTGATGATGAATCTATATATAAGTTTTTATCTCAAGTCAGACTGAAAAACATTTCCAGTTATTTACAGAAAGTTGTCACAAGAAAATACCTGTGGAATTTTAAAAACCTTAAGTTAGAAGTTTCCACATGAATTAACGGAAATTTTGGAAATGATTTATGCAAACTGTATCATACACAAACAAAACAAATTCATTTTTGTGATAAGTAGACATCAAATCAAATATTTTTGTTTAAAAAAAGATTTTAAAAACCATGCGCACCTATATTAGTCATTTGAATGTGATTAATCTACTGTGATCCTTCAGAGTATTCAAGGGAAAACTTAATTCTAATGAAGTTTCATATACAGGGCTGCCATCTGAGGAAAGTACCATTTTGTAGTCGATAAACCAAAAATTAGTATTTTGAGCTGAAAGTTAGTATTCATAATGGACAAAATTAGTATTCAAATTAGGATTCCACAAAATTACATAAATGGAAATACAGGTTATCTTTGTCAAATTTTACTGCATTTGGGATTAATAATGAAACAGCAGCATATTTGAGAAAACCGGGTTTATTTTACATTATTTTATTTTATTTTTATATTGACATTCATTATTTGACATATTAGGACAGTCATCCCTTGAATATCGCGGATAATGAAGACCAGACCTGGCCGAGATATTGGAAAAACCGCGAAGTAGGACAGGGAAACCCCCCATTTCTACCATGTTGTCTCATTTCTATATGTTTTCGCGTCTGTACAATATGAAGAAGTGTATATTAAACGTTACACAGTTATATGCATATGTAAATACTGTATTAATATTTAAATAGAATTTATATTTAAATACTTTAAGTACTGTACTCATCTCTGACAATAGCTCTTCTCCGCAGTGCAGGACGTTCACAAACACGAAACTAAGAAAAAATCCCACGGGAAAGTGCGAGGCAACAGCGTCACGCATCTAAGCCAATCAGCTTGCGAGATTGAGTTGAGTGGGCGGGAGGCAACAGCGTCACGCATCTAAGCCAACCAGCTTGCGAGATTGAGTTGAGTGGGCAGTCCCTGCCTGAAATGGGGAGGAGGGGCACTTCAGTCTGTCGTTTGGAAACAATGGACGCAGCCTGCCTTGGGTCTCTGCCTTCAGCTTGCTTACATGCGAGTTTCAGCACGAATTTTGAAATTTTTATGTTTTTATATTTATATATATATATATATATATATATATATATATATATATATATATATCGCGATGTACCAAGACCACGATGCTCAAATCGCAAAGTGGCAAGGGATGACTGTGTTAGTGACATAGTATTTGAATTCTACTGGTGTTATAATACAGAATATGATATGTCATATTTATTATGCATGACCCTGAGTGATATTTGATATCAGCATTTACAAATAAGTAAGAGAGTTCAGTCCTTTCTTAATTGGGAACCAGAGCTGACTGGTAAAAGGCGCGTCCACAGGTGGCGGATAGTGGCATGGCCTTCTGGAAAGGTTAGCTGCAAATCAAATGATCAGCCACGGACCAACAGTAACAGGTTTACCAGTCAAGAGGTCCTTTAAGATGACGCTTGAAGGACACTCAAAACTAACAAGTTTTAAGAACCTGTGACAAGGCGAATATGACCGCCTCTCAAATAAGTTCAGTCATAGTGCTAGACAGCAGCAGCACTATTATTCTCAGTGGGCGGAAAAGCTGAACTCTGGTCAACAGCTGCTGAAGAACACCAGGAGGCAGACCAGCGAACCTGGATCCTGGTTACTGTACTGCGATGCTCTACTCACCAACACGCACCACACCAGCACAGCGAGTTATGGTTCAACCCCACATCATGACTAAATGTAATTCAAGATGGCCCTCAGTCCCCGGCAGTCGAAAGGTGCTAAGCATCCCCGGGTTCCCAAAACACTACTTTACATATATACTTACAATGTATGTACATTGAAGGATCAGGAGAAAGAAGTTAGAACATGAATTGGAGAAGGAAAGTTTCAAATGGGATATCATCGGAATAGCAGAGACAAGAAGAAAAGACAAACAGCTTGAGGAGCTACAGAGAGGACATGTGATGTACACAAAGGGAGGAGAGGAGTCCATTGGAGGAGTCGGTTTCTTGGTGAACAAGAAAATTAAAGAAGGAACGAGTAATAGAGTAGCATCGCTCTCACTGAGAATAAATTGCAACTACAGTCTACAAGTGGTCCAAGTGTATGCACCTACAACAAGCCCCGATGATGAAGAGGTTGAAGAGTTGTACGAGAAAGTAGCCAGGATCATGGAGAAGAACAAGAGTCATTATAAGATAATCATGGGCGACAATATGAAGGTCAGACAGCAGCAACAGGGCGAAGGAAAAACTGTTGGATCTTTTGGACTTGGAGAACGAAATGAAAGCGGTACAAGATTAGTGCTATTCGCAACATCCCAGAATCTGAGAATGAAGAACACCTTTCAGAAGCAAAAGAACAAGAAATGGACATGGAAGAGTCCTAACGGAATGATGAAGAACGACTATACTGACTATCATGAGTATATCATGAGTAATAGAAATGTTGTCCAAAACATCGAGGCCATGCAGAGAGTGAATGTTGGAAGCGATCATAGGATGGTTCGCAGCAATATCAGGCTTAATGTGAGACTGGAAAGAAGCAAAATGGCCAAAACTGGAAAGCCTAAAGTCAACCTATACGATTTGATGACCAAGACCGAAGAATTACAGCTGAAGCTTCAGAATCGCTTTGAGGTGCTAACAACAGAAGAAGATACTAAAAAGATGACAAAAAAGATCACAGAAAACATCCAGGAGTGCGCATTGGAAACAGCAGGGAAAGATGCAAAATATGGAAGAAAAAAACTGAAACCAAAAACCCAAGAGTTACTGCAGAAGAGAAGGCAAAGGGCTGGAAAAGACAAGACTACAAGGCAGAAAATTGAGTACACCGAGCTATGTAAAACCATCAGGAAGCCAATGAAAGACAACATCAGAGAACATAACACGATGAGAGTTAAGGAGGCTATGGAGAAGGGAAGATGCCTGCAAGGAGTCACCGACAGTAGTGAAGGTTGTAAGATTCTAAGACCATCATTGAGAGAACAAGATGGAATCATTATCACTAACAGAGAGAGAATTCTTGAGCTGTGCGGAATTTTCTTAAAATCTCTACAAGGTCGAAGCTCAGAACATCATCCCAGCAGAAGCAGAGGAGGTACCACCCATCCTAGACAGCGAAATAGAACATGCCATGAAGAAAATAAAGAACCGCAAAGCACCAGGAGAAAACCAAGTAGTGATTTATAGTGAAACTTAATTTCCATATTTTTTTTATTTTTTGAGGAATATTTTTGAAAAAGCCATGATGCACTGAAGCCACAGAAACTGAAGCACGAAATAACGAGGGATCACTGTTCTGATTTTATTTTTCTACTGTTACGTCCGTCGATTTTCCATGTAACAATAGAAAAATCTAATCTCACAAAGCTTTGCTTCAACATGCCATTTTGATGAGATTTCAATTGGAAGAGATAGAAACATGTAAAAGGAGGCAAACAGTCAACAGTACTTATGTCCCAAACCTTATCTGTTTAGTTATTTGGAGACAAAGTAGGCTAACATAAGTAAAATATAACATGGTATTTTGTATACAAAAAGAATACTTTTTTTTTTTACTTATTTGGGAACTCTGCCACAAGATACTGTTTTCTGTCTTAAGTGGTTTTGGCAAATGAGGGAGTCAAAATAAAGTAGACATTAGTAAAGCTGCTTTTTGATGATGCACAATAATGAAAACATTTCTGTTGGAAGCTTATTTGAATTGACTACAACTTAATGCCTCTGCTGCCACCACTAATCTCTTCTGTTACAAACGTGTACATAATGAGAAGGAAAATTTCAAAGACAGACACAGATAGACAGACAGACAATTTGAAATCATAATGTCAATCATAATATTTGACATAAATCTTAAATAAAATGTACTTTTCATACGTCATTTTCATAACTTTATACACTTTTTTCTAGTCTAATCTGGTTCCAATTGTTTTAAATTCATAAATAATTCTCTTAAGTGGTCATCATACAGCACGATACAGAGATATTATTACTTTTTTTTTTAATTTATTTATTGGTTATTTAACTCTGAAATTTTGTCTTGACTAGTTTGCTATTTGTCCTAAGAGCCTGTTATCCAAGATTTAATGAGTGGTTTCTCTCCCAAGGGCTATGGAAGCCAAAAGTGCCTCAGCTCTTCATGCATGTGAAGTAATCCAGCAGCGCTTCATCTTTGCCCTGTTCCACTAACAGACAGAGAAATCACATGTATCTATAGCCTGGACCCCTGCCATATTATGTTTCATCAAAATCATGAGCACAGCAGCAGAGGTGTAAGCAAATACTCAATCACCTGGTCCCACACGTTGATCTGAAGGCTGAAACAGCCTAGCCGAAATAACTCAGGACACCTGTGACACAGGCTGATGTCAACCTAGACAGTCTACAGTGGGCTGTGATTATTAAAAAACATCAGGACCAAAATCGCTGACTGGCAAAGATGTCCCAAGCCAATAAAGGAAATGGCTCGGTTATTTCTTGACACAAAAGAACAGAAGGGAGAAAATAAAATACTTATAATGTTATTTGACTGAAGCAATCATCACTCTAATAAAAAGTGAAGCTAATGAACTGCAAACAAAACCGAACTAATATAGGTTACGACACTACATCTATGTATAGAAAGGATCCTGCAGTCTTGGCATAACATTCTGCGTATTCAATATCTATGGGAAGAAAAGGTAATATTTATGGTTTCCTTCATTTTTCTTATGTGTTAAGCAATATCAATATTTGAACAGGAACAGCCTGAAAGCTAGACTAAGGGCAGAGGTCAGCATTTGTGAACAACAGTTTGGTATCATGCCAAGAAAGAGCACCACAGATGCAGTGTTTGCTTGAGGATGTTAATGGAGAAGTACAGAGAAGGTCAGACGGAGCTGTATTGTGCCTTTGTGGAGCTGGAGAAAGCATATGACAGGGTGCCGAGAGAAGAACTGTGGTATTGCATGAGGAAGTCTGGAGTGGCAGAGAAGTATGTTAGAGTGGTGCAGGACATGTATGAGAGATGTAAGACAGTGGTGAGGTGTGCTGTCGGTGTGACAGAAGAGTTCAAGGTGGAGGTGGGACTGCATCAAGGGTCAGCTCTCAGCCCCTTCTTGTTTGCTATGGTGATGGACAGGCTGACAGACAAGGCTAGACAAGATTCCCCATGGACTATGATGTTTGCAGATGACATTGTGATCTGTAGTGAGAGCAGAGAACAAGTGCAGGAAAATCTACAGAGGTGGAGGTATGCCCTGGAAAGGAGAGGAATGAAGCTTAGCCTCAGTAAGACAGAATACATGTGCATGAATAACAAGGACCCAAGAGGAAAGGTGAGGTTACAGGGAGCAGAGATAAGAAAGGTGGAGGATTTTAAGTACTTAGTCTCAACAATCCAGAGCAATGGAGAGTGTG
This sequence comes from Plotosus lineatus, assembly GCA_024760905.1. NCBI lineage: Eukaryota > Metazoa > Chordata > Actinopteri > Siluriformes > Plotosidae > Plotosus > Plotosus lineatus. The sequence goes on along the minus strand of CM045728.1, from coordinate 78,652,123 downwards.
GAAAAGAGGTGAAGAAGCGTGTGCAGGCAGGTTGGAATGGTTGGAGAAAAGTGTGTGATTGGAAGGTATCGGCAAGAATGAAAGGAAAAGTGTACAAGACGGTGTTGAGGCCAGCGATGTTCTATGGTTTAGAAACAGTGGCCCTGGGGAAAAGACAGGAGGCAGAGCTGGAGGTAGCAGAGATGAAAATGTTGAGGTTCTCTTTGGGAGTAACGAGGATGGATAGGATTAGGAATGAGCACATCAGAGGGACAGCACATGTAAGACGTTTTTGAGACAAAGTCAGAGAGGCTAGATTGAGAGGGATAGTGAGTATATTGGTAATAGGATGCTGAGGCTGGAACTACCAGGCAGAAGGCCTAGAGGAAGACCAAAGAGACGATTCATGGATGTGGTGAAGGAGGACATGAAGGTCGTTGGTGTAAGAGAAGAAGATGCAAAGGATAGGGTGAGATGGAGGCAGATGATTCGCTATGGCGACCCCTGAAGGGAAAAGCCAAAAGGAAAAGAAGAACAGCCTGAAGCCCAGAGGTCTCCTGTCACTTATTTTCAGTCTCGTTTTATTTTTTTAAAAAAGAAAAAAGTTAAGAAAAATATTGTCCACTGAAAATCACACAAACAAAGAATACTTTTAAATTTGCAAGAAAACCACTGGGCTATTTTTATTCCAGTTTCAACTCATTAGAACATATTTTAAACAGCTACAATAATAAATTCAGAAATTCAAACGACATCATCTTTTCTATTATATACAGTGGCACCTCACTTTACGAAATTAAATCCATTCCAGCGCTTTGTTCGTAACCTGCATTTTTCGTAAATTGAAAAGAACTTTACTTGTAAAACACATTATTTGTTCCAAGGCTGCCAATACTACCCCATAAATCTTTTAAAAATGATAAAAGTGCATCAATTTTGTATGAAATATGTATGAAATAGGCGTTAAAAGTAAAAGAAAATTATTTACCTTTCTTAAATCTCTCAAACCACCCATGCAACGCGTTAAAGTCCAGGGGCTGCTTATCCAAAGAATCCTCACCCCCACCCTCCTTCACGGGGCCCTTAAATATGGCGGTTGCTTTTTCCGAAATAATTGCCTCCGTCACTGTATCTCTACTTTTAAGGCTTCCTTCTGCTTCAATATCATCCCGATTGTAGAGGGGTTTCGGCCATACTCCTTTGCGATTTCACTCAACCGAATCCCACTTTCATATTTTTTTATCATCTCCTGTTCTACTTTTATTGATAACGGAGCCCACTTCTTCTTTTCAGTCTCACCGGGAATCACTTTCTTGGGGCTCATGATTAATAACGAAAAAATAACACTGCAATGAAAACTCAAAAAAACTCACGACCCAACCAGACAACTCTCCTTCACGCATGTGTCGAACAATGGGTCGAAGGCACATGAAAAGCATTATGGGTACAGTATTGTATTATGGAGATTCAGCTCCCTCCTAGCTAATGGGAGGCTAGAAGGGGCAGGGAGTTGGGAGACAACCAATGGGAAAGATACTCGCGCATTGTTTGAATGGTGCATTTGAATTTTTAAGATGGCACTTTCGTAATGTGAGCTTGTTTCATATCCAAAGACAAAAATTTTAGGAAAATTCGTTTCGTAACCTGAATTTTTCGTTTGGTGAGACTTTCGTAAAGTGAGGTGTGTGTGTGTGTGTGTGTGTGTGTGTGTGTGTGTGTGTGTGTGTGTGTGTGTGTGTGTGTGTGTGTGTGTGTGTGTGTGTGTGTGCGTGCGCACGCATACACACACACACAGGGGCAGTGGTGGTCTAGGGCGCTGGATCGCTGATCCAAAGGTTGGGGTTCGAGTCCCACTCTCCACAAGGTTGTCACTGTCCCCCCCCAGTGCAGCTAACTGGGTTATCAAAGGCAGGCCATGTCTCTCACTTTCTATGGTGAGAGGCATGTAAAAGAACCATTGCTGACTTTCATAAAGAGTAGGCTGCAAAGTCGTCAGCGTGTTTCTGTCCCGTGCTAAAAAAAAAAAAAAAAAAAAAAAAAAGGGTTGTGACAGGAAGGGCATCCGACGTAAAAACCTCTGCCAAATCAAACGTGCGAATCAGATGATTCACTGTGGCGACTCCCAAGTAAAAGGGAAAAAGCCGACAGACAATATATATACACAATACAACTGTATATATATATATATATATATAAATAAAACAGTCAATACTGTTGAGGATACAGTTTAAAACATGCAGTTCATCCTTTTGGACAGTCAAGACCATTAAGCACTAATTATGACGGGGGGAACAATTTTAGAAGTACTTCTTTTCATATACTTGAGGCAGACATATTTATTTGTAATCATGAAAACGTGTATATTCTTGTAATAGACCTGTGACTAACTTAAAGTTAAAAAAAAAAAAAGTAGAATCAATTTCACTTTCGTTATATGACAACATTGAAATATACAGTTGGAGGCACAGTAGTATAATCTGGCATGAGAACTGTGTGGTTGTTCAGAATAATTTTGAAAAATGGAATACTAAATGGTGACATTACATGCATTTAAAAATAAGCTTTGGAACATTTATAATGTTATTGAATTATTCACTTTTTTAGAATAAATCACATCAAAATATCTTCAGAGTTCTCAGTACCCACTGATATAATGATATTTTACATGTGTATTCTTTATTCTTGCCCCCAGTGCAGCTAACTGGGTTATCAAAGGCTGGTCATGTTTCTCACTGTCTATGGTGAGAGGTTCATGTAAAAGATCCACTGCTGACTTTCAAAAAGAGTAAAGCTGCAAAGAGTAAAGACTAGGCTGCAAAGCCATCAGCGTGTTTCTGTCTCTTGATAAAGGGTTGTGTCAGGAAGGGCATCCGGCGTAAAAACCTATGCCAAATCAAACATGCAAATCATTCACTGTGGTGACCCCTGAAAAAAAAAAAAAAGGGGGGGGGGGCGCGAGAGGAAATCTCTCATTGTTTATTCTTGTACTCTTCCACAATTTCAGTGTTCAAACAAAGTTAATAGTTAATTATTTCTACAATAATTAAAGTAATAATAAAAAGAAACTAGAAATATCTAACATATTTCAATTATCTCTCCAAAAGATTATTAATTTCATAACTTTTGGAGAGGGTTTGAAAGGTTAAAGTACTTGAAAAAGGAATGGCATTGTTGTATCACATATATGTAGAAAAAGCAGGTATGTATATTATGTTACATGTTCCTATGGTGTTTTAAAGGCATATAATAGATTATATGTATTTATCACAAAAACTCAATCATCTTACCTTCTAAACTTTCAAGATGAAGGGCCCACTCTTAAAATTTGTGACTTTGAGAAAAACAGTTTATTTACACTAACTTCTATGTTCAACATTTACACTATGTACAAATCTCATTCTTGTTGTTTTACTTCTTAAGCTTAATCTTCTTTGAGAGCGACAGGAGCTTGGCTGTTCTTTCTTTCTTTTTCGCTATCCACTGTGCTTTCTCTTCCTGTTCCTTCTGATGGTCTAACCTTGCTCTTTTTTGCTTGCAAAAATTGTTTTTATAAAATACAATCACTTATTATACACGTGTAAGTCACTTTCGTATTTGAATGAATAAGTTAAAAAAATAAATAAAAATGATTCTACAGTATATCCGACTTTGTTTATAATATGGCGGCGCCCATGAAGCTATAGGAATGAAGCAAACACACTTTTGAAAACGCGCATGCATTGCTCTCAAGAGTAGTGCGATAATTTCAGTAAATGTGACGGGCTTGAAAGTAGGTGCTTGTCGCAAGTGACACACGGAGCTTGTCAGAGAAAGCGTGGCTTAGCCGACCTTACGATCTTTAAAGTGAGTAAGTGATGGTTGAGTACGAAACAAGTATTCAACGCACACTTGCTCACTTGAAAGATCAGAAGTACGGATAAGCTGCGCATTGTCTCACAAGCTCCGTGTGTCACTTGCAACAAGTGCCTACTTTCGGTGGAGCGCGTCACAAACCATGAAGACGACAAGACTTTACTGCGAGAACTTCCTGTTTCACACCAAGCCTCTAATGAAATGTACATGTTCATCGGAACATCGTATCACACAACTTCATCACGCTCGGAGGGACGAGAGTTCAACCCCCGCCATATATATATATATATATATATATATAAATAAAATTTTTTTTTTTTTTTTTTTACGGATTTGGAATAATATAAAAAATAGCTTCTGGAGGTCAAAAAGCGGAAAATTCTCATGCCTCTATAATGGTTGGCCCATCAGCCTGCGAGCAAGAGGGTCCTCACCCTCAGCCAGTGTTGGCTGAGATAGCCTCCCCACAAGCCTAGCAAGATTAAACGGTTTTGCAAATGAGTGACTGAGAATGTAAGAAACAGTAAAATATACTATTATATAATTTATGGCATTTTGGCAGATACCCTTCTCCAGAAGAGACTTGTTTTTTTTTTTTTTATACAACTCCCCATTTGCGAGTTAAGGGTCAAGCTCAAGATCAAAGCTCAAGGGCCCAACAGTGGCAGCTTGGTGGTAGTGTGAGTTGAACCCCTGATCTTTGTATCAGAAAGCCATAGCATTAACCACCTGAGCAACGACTGCCCATCATATCACTGCAGGACAAAAGCCACATAAAAAAACGTTACACACACAAAAAAGTTACAGCTACATAAAAAAAAGACTCACAGAAACTATTGAGCCCTGATTAAAAGTATATAAGGAAAAATATCTCTACGCCCACAATAATGAATTTGACCGCTACATTTATCCCATCCCTGAACATCAGCAGTGAGCACACACAACCATTAGGAATGGGAGCAGTGTAAAGCAAACCTGCATCCAGGGGTAGTTCGGAGTTAAGTGCGCTGCCCTTTTGAGGTTGTTTTCCTGCAGTGTGTTTAATAGAACACTTAACCTTCAAATTTGTAGAAGTTATTTGACATCATGTCAGTATAAACAGTTAATCAATTCCAATATGCGAGTACCCCCGTCATTGTCTCTACAGGAAATGCCCTGGGGCAAGGTTAGATACTGCAAAGATTAGAAATATCAATTAAAGCTGTTAGATGATGTGTTCCCAAGTTTAATATAGTAAAAGGAACAGCAGATAATGAGAGCACTCGTTTTGACAATCATACATGATATCTAGAAATAAGGCTTATTAAAGTTAAATACTTATTAAAACAGTACTTATTTCATTAGAAGAGAATCATAATTCATTCTTGCGCCTCCGCACATTAACGCTCTATGTTCTAGGACATAAACTATAACAAATTGATAAAATGGATGACCATTTCAGTAAAAAAAAAAACAATAACAAATCATTCATCAAGCCGCATTTCCAAGAACACATAAATGAGACGTGTGTGTGTGTGTGTGTGTGTGTGTGTGTGTGTGTGTGTTTGCCCTCCTATTTGTTTTGGTGACAGGAGCCAGGATTATCTTTTTTCACAAGTCAAATCTAGTTCCAGAAGCACTGTGTTCCAGCTTTGGCACTTATAATAAGCTATAAACTGCAAAAGGAAATGTGTTATTTTAATCTACAATTGATTTGATATCAAAATTGTTCTTAGTGCCTAAACCCTGGTATATTGCCATTCATCCTCAGGTGGTCAAGAAACAAAAGGGAGATAAAAACCGCATGCACATGTGTGTATGTGTCAATTGGGGTATTTACAATGTGCTAAGTTCTGCAATGCATTTTCTAACTCGATGCACCTGAACGAAAATTAGAGCTATAATGTTACAAGTGAGTTGATCATCTGCGTGATCGGAAAGAATGAACAAAGCAGGAATACAATATCACTGTTTTATACAATGAAGCTAAGCACCAAAACAGCAGACAATAACATAATTAATTAAGGAAACAACAGATACTAGTCCTTCTAAAAAAATTAGCATATTGTGATAAAGTTAATTATTTTCTGTAATGTACTGATAAAAATTAAACTTTCATATATTTTAGATTCATTGCACACCAACTGAAATATTTCAGGTCTTTTATTGTTTTAATACTGATGATTTTGGCATACAGCTCATGAAAACCCAAAATTCCTATCTCAAAAAATTAGCATATCATGAAAAGGTACTCTAAACGAGCTCAACCAATTAACTCTAAACACCTGCAAAAGATTCCTGAGGCTTTTAAAAACTCCCAGCCTGGTTCATTACTCAAAACCGCAATCATGGGTAAGACTGCCGACCTGACTGCTGTCCAGAAGGCCATCATTGACACCCTCAAGCAAGAGGGTAAGACACAGAAAGAAATCTCTGAGCGAATAGGCTGTTCCCAGAGTGCTGTATCAAGCCACCTCAGTGGGACTTCTGTGGGAAGGAAAAAGTGAAAGAAGGGCCGATTCCAGACCTCGGGGGACCTGTGGAAGCAGTGGACTAAGTCGGGAGTAGAAACATCCAGAGCCACCGTGCACAGGCGTGTGCAGGAAATGGGCTACAGGTGCTGCATTCCCTAGGTCAAGACACTTTTGAACCAGAAACAGCGGCAGAAGCGCCTGACCTGGACTACAGAGAAGCAGCACTGGACTGTTGCTCAGTGGTCCAAAGTACTTTTTTTGGATGAAAGCAAATTTTGCATGTCATTCGGAAATCAAGGTGCCAGAGTCTGGAGGAAGACTGGGGAGAAGGAAATGCCAAAATGCCTGAAGTCCAGTGTCAATTACCCACAGTCAGTGATGGTCTGGGGTGCCATGTCAGCTGCTGGTGTTGGTCCACTGTGTTTTATCAAGGGCAGGGTCAATGTAGCTAGCTATCAGGAGATTTTGGAGCACTTCATGCTTCCATCTGCTGAAAAGCTTTATGGAGATGAAGATTTCATTTTTCAGCACGACCTGGCACCTGCTCACAGTGCCAAAACCACTGCTAAATGGTTTACTGACCATGGTATTACTGAGCTCAATTGGCCTGCCAACTCTCCTGACCTGAAGCCCATAGAGAATCTGTGGGATATTGTGAAGAGAAAGTTGAGAGACACCAGACCCAACACTGTGGATGAGCTTAAGGCTGCTATCGAAGCATCCTGGGCCTCCATAACACCACAGCAGTGTCACAGGCTGATTGACTCCATGCCACGCCGCATTGAAGCAGTTATTTCTGCAAAAGGATTCCCGACCAAGTATTAAGTGCATAACTGAGCATAATTATTTGAAGGTTGACTTTTTTTGTAAAAAAAAAAAAAAAAAAAAGCACTTGTTTTATTGGTCGTATGAAATATGCTAATTTTTTGAGATAGGAATTTTGGGTTTTCATGAGCTGAATGCCAAAATCATCAGTATTAAAACAATAAAAGACCTGAAATATTTCAGTTGGTGTGCAATGAATCTAAAATATATGAAAGATTAATTTTTATCAGTACATTACAGAAAATAATGAACTTTATCACAATATGCTAATTTTTTTAGAAGGACTAGTATATCACATCCAAGTGTGGCAGTCTTCCCACTGGACAATTTTTATCCCACAGAAGAAATTGACCAATTAATCTACAGAAAAGTGACCACTGACAACACCACTCAGGAAATGTTTTGGTCATGCAGTAAAATATTTTCAGGTATAAAAAGTTTGAAATTTGCTCTTGTTCTCATTTATGTGTAAATAAAGCCAAGGGTTGGTTATGGAGACGAATAATATTTAAAGCTTTGGCAATTGTATATTCATATCTTTTTAAAATGATGAGCAACAGATAAACCACTCACCATGACAACCAATTTCAGAAATCTACTAATCTGCCTGTAGCAGACATAAAGGGATTTATTCCTTCCCCTCCAGACCCGAATCCACAAATCCACAGACTAAAGTCTATGGAGAAGAGCGAAAATCCCACTGCTTCCAGATCAAAGACTGACCAGTGTGGCCTTAGAGAAGGCAGAGAAAAAAATTCAGAGTAATCCACTGGAGAAGAAACAGGCTGAGGAGATTGCGTACAGTTCCTCAACATTTTCTTCTCACAATGCTTTAGGGGCCAGTCAACATTTTCAACTTTCCCTAAGCGTAGAAAATGTACGCTAGGGGGGAGGGGGTAAGATGTCTGTGTACGCTTTTTAATATAAAAATGTCGATCAACAATAATACATACGCTCGTGAATATATATATATTTTTTGTGCGTGTACGTTTGAAACTCTCAATGTGTGATTCGCCAACCACCTGCGGTGTTGCATATCTGCAAAGTCTGCAATGAATACTACCCAACCCAGTATCAGCTGCTGAAACATCAGAAGGCAGCTGATCAAAGGCGTAGGCTGGGGGGTGCACAGGGTGCACGTGAACCCCCCACAGCAGGAGTTGCGTTCGGCTGGACAAGAAATTATGTGTGTTCACAATCTTATAAATAAACTTAATGACTGTTATTGAAGAGAAAGTCGGAGATAAGTTCCGCATGACGAGAGTCAGGAAGTAAATCGGAAGTTAACGTGTAACAGGCACTGCGCATGTGCAAGCCCGACCTGACCAATCAACAAACATAATATCAGTAAGCAATAATAGCTGAACACTGTCAATCAAACAAAGTGCGAGTGTGAGAATAAAGCACAGTTTGTTAGTACCGCCTCTGGCTCCTGCACATGTGTTCGAACATAAACATTGACTCACAGAGAATGAATGGCTAAAATAATCATAAGCCATCCTGCCTTTATCTGCTGCCTAATGCTCAGTACTTTTACAAAATTAATAGTATGTTTTTGTGCTGTCAATATGTATTAATATTTGTTTGTGCCTTGGAATAGATAAATAACTTTAGTTCAATTTGTAAATGTATTTAGCACATGTACTTGCAGATGTAGTTTGAAATATATTTGAGAATGTTTTTGGTGGAACTATAATATTTGATTCATCTTCTGAGAGTAATAGATGAATCGTCTTTTGCTGAAAAACTGTGCGTGCTGTTGGCGTGAGATTCCATGTTGTTTATATCCTATGCTTTGATATGCATACACGATATTTCATGGGATACTTTGTACCAACCCAATAATGACCAACCCAATGACGACATGGTAACTTTGTGTAGGCGGGCACTTAGCAATGGTGGCTTTCAGGTCGAGAACTTCTACGACAGGGGTCGGCAACCCCGGAGCCGCGTGCGGCTCTTTCACCTTTCTGGTGCGGCTCCATGGCTTTTCAAAATAAAGTTGTGCTTTACGGTGGCTGACTGGTGCACCACAAAGTGCTTAGTTACTCACACAGCAAAGGGCCGGTGTGGGTGCAGGTTTTCACTTCAACCAAACAATAGCCACACCTTCCACCTGTTCCCACCAATCACTGATCATCAAAAGAAAAGAAAAAAACCTAGAGTGGACATTACTATTTCAATTCTGAATTGGAGCCATCTTCGTGAGCCACCTTGCTTTAAGTCTTAAACAGTCATGTGATCCCACCAAGATGGCCCCACTTCAGAATTGAAACAGTGATGTCCAATCTAGGTTTTTTTTCACCTGAATGATCTGGGTACCCTTCCAATGCTCTTTCGGGTTGAAAATTACATAGATGAAAATTAAGAGTCACAGATGTGGCGGATATTTATTTGGTGTGGGCGGGGTGATTTTGTGTGTGTCCACAAGAACACAAGAGCACACACAAAATCACCCCGCCACACCAAAGAAATATAAAAGAGCCCTAAAAGAGCTCATGGCAAGCAGCGGCGGTGAGAGAGAGATTTTTTCTGCCACCGGGGTTTGTAATTCAGGAACAGAAATCACAGCTGAAGGAAGAGATGTGGATGAGATTTGTTTATACACAGCAATCTCCAGATTAAATAACTGTCCTCACTGTGGTTCAGTATCCACTCTGAGAATGGGTCGGTCAGTGCAGCATTAAGCATTAATATTTATTTAAAAGAATGTTGAGCAGGCTCCTTCTTAAAATAAGTCTTCAAATACTTTTCTGTGTTGGTGTCATTTTTGTAAATTAAAACTATGACAAAACAACATTAATATAACGAATAAAGAAAAGAAGATCCCACGAAGGGCGTGATTGGTGAGGTTGGCAACCCAACCCGTTACACATCTGGCTGCAGCCCGTCCCGCGCTTCGTGGGATGGATATTCTTTTTCTTTACAAAAACACAAGAAGCATTCGAACACATTCATTCATTTTCTGAACCGCTTAATTCTAATTCGGGTCGCGGGAAGGCTGGCAATTTTTTTTTAATCTAAATGTTTTTGTTGCAAACAGAATTGTAATTTAATGGTCTCTGCAGTCGTTTAAATCAATGTAACATATTGTTATTTTATATTAACATGAAGGAAAAAGGGGAAAAACATTATATGCAGTGTGATTTGATTTAAAATGTCAAAAAAGGATTTGTGGCTCCCAGTGTTTTCTTTAATGTGGAAAACGGGTCCAAATGGCTCTTTGAATGGCAAAGGTTGCCGACCCCTGTTCTACGACAAGCACATAAAACAAAACCGCTGTGTGTGCAATGGTTTATTTATGAATACAACCCAACCTGGTATCAGCTGCTGAAACATCAGAAGGCAGCTGATCACAAACTGAAGCGTGGTCGTCAAAAAGCCAATGACCAATAAAAAAATGCAGACGTTTTGAATTATATTTTAATATAAAATAATATTATTTAAAAACAATGTCATTTTATTATTAAAACCAAATGTATTAATATTAATATTAAAGCAGGTGTCATTAAAAAGAATTCTTTAAAAGTAAAATTTTTTATTGATTTCATTATTATTTGACTGGTGTATAAAAGATGTATTGATCAAGGAAATACATTGATTTATTTCATAAAAGAGGTTTGACCATTGTTTTGTTTAATATCTTATTTAAAAAACCTGCCAAGAGATCATCAACATTTATTTGTACTTTTTTTTTTTCGGGGGGGGGGGGGGGGGGGCGTGAACCACCCCTTCATCCAACAGCACAAAAAAATCGTTCCTAAGATCAAAACATCCCTGCATTAACAGGTTTGTCAGTGGCACCATTTGAGAATCCCAATGAGTGGGCTTACACTTTCATTAACATCATTTCACCATTGCAGCCTGTGAACCTTTGCAGTTTTCTGCATAAATGAACCATAAATCTTAACAACTTTGGGGGGGAATAAATAAATGTATGCCAATCTATAGGTGGTAGAAAAGCTTATGAATCCATTAGCAACTAGTAAAAACAGAAAATAAGAGTATAAGATACCTCAACCACACGGCATGGATAGTGTGGAATTGTGACACAGCTAAGCCTAACGGCTGAAAATAGTCAAACTTCAACCTGCAAAGACAACCCTTGCAACCAAATAATGTTCAATAAATTTAATTCTGTTGAAAGTTCATTTCATTCCTATGGTACCAAATTCAGCCATGTTCAGAGAAAAAGAACATTTCAATTTTAGACCAAGTTTGTTTTGATGCGATACTCAACTGTATTGCACCTCAGTTTCAAGGTATTGTCCACGATATCGGGTCGTGTGTCACAAGGATCTGACAAACCTGGTCGAAACCAGAAGTCCCCAAACTTTTTCCTGCGAGGGCCACATCACTTTTCCCTTCTCTGATTGGGGGCCGAGGTCAGTTTGTAACAGAAAAAGTAAGATGATCGCAGAGCTGCCTAAATAAATTTATTGTTTTCCAGTAAGCCATGCATAACCAAATACAGTGGAAAGTCCCAACAAACGAAAAATCCAGGTTATGAAATGCATTTTCCTAAAATTTTTGTTTCTGGATACGAAACAAGTTCACGTTACGAAAGCGCCATCTCAAAAATTCAAACAATGCAAGAGTTGCTCTCCCATTGGCTATCTCCAAACATCCCGCCCCACTGGCCTCTCATTGGTTATCTCCCAGCATCCCGTCCCACTGGCTTTCCATTGGCTATCTCCCAACATCCCGCCCTGCTGGCCTCCCATTGGCTAGCAGGGATGACGCAGCTCCCTCCCACTGGCTATTATGGAGCTGCATCTCCATAATACCCATGATGCTTTTCGTGTAAAGGACAGAGTTACTGTTGTTTTGAGAGTTTTTCGAGTGTGCTCATTGCACCTTTATTTTTAGGCCCAGGCTTTTAACCTTGTATAAACATTTGTAAGATTATAACTCTGCTCAGAAGACATGGTCAACACACACTCATACACAAATGCGTTTGAACAAACACACTTGCACGCGTGTGATTCCCGGTGCGAGTGAAAAGAAGAAGCGGGCTCGTGGCATGCAGTTGAGTGAATTCGCAAAGGAATATGGCCAAACCCGTCTACCATTGGTACGATATTGAAATTTAAAAAAACGCTGCTTGCTATCAGTTGAGCAACACAACAGCTGCCCGAACAGACGACTGATTCAGCCGAGCCTGGTGTACAAATGTATTCTCCTGAGCTAACAGTCCATTTTTTAGCTTTGAGAGTTTGTCTACTTGCATTTGGCCTTGCAAGCAATCATACTCGTCTTTGTGATGGGATTCAGAGTGTTGGCGCAGATTGTATTCTTTGAATATCGCCACTGCCTCTTGACAAATGATACAAACAACCTTTTCTTTGCATTGAACAAAAAAATAACCACTTGTCCACTGCAGGTTAAATACTCTGCATTCTGAATCAATTTTTGTCTTCTATAACCTTTTCACCATTATTCTGTTCTATTTGACAGGGGAGAGTATAGGATTTTTGTGTCACGGGGGATAGAATGTCATGTTGTAGTTGTGTATTAGTCTTGATTGTGTGGCCAGACTAAAAAGAAATAATCATAATGCGTCTCTGGTATTGTTCAGAGGGCTGGGCCAAATGAGGAGGTGGGCCGTATCCTGCTCGCAGGCCGTAGTTCGGGGACCACTGGTCTAAACCATTACCATATTCAGCAGTGAATCTCCAACTTTTGATACATACCTGGTTTGTGAGGGGTATATTTCACCTTTTTTTTTTAAACTTCATAAAAATCCCCAAGAAGATCTCCGATTCTTTAAAAATAGAAAGAATATAACCCCGCACAAACTAGGTACCAAAATGGAAAGACTTTTATCGAGTTTAAAATTAAATTTCAATTGGAACTCAAAAATAAACGAGCGCAACGTGCCAGGCAATTAAATTGCGAGTACCCCTAAAAAAATAAATAAATAAAAAATAAATAAAGTGTTATTGGCCATCACACGCCAAGATGGCCGCCACAATGATGGACACGTCTGAGCAGGATACCGTAATTCCCAATCTATTTATTCCATACCTGGGTGGGTAATACATATTTATATGATTGGAATATAACCTTTGTTCTGTATAGAATTTTCTATTGTGGCTGTTTTGTTGAAATCTTGCGATAGAATATAAACTTTGACTATAAATTGATCGGGTCACTCGGCTCGCTGGACAAACATGAACGATATTGGCACTTCTGACTTCGGGAAGATTTTTATTTAATTCATGAGTTCCAATTTAAAAATCAACAGGTAGGAGATGTTCTTCAGATGTAAATTAAGATTCCTACTTAGTATGAGGTTATAAGAGTGTGACCTAATTGTGCTCTGTGATTGGAGAAATAAGTAAACAAACGCAAGTGGTATTGTTTATAATTACTTTTTTTCATTCATTTAAGATTTATACAGACATTTTATTACAGACAAGCTACATTATATGATAATGCATACATTCCTGTATAAAAACAGCTGCTGCATGTGTACTCGAGGCCAGGGGTCCCCAACATAGATTGTTCATATTGTAAATATAATTTATTATCATTCTTAAAATTATTATAATATTAAAACAAAAAAAATGATCTGAGTGTGTTTAGCGCTCCACCTGCGTGTGACATCAAAGCGCACAAAGAGAGAGAGAAGCCAAAACCAGAGTCTCTCACAACACAGACCATAACATAGTGTCCTGTATTCAATAATTTTTTCACTTAATTTGCAGACCTATGGTATGAGTTACGATAACGTTAACTTCTGTTCAAAAGACGACGGAATGGATTAAGACCATTTACATTACAGTCGGCCCCCTACTTATGAAATCCCCTGGGTATGAAAATTTCGGGTTACAAAAAACATTTTTCTAAGTTTTCATCCCCGGGATACAAAAACAACCCCCTCTTACGAAAAGAAATTCAAAATTGAAACGCGCCAATCAAAATTTCACACGATGCGCGAGTTGCTCTCTCTCGTTGGCTGTCTCTCAACATCACGCCCCGCTGGCCTCCCATTTGGCGACGAGGGATGACGCAAAACCAGAAGAACACCTTAAAGCGGAAATACAGTGAGGACCTCTGATCTTTCAAAAAGGTACTGTAATTCTGCTTTAAATAAAACATCCCGTCCATGTGTGTGTGTGTGTGTGTGTGTGTGTGTGTGTGTGTGTCTGTGTGTGAGATAGAGAGAGAGAGAGAGAGAGAGAGAGAGAGAAGGAAGCTTAACTCTTTGTTTTTTGTTTAGTTTTTATTAAGTTGTTAAATTCAGTAAATGTTTAATAAATGTGGCGCATTTGAGCTCATCTGGAATTCCGATCCCTCAAGGAATCAAGTTAAAGTTGAGTTTGGACCTCCGATCTGTCAAGCAGGGAATGCGCTTCGAATTCCATGTCCTGTGAGCGTGGTCCATAGCGCCACAATAAACATTTAATGCGTATACAATACACATGTAATGCGTATGTGTGTCTGTGTGTGTGTGAGAGGGAAAGAGAGAAAAAATAGAGACAGGGGTGTGTGTGTGTGTGAATAAAAAATGTTTAATAATGGTTTAATTAATAAATATGTTAATAAAATGGCTTAATATGTTCATAAAATGTTTAAATGGTATCATAAATAATTTTCTTTTACTTTTGACACATATTTCATACAAAATTGGTGTACATTTTTAAAGGGTTTATCCAGTCCAAAGACTGGAACCTTAGAACGAATCAGGCGTTTAACAAGTAAAATGCGACCCCTACTGACGAAATTCCCACGTTAAAAAAAGGTGCTGGAACGGATTCATTTCGTAAGTCGGGGGCTGACTGTATATATGTATGTGTGTATGTGTGTATATATATATATATATATATATATATATATATATATATATATATATTAATATATATTAATATATATATACACACATACACATACACACACATGCACGCACGCACACACACACACACACACACACACACACACACACACACACACACACACACACACAGCTTCAGGCTGTTCTTCTTTTCCTTTCAGCTGTTCCCTTCAGGGGTCGTCACAGCGAATCATCTGCTTCCATCTCACCCGATCCTCTGCATCTTCTTCTCTTACTCCAACTACCTTCATGTCCTCCTTCACCACATCCATAAATCTTCTCTTTGGTCTTCCTCTGGGCCTTCTGCCTGGTAGTTCTAACCTCAGCATCCTACTACCAATATATTCACTATCCCTCCTCTGGAAATGTCCAAACCATCTCAATCTAGCCTCTCTGGCTTTGTCTCCAAAACCTCTTACATGTGCTGTCCCTCTGATGTACTCATTCCTGATCCTATCCATCCTCGTTACTCCAAAAGAGAACCTCAACATTTTCATCTCTGCTACCTCCAGTTCTGCCTCCTGTCTTTTCCCCAGTGCCACTGTCTCTAAACCATACAACATCGCTGGCCTCAACACCATCTTGTACACTTTTCCTTTCTTTCTTGCTGATAACTTACTATCACACATCACACCGGACACTTTTCTCCAACCATTCCAACCTGCCTGCACACGCTTCTTCACCTCTTTTCCACACTCTCCATTGCTCTGGATTGTTGAGCCTAAGTACTTAAAATTCTCCCCCTTCTTTATCTCTGCTCCCTGTAACCTCACCGTTCCTCTTGGGTCCTTGTCGTTCAATATATATATATATATATATATATATATATATATATATATATATACACACACACACACATATGTATATGTATATATATATATATATATATATATATATACACACACATTTTCACAGGGAAGGCACTAGAGCATGGAGAAATCGTAGTCATTGTGAGAGATGCGGAGAAACACGGAAATCAAACTAAAGTGGGGACAATCTTCTAGCACCGGAAAGAGCGCTGCTAGTCTTTATAGGCCAAGATTAATAAGACTCAGGTGTGTGTGTTTAGCACTTGTGTGACAGCCACGCCCCTCTCCAACGCATTTCAACACGCAACTTTTTTGTGAGAGACCATAACACACTAAAATAAAAACCACAGTGCAGTTAAAGTATAAGAACAATAAAGATGAGAATTTTAACCTTTGTGGTGGTGAACAGTTGGCATACGTAAATGTTGGAGAGGAAGAGAAGAAGCAGATTCCCTTCCATAACAGCTTCAGGTAAATCAGCCAAAGGTGTTTTTTTTTTTTCTCTTGCTACCTTTTTGCATGGATGACTCTTCTTCAGGACGTTCCTTTCTTTTCTTGAAGAACATTTCTAACGTGGCTTGTTTCTGCCTTCTTTTCAAAACCTTACGGAAGTGGCTCATTACCTCATCGTTTAAAGTTGTTCACAGCGCTGCTAGTGCTTTAGCTTAGCTTTAGTGCTTTCGCGCTAGCTTTAGCTTTGTGAGGGTGATACGTACATAGTACTGTATCAAAAACTTCCGAACTTCCCCAGGACAGTTTTATCAGAGTGATACATAGTATCAACAACTTCCGGACTTCCCCAGAACAGCGCGTTTATCACGGTGATGCATAGTATCAACAACTTCCGGAAGTCGCACACTTTTCCTCCCTCTCAGTCTCGTTTTTCTTGCACGTTTGTTGTGTTCGACTTCCAGTTTTTGTTTGGTTTCCAGGACAAAAAAAAAAAAAAAAAATCACGGATTTTTTTGTTCGGATTTGTTCAAACTCTAGAGTGTTAGGATTCCGAGGCTCCACTGTATAAACTGTATGCACACGCACACACACACACACACACACACACACACACACACACACACACACACACACACACACACACACGGAACACAAGGTCGTAACTGGCATTGGTCAATAAAGAAACTCACCAGATAATTTTCTCTCCGTTTTTTAGAATGTTTGCAATAAACAACAATACTCACTGTTTCACTTTTATTTCACTATGTCACTTACGACCTTGTGTTGCTCATGGGACAATTCTTTTATGAATCTCAAGTTTGTATAAAGCTATGTATAAATGATGGAAATATATTTTCATTTTAGACGTCCATGAGGCAGTGTATAGGTTTGGGCTATTTGAAGTGAAAATAAATGTGTTTTCATTCAAAGCATATTATTCATTCTTTATGTATTCAGATATAATTAAATGTCTAATGTGTGAGCACCGGGCTGCAAAGCAGTTGCATGCCATAATACCTCTAAAATCCTGTCTGTAGTTGGTAGTGCTTTCTTATTTAGTGGTTTGCTTCATTTATTTATTTGTTTTATTTATTTCTCTAACATTTATCCTGAGCAGTGTCGTGCTGAAATGCTGTAGCACATTCGTTTTGGATTTGAAATGAGCCCATGACATGAAGTACAACCACAAGAGAACTTCTGTGCCAGGCTATATGGCATGTTTATTTTTATTTATTTATTTTTGCTATATACTGTATTAATCCTCCAAGGGAAGTATTTCCTCTGCATTTAACCTATCCAAAGTGAGCACAAACACAAACAGTGACCACATACTCGGAGCAGAGGGCTGCCATACACAGTGGGGCAGCCCAGAGAGCAGTTAAGGGTTAGGTGTCTTGCTCAAGGGCACTTCCCCCATGAAGGTGGAGGAAACGAGGATACAGCTCACTGTCATTTATTACTCCCATGTTTATGGACCAATATTTCAAATCTTTTTTTACTCTTATTAGCTTCAACGATCTGTTTCTTTTGACATACATCTCTTATTGTACACGCGATAGATCGAAGTAAAAAACATGGCAAACCTGGCAAAAGTGAATCTTGGGCATTAAGTCATTTCTTCATAATGCTGAGCGCGTGTTATTTTTTTCCCCTTGTTTGTTTATTTTTATTACACTCTCACTCTTCAAACCATTTAATCTTAACCCGGGTTTACAATGGGGTGTCGATGTCGATCTCAGTGATTTGAGACAATTATGATGAGCATAAGGGGTCGTGAGATCAACTCGTGATGATCTTGAGAGAACTTGGTGGAATGACTTTCAAAAATTTTGCCAGGATTCATACAATTTGATGATAATCATCATGGAAGTTGGGAAGTAGTGTAGTAGAGTTTAACAGACCTTAACAAGGTATATGAACAGACCTTTATGTGTCTTCATAAAGTTAGAATCACGATTCCTTCAAGTTTCATCTCTTGGACACACCCTGCCTCTTTTTAATACCCTAATCATGCTCCAAGTGTGCTCATAAATCATGGATCGCCACACTTTTTAAATCATGGAGATATTGGCCCCCAGTGTAAACTCAGGGTTACTTGGCTTCCCAGGAAGCCCTTCACTCGGCAGACACTGGGAGAAGGCGGGGTACACCCTGAACAGCGAACTTGACCATCACAGCACCACACATACAGCCAGTTGGGCTAATGTACATGGTTTTTGCCCTGTAGGAGGAAACTCGCACATATATCATGAAAACATGCCAACTCCACACAAAAATTCCCAAAACTGCAAATTGTCCCTTTCTGTGAGATGAAGGTGCTAACCACAACGCCACCAGTTTTCGTCGTCTGTTATTTTTATTGTGAATATCAAACACTGTACTATATCAAAATCAGGTAAACTTTAGATTAGGAAGGGTAAATTATCAAAAATACCCAAAAATAATCTCATACAGGGTACAATCGTAGGAAAGACATTAAAAATTGCATGTTTTACTAGTGGGATGAAGAGAATAAATCTTACCTTAACATAGGATGGCTGTTTCTCCAGAATCAGGTCGGCAACTTTTTTAGAAACCTGTATAAAAAGGAAATAAAGCAAAAGATCAAAATGGCATCCATCAAATATGATGAAAACCTAAGCACTACACTCAACTCCAATTTAACGGACAAAAACAGGGAGCATCAGTCCAGTTTTGCCAATTGTCCGTAGCTTCAAAGAATGGTTCGGAATTCGGTAATAATTTAATTCCAAAAAAACGATACATGTTATCTACAACCACATTCAATGTGAGGTTACTGAATACACACTGATACATGTGCCAACTAATAGTTGACTATCAAAACAGCAGTTCGCATCTGCCCTTGCTGACTTTCCGAATCCTCCCAGAGAAATTCGCCTACTCCAGACTTCCCCCCCCCCACAGTTTCGAATATCCACTCAATCAGTATCCGTGGAATTATGGGTTCAGAGTATAATGAATACTGTTATTTTTCAAAACAAAATGTAGCACAGGCTCCTCATATATAGCAGTAATTATAAAACATATAATTACAGGTAATGTACGATTTAAAACCACATTTGGTTCTGACCATTAGGTCGTAAGATGATTTAGATGCAAGTCGGGTCTGTACTATATACTGTACAGTAGGCCCTGGACATTCGAGGGGGTTCGGTTACAAGCCCTCCCGAGAATCGAGATAATCCACGAGTTCTGTACCCGGAAGTAAGGTAAGGTAAGTCTATTGGGTTTTTACACCCGAGCCGCGTGTCTCAACAGGCCGGTGCTTATCCCCGGTTTCCATAGCATGAAGCGACCAGGAGTTCAACTCCCCCTGGATGGGACGCTAGTCCATCACAGGTTACGTTCCCAGTATATTTTTACTGGTACCCATTTATACTGCTGGGTGAACAGAGGCACACTTGTGGTTGAGATCTTGCCCAGGGGTCTTAGCACAGTGAGGGTCTCAGTGGGATTCGAACTCACAACCTCCCGATCATGAGCGCAGCACCCTAACCACTACGCCACTGGCCCCTCATACCCAGAAGTAAAGCCCCATGTACTACGTCACATGCGCGAATGAGCAGCTGTAAGTAAAATACTATGTATCTATTACATGCACTAAAATATGCTTCTTAAACACATTCTATAGACAGTCTTACTCATTAATACAGTACTAATGTAGTAAAATATAGTAATAATTAAGAAAAACAGAATTTTTACTCTTATTTTTATTGATGATAAAATATAAACATTATACAGCATATACTGTTGTAAAGCACTCGTTTTAAAGTCTTTTTCAATTATTATTCCAGTACAGTACCCAAGTTAATTCTGAGAATGTTTGTGCGTGAGATTTTATGTTCTGTAGCATGTTTAACAAATGATACCAGAAGGATAAACTTTATTACGCACTGCCTAGAGGACAACGTCACAGAGTTCTCAGAGTCAAATTGCTTCTTTGTTGGTTTTAATTTGTTTGTTCATGTTTTGCACTATGCTCGTCTATGGTCGGTCGACCCTACTACAGCTATGAGCAGCTTCAGCTTTGGGCAACTAAGCACACAACAACGTCTATCTTCTATCTATTATATGCTATGCATCTCCATGCTCGCGGTTACCGGCTAAGCCCAGGAGGAGTTCACAGAGGCTTGGTTAGCACTTCCAGCCATACTGCTTGAAAATGTTCAGTCCCTGCAAAACAAGATGGACAAGCTTCATGCTCAGATTTCAGCGCAGAGGGATCTACGGGACTGTGTTTCTGTGAAACATGGCTCAAGTAGAGTACACCCGATAAGGCAATTATACCAGCAGGCTACACGGTCTTCATCCCCTGCTATCCCAAGCGCCGGCGTCGTTGTTCGGCCCCATCCCGCCTGGGCTTCTTGTCCGCTGGGGTGTGGCTTGCATTGAGCTGCCTACCATAGCATATTAGCTCTGCAAGCCGCATCCCGGCTAACAAGCCCAGTTGAGCGTGCTTAGTTATACACGCCAAAATCCGATCTTATAGCTATATAGTGCAAAATATGAACAAACAAAACAACAAATAAAACAAATTAAAATGATCCATAGCATACTAGCGCTGCTATATATATATATATATAAATAAAATGTGTGTGTACATGGTTTGGCCGATTTGATCCTCACATATCAGCTAGGCTAGGCTGATGATATTCACATACATGATACTCAAGTATATAAGCTATTTATTTATTTTTTCAGTCACAGGTAGTTGCAAAGTCAAACAATCGTAAGTCGTGTAGGCCCCAAGTCGGCGACTGCCTGTACATAAGAAGAAATATATAAGCTAAATAAAACAAATATCCTTAATTTCTTTTTGATATACGATATTAAACCTACAAGGGAAACTTGGCTCCACATTTAACCCAACCAAAGTGAGCACACACACAAACAGTGAGTACACACATCCAGAGCAGTGGGCAGCAACAGTGCGTTGCCTGCATTGAGCCATGTGCTGCGGGGGGCTGGCGGGGCAAATGACTTTTGCCCCAAATGACTAAATAAGCAGCTTTTAAAATGCATGTGAAACTCCAATACTTTTTGTCAAGGTACCTTCTTTAAACACTCAGCCAAGGTATACTCACAGTAAAACCATTCCCTTTAGCAAAGTAAAATATACCTGATTGTCAACAATTTCTGGCAAAAATGCTTTTGATACTTTACCCTTAACAAATTTAAGTGAGTAGTGTTTGCACAAACTTACAATGTTCTATTGGAGAAGATAAATTGGAACCAAGTGATGTGGTTCCCTAAAATTCTGGATATGATTTTTTTTTTTTTTTTTTTAATCAGAAAGGATAGCAATCACATGCACATTTCCACTATAACCATCACCTATATAAAACTCTGCTCTGATGAGAGGACCTGGGGTGCTCTTGGTTTGTGTAAAGCCGCATTGATAATCATTCAAGTGTTTTTTTTTTTTCAAGTTCCAACAAAGGAAATTCGCCGTGCTCTTGCTACTGGACGGTGGTTGTGGGAGTAAGTCTGTATGGTCCTTTCTTGGTTAAGGATCAAGTATTATTATTGTGTTCTGAGTACGTGGTATTTCCCCAGCTGATTTGCTACTTCTTGTTTTATGGTCAACAGATATGACAGTGTAGTGCTTAGCATATCTGCCTCACATGCTAGCATGTTCTCATCGTGTTTGTGTGTGTGCCCCCAGGTACTCTGGTTTCCTCCGACAGGCCAAAGACATACACATTAATCTAAACAGCTGCTCCGGATAGCCCCATTGGTATAGATGTGAATGGCTGTGAGTGTCTTGGCCCTGTGATGGTTGGGCAAGCTGTTCAGGGTGCACCCACCTTTGCCCAGAGTCTTCTAAGATAGGCTCCAGCCTTACTGCTAGCCTAGTAGGATTAGCCAATACATGAGAGAGTGAGATTAAGATGCTTAATAAGTTGTATTTGTGATGCACTTGCCCTGCACTTCAGCTTTTTATCAAGTCGCGGACATCCTTGGTAGGTGTGCTTGATGTAAGAGTTAATACATATCTCCTCCAGCTCCATTTCTTTACTTTATTAATGATTCTGCATGCTTGAGCTTTCAGTCTAGTCAGACTTTCTGTGGTCAGATGTTTATCACTCAGCTCTTTTCCATGTCTTAATAGCCTTTCTATAGTCTGCATTAAAGCATGGATTAGGCATGTGTTGTTCTTTTTCTCAGGTCTTTGAACTACCTTGAAGTTCTTAGTTGCATGTCCATTTCTGCAGATGTTACTATTATGATAATTCTAGACATCTGCTAGAAGTTGCGTAGCAGTTTAGGCGCAACACAGAGATAAATCAATGGCATAGGACACAGAATGTCCTGGATGAGATTAAGTACACAATCCACAATTCCATAAACATAAATCCGTTTTAGCAATAAAGGCAAGCAGTATTTTGCCCTTAGCATGAGAACTGTTTCCTCCCCATCTAGGCTTATGGCTGTTAGTCACTTGAAGATAAATGGAAATGGTAACTGCCAGACATATCAGGTATATAAATGAGGCACAAACTTGGAGCTTTATGGAGAGTTACACAAACCACTACTGCTTGTAAATTGGAAATTTACTGCAGAGTGGCTTTGTATTATGTTACTGTTCACAAAGACACCTGATCTCCCAGATAGATGTTATATATGTGGAATATATATATCTTGGATATAATGTAGTGTTATCAAAGACATAGGTCTGTATTGGTAGTAGGTATTTCTGTTAAGGCAAAGAGTCTGATGAATGTTAATATGATTTTAAAAAGTGGAAATCAAAGGCTGTACTTTGCTGAAACCACACTATTCCCACTGGATAATATGACTACACAACTGCTAATTGACCATCCCAAATTGCCCCCAAGTGTGAATATGTTGGGTTGTGGTGGAGGAGGGGAGTCCTGCAATTGTCTGGCAAGCTGTTCAGTGTGCACCTTACTTTTGCTCAGTGTTGACTGAGACCAGCGACCCTGGCAGGCTTAAGTATGACATGAGTGAGTGAGTGAGTGAGATCTGCTTGACAAATAAAGGTGGACTTCATAGGTTTTAAACCTGAAGCAAAAAATATAAGTTACTCAGTTTCAAAGAAAGAAGTTGATTAATTTGCAATATACTCCACTTCTTTCCTTGAAACTGAGAACCTTATATTCTTCACAATTTCAGGTTATTTTTCCCTTTGATCCAGATGGGACATTATTTTGATGAAGTTGCATGATGCTGATACATTTACTACATTTGATGTTCTAACATGATTATTTCCTGAATAAAAAACTTGTATCTGCTAATTTATAAAAATGTTTCTGTTAGGAAAATTTTATTGAATATTTTTAGATTTCAGAACCAGCACTTTCTGGTTTCTAATTGAAACTGGCAAGCTGCTGTTTTCTTTTTTTTCTTCAATGGAAAGGCATGAGGAGGCTGGCAAAGAGACAACACAATAGGAAGCAAGTTATCAACACGGTAATAATAAAGGCTTAAAAAGTGTGATCTGTTTGGCATTAATTTTTTAAATGTTCTGCTTTGGCTTGGCTTGTGAACGAAGATTTATAGGCTGTCTACTTCGACTGCAAGCAAACTGGTGGCTGACAAGGCCGATGTGGGACAGACAAATCTGGCCGCGGTGGCTGCAGTTCAAAGCCTGGTCTGATATATCTGTTGATGCTCCTTGGTTCTTCCTCCTGTGGTGTTTCTCCTTCATGTTGGCCCTGCGAAAGTCCTCAAAACAGGAGATGGCCTGGTGCTTGATGTAGTGCCAGGCCTGGCGGTCAGCCGCAAGTGTCGACTACTGGCGGCAGTCAATGTTACAGGCTCTGAGAGACTTCTTGAGGGAGTCCTTGTAATGTTTCTTTGGTGTCCCTCTATCACGATGGCCAGTGGAAAGTTTGCCATACAGGGCTATCTTGGGTAGACGATGGTCCTCCATTCTGGAGATGTGCCCTGCCCAGCGCAGGTGCGACTTGAGTAGCATGGCCTTGATGCTGGAGATCTCCACCTGTTCAAGAACCTCGACGTTGGTAAAGTAGTCACTCCAGTGGATATTGAGGATAGTACAGAGACAGCGTTGGTGGAAGCCCTCAAGCTGCCAAAGGTGATGACGGTAGGTTACCCATGACTCAGAGCCGTACAGCAGGATGGTGAGTACTACGACTCACCATCCTGCTGTACGGCTCTGAGTCGTGGTACTCACCATCCTGCTGTACGGCTCTGAGTCATGGGTATCCTACCGTCATCACCTTTGGCTGCTTGAGGGCTTCCACCAACGCTGTCTCTGTACAGCAGGATGGTGAGTACTACGACTCAGAGCCGTACAGCAGGATGGTGAGTACTACGACTCTGTATACACGGACCTTGGTGCCTTTCTTCAGATGTTTATTTCCGCAGACATGCTTGCGAAGTCTGCCAAAAGGCACTGTTTGCCTTGGCCAATCTGTTGTCAAGTTCCGTATCAATCTTGGCATCTGGTGTGATGGTACATACTAGATAAGTGAACTGGCGAACCATCTTCAACTCAGTCTCACCAATAGTGATGTGAGGGGAGCAGCAATCATCCCGGGGAAGCAGGCTGGTGAAGGACCTCCGTCTTCTTCAAGTTGACCTTGAGTCCGAAGAGCTGAGCAGCCTCTGCGAAGCAGGACATTAAGCACTGCAGGGCTCTTTTGCTGTGAGTAACAAGGGCTGCGTCATCAGCAAAAAGGAGCTCACAAAACAGCTGCTCAAGAGTCATCCAGTGAGCCTGTAGTCTCTTGAGGTTGAACAGATCGCCATCGAGACAGTAAAAGATGTACACAGCCTCTTTATCATCAAGGTCTTCAAAGGCCTGCTTAAGCATTGTGCTGAAGAAGATGCTGAACAAGGTCGCCACCAGGACACAACCCTGTTTCACACCGTTGACAATGGGAAAGGGCTCAGAAAGGTTATGATTCTGCCTGACTTGGGCACACTGGTCTTCATGCAGCTGTACGACCATACTAAGGAACTTTGGGGGACAGCCAAGGCGCTCCATGATCTTCAACTATCCCTTCC
This sequence comes from Plotosus lineatus, assembly GCA_024760905.1. Classification (NCBI taxonomy): domain Eukaryota; kingdom Metazoa; phylum Chordata; class Actinopteri; order Siluriformes; family Plotosidae; genus Plotosus; species Plotosus lineatus. Next base: position 78,626,897 of record CM045728.1, on the reverse strand, counting down.
GGCTTACTCGGTCAAACATTTTGGTCAGGTCCACATACGTGATACACAGTCCTTTGTTCTGCTCCCGACACTTCTCCTGTAACTGCCTGAGAATGAACACCATGTCTATGGTGCCTCTGTTGACTCTGAAGCCATACTGGGTTTCTGGGATGTGATCTTCAACAATGGTAGGTACTAATCTGTTTAGGAGCACTCAAGCAAGGATATTTCCTGTGATGGAGAGCAGTTATCCCCGGTAGTTGGAGCAGCTTGACTTTTCTCGTACAAGGTGATGATGACTGCATCATGGAGGTCACTCGGAAGTTTGCCCTGTTCCCAGCAACAGACAAAGAGTTCATGGAGCTTGCTGTGTAATGCTGGTCTGCCATCTTTCCAGATCTCTGATGTAATACCGTGAACTCCTGCTGCTTTGTCATTTTTCAGTTGCTATATGGTTTTAGTGAGTTGTTCCATGAATGGCAGTTCATCCAGTTCCACTTTGACTGGTTACTGAGGAATGCACAGAATCGTTGAGTCATGGATGACTCTGTCAGCACTGAAGAGAGTCTGGAAGTGCTCAGACCAACAGCTCATGGATCTCCCTGGTTGTTTTTATCAAACCAGTCTTTGTTCTTCCTTGTGTTGAACCCCAGAACTAATTCAGATGTCTGCAGGATGGCAGTCTTCAGTCGATTCTAGAGCATTTTAGGAGAGGGGTCATCTGGGAAGTTTCTGTTGACAAGCTTTGACTGTAAGCTTGCTTCGCTTGAACGTTTTCTTTGCTGCCCCCCCCCCCCCCCAGTTTTGTTTGCGGAACGCACTCTACAGAGGAGCTTCAGCATTTTTACATGTAAAATGGGTCAAAAACCTACGGAAAATTGTACCTTTAAAACACCTTTGGAAAGACCACGGTACAATGTCAGAATAAATGCTTAAAAGCACTCAGATTACATTTGAAACTAGTGCAGATTGCAAATGAAGACCTTCGGATAATTCACAGAAAGCAAGGAACACTCGAGGAACGACTATGGCACTACTCCATTTTAGAAGAAAGAGCTACGAAATGATTGCGGAACAGGCGGATTGAAGGCGGAACGTTCATGTTCAACACGGAATGACAAAGGAATGACTGAGGAATACCCGGCATAACCACGTTTCAACGAGGAAAAATCGGCAAAGATCAAAAGATTTGCTCCTGATTCCGCCTATAAATACACGGATTCGACCCAGGAAGCTTATTCTCTCATTCATACTATATGTTTACAATTTACAATATGTTTATAATGCACAATAAATTTAAATTTTAACATATGTTAATATGTTTAATATCAATAATGTCAGTACGTTTCTTTTATTTTCAACTCAATAAATCATTCCAGACTAAAAACCATGCATACAAGTCCAAACCACAGTGATTATAACTTTAAAACTTTATTACATGAACAGGAAAACAGAAAAAAATAAAGTGAATGAAATGGAATAATTTATAGTGGAAGTGACTGAGTGTTCCGCAAGTCTTCCGTGTTATCGGCAACCATCCCGCAAACGTTTCGTATGTATTCCGCAAACCTTCCGTGAGTATTCCGTAGGGATTCTGTGGCCGCTTTTGACCATCTGGAAGAAGGGGAAGGCTTGCGGAACGGTCAAGGAACACTGGCAGAATAAAATGAATGATAACGAAATGTTTGAGAAAATGACAGAACGTTTGCGGAACGACTGAGGTACCCAAGGGAACACTGTCAGAAGATTTTTCAGTGAACATGCTTTTGAACATGTTCAAAAGCATATTCTCGGAAGATTTTGGCCTGCCGGAAGCAGAAGAATACATTCGGAATCATACGGAAGGACACGGAAGATGATGGAATGACTGGGGAATGTTGGAGGATGACGATATTTTTGTTTCTGCAAGTCTGCCACGCTCCAGTGAAATGGGGGTATAAAAAAATTATTTATTTCAAGGCTTTTAACATATCTTAATCAGGGGTACCAATAATTATTATAATTATGGCGCTGTACATCTAAAGGACTGCTTGTAACATCAAACCATCACTGTTAAAACTAGGGTCAAATGCTGAAGTGAGCTCATGAAAAAAGTCATTGTCGTGAAGCTAAAGGTCAGCAAAATGTCCTTGATGCCTAAGTGGCATGCCTCTGGTGCTTCTGGATTTCATGGTACACACAATTTCCTCCAGGATCAATAAAGTAATCTGAATTTATTTTTCAATAAAACAAAGTTTTAAAAGACACTGATGCATGCCTGTGCCTAGTGTTCCTACAGTGAAGGTGACACCATTCTAAAACAAAACAAGTGTTATCTCCCAACCCTAACTGATAAAGCATTGGGCTGGAAATAAAGTTTCACTTGGATGGATGGTCTGAACATTGAGGTAAGACTAATGTGGAAGTGTAGATCACTGACAAACACACAAAGACTGAATAAGTCACATGCGAGTTGAGTGCAGAAGGTGGTGGTGCTGTGTAGATGACAGAGTGACATAAAACTAGGCATGTCAAGACAGATATCAGGACACACATTGACAGAGAGACAGAAAGCTTTGTATTACCGTGTAGAATACCATGTTACAGGAATGGGGGGAATTAATAATCAGTCAATCTTTTAAAGAAAGATGACTAAAAATCTGTTTAAAAACATCTGATAAACCTCATTATAAACTTCATCATTCATTTTGTATATTAAATTATTGCAGTCGCACATGTAAAGAACACATATGGCAGTGTGGAGGAGTGTAGTAGGATTAATCCTGAAGCTGAGCTCAAAAACTCTGAGGAAATGTGATTACTGTCAGATGTGCAATGTACCTGATTTAATCCTGCAGCTAATTAGCAAGGAATGACTTCACTGGGGTGTGAGATGCACTGAACCTACATAATTACCACATCACTTAAACAAAAAGGCAAAAATACAAAAGCAAATTAGAAACACTGGTACAAATGTGCCAGCATACCACAAGTTTACTGACACAACAAATCTATTAAAATAAAGATGTTCCTTCATAGAAAGTAATAGTAAGCTAGGTAGCACTTTCTAAAGTACATGCCTAACATAATAAATAAACACATACACACAGACACGGTTAAAGGAAAATCGTCAAGTCTTCAAACTTGAAAAATATAATTTTATATACAGGTATAGCTCGACTTAAATCATTTCGAGTTAAGTCGTGTTCAATTATACTTCAGTTTTCAAAAAATTTATGGAAAATTAAAAAATAATAAAGTTTACATCATAATCATATAATCGTGACACACCATTTGAGAATCACTGAATTAGCAGCAGCCCGGGAAAATTATACATACGCAGCATCACAATATTACTGGCACGTGATTCAAATTTAGCCAATGGCTGAGAGCTTTTGTTTCTCCCTCCTGCTGACTGGTTGCAGATGATGTGCACACACCTTTTTTTTTCCCCCTCGTGCACATGTCATCAACGTGATTGCTTGAAATGTGAATTCACCTTTTTTAGTGTGTTTTTAATTATTATTTAAGCCCTATGATGCCACTCAAACGCCATGCATCTTCTTCAACTTCTGGTAAGGAGCCTAAGTGCTTTATTTATTCATAAATATTATCACAGGCTGTCAAATGCAGCCGTGAGGGGGGGGCACAAACCAGTGTCTCTCCCTCACGCCGGTCCCAAGCCCGGATAAATGCAGAGGGTTGCGTCAGGAAGGGCATCCGGCGTAAAACAAATGCCAAATAAACTATGCGAATCACAAGAAAGAATGACATACCGGATCGGTCGAGGCCCGGGTTAACAACGACCGCCATCAGTGCCGTCAACCAACAGGGTGCTGATGGAAATTGGACTACTGTTGGTCAAAGACGTCGAAGAAGGAGAGGCGGGAGGCGTGTCCGTTGCCAGAGAGAGAAGAGGAAAGGCATGAGTCTAGGACTGAAAGTAGGGACTTTGAATATTGGAACTATGACAGGAAAAGGTAGAGAGCTGGCTGACATGATCCAGAGGAGGAAGGTGGACATACTGTGTGTTCAGGAGACCAGGTGGAAAGGTCGCAAGGCTAGAAGCATAGGAGCAGGGTTTAAGCTGTTTTATCACGGTGTGGATGGGAAGAGAAATGGAGTCGGAGTCATCTTGAAGGAGGAGTTTGCCAGGAATGTTCTAGAAGTGAAAAGAGTGTCAGACAGAGTGATGAGTCTCAAGTTAGAAATTAAAGGTGTGATGGTCAATGTTGTTAGTGCTTATGCCCCACAGACAGGATGTGAGCGAGAAGAGAAGGAGAGATTCTGGAGGGAGTTAGATGAAGTGATGCAGAGTACCCCCAGAGGTGAAAGAGTGGTCATTGGGGCAGACTTCAATGGACATGTTGGTGCAGGAAACAGAGGGGACGAGGAAGTGATGGGTAGGTTTGGTATCCAGGACAGGAACACAGAAGGACAGATGTTGGTAGATTTTGCAAAAAGGATGGAAATGGCTGTGGTGAATACTTTCTTCCAGAAGAGAGAGGAGCATAGGGTGACTTATAAAAGTGGAGGTAGGAGCACACAGGTAGACTACATCTTGTGCAAGCGATGTAATTTAAAGGAAGTCAGTGACTGCAAAGTAGTAGCGGGTGAGAGTGTTGCCAAACAGCATAGGATGGTGGTGTGCAGGATGATGCTGATGGTGAGGAAGGTGAAGAAGGCAAAGGCAGAGCAGAAGACAAAGTGGTGGAAGTTGAAAAAGGAAGAGTGTCGGGTTGTCTTCAAAGAGGAGTTGAAACAGGCTTTGGGTGGTCAGGAAGTGCTTCCAGATGACTGGACAACTACAGCGAATGTGATCAGGGAGACAGGTAGGAGAATACTTGGTGTGTCATCTGGAAGGAAAGTAGATAAGGAGACTTGGTGGTGGAATGAGGAAGTGCAGGAGTGTGTACAAAGGAAGAGATTAGCTAAGAAGAAGTGGGACATTGACAAAACCGAAGAGAGTAAACAGGAGTACAGGGCGACACAGCGTAAGGCAAAGGTAGCAGTGTCAAAGGCCAAACAGAGCGCGTTTGATGACTTGTATGCTCGGTTGGAAAGTAAGGAGGGAGAAAATGATTTATACAGGTTGGCACAGCAGAGAAATAGAGATGGGAAGGACGTGCAGCAAGTTAGATTGATAAAGGACAGAGAGGGAAATGTATTGACTGATGACAGAAGTGTGCTGGGAAGACGGAAAGAGTACTTTGAAGAGCTGATGAATGAGGAAAATGAGAGAGAAAAAAGAGTAGAAGAGGTGACTGTTGAGGACCAGGAAGTAGCAAAGATTAGTACGGGTGAAGTGAGGAGGGCATTGAAGAGGATGAAGAATGGAAAGGCAGTTGGTCCTGATGACATACCGGTGGAGGTATGGAAGTGTCTAGGAGAGGTAGCAGTAGGTTTTCTGACAAGAACATTTAACAAGGTCTTAGAGAGTGAGAGGATGCCAGAGGAATGGAGGAGAAATGTGCTGGTTCCCATTTTTAAGAACAAGGGAGACGTGCAGAATTGTGGCAACTACAGAGGGATAAAGTTGATTGGGCCATACGATGAAGTTATGGGAAAGAATAGTGGAAGCTAGACTAAGGGCAGAAGTCAGCATTTGTGAACAACAGTTTGGTTTCATGCCCAGAAAGAGCACCACAGATGCAGTGTTTGCCTTGAGGATGTTAATGGAGAAGTACAGAGAAGGTCAGACGGAGCTGCATTGTGCCTTTGTGGATCTGGAGAAAGCATATGACAGGGTGCCGAGAGAAGAACTGTGGTATTGCATGACGAAGTCTGGAGTGGCAGAGAAGTATGTTAGAGTGGTGCAGGACATGTATGAGAGATGTAAGACAGTGGTGAGGTGTGCTGTCGGTGTGACAGAAGAGTTCAAGGTGGAGGTGGGACTGCATCAAGGGTCAGCTCTCAGCCCCTTCTTGTTCGCTATGGTGATGGACAGGCTGACAGACGAGGTTAGACAAGAATCCCCATGGACTATGATGTTTGCAGATGACATTGTAATCTGTAGTGAGAGCAGAGAACAAGTGCAGGAAAATCTAGAGAGGTGGAGGTATGCACTGGAAAGGAGGGAATGAAGATTAGCCTCAGTAAGACAGAATACATGTGCATGAATGCCAAGGACCAAAGAGGAACGGTGAGATTCCAGGAGCAGAGATAAGAAAGGTGGAGGATTTTAAGTACTTAGGCTCAACAATCCAGAGCAATGGAGAGTGTGGAAAAGAGGTCAAGAAGCGTGTGCAGGCAGGTTGGAATGGTTGGAGAAAAGTGTCCGGTGTGATGTGTGATAGGAGGGTATCGGCAAAAATGAAAGGAAAAGTGTACAAGACGGTGTTGAGGCCAACGATGCTGTATGGGTTAGAAACAGTGGCCCTGGGGAAAAGACAGGAGGCAGAGTTGGAGGTAGCAGAGATGAAAATGTTGAGGTTCTCTTTGGGAGTAACGAGGATGGATAGGATTAGGAATGAGCACGTCAGAGGGACAGCACATGTAAGGCGTTTTGGAGACAAAGTCAGAGAGGCTAGATTGAGATGGTTTGGACATGTACAGAGGAGGGATAGTGAGTATATTGGTAATAGGATGCTGAGGCTGGAACTACCAGGCAAAAGGCCTAGGGGAAGACCAAAGAGACGATTCATGGATGTGGTAAAGGAGGACATGAAGGTCGTTGGTGTAAGAGAAGAAGATGCAAAGGATAGGGTGAGATGGAGGCAGATGATTCGCTGTGGCGACCCCTGAAGGGAAAAGCCGAAAGGAAAAGAAGAAGATTATCACAGTCTGTCTGTCTGTCTTCCTTTCGGCTTTTTCCCTTTAACTCTTGAGTCGCCACAGCGAATCATCTGCTTCGCACGTTTTTTGATTTGGCAGAGGTTTTTACGTCGGATGCCCTTCCTGTCACAACCCTTTTAGCAAAGGGACAGAAGCACGCTGACGACTTTGCAGCGTACTCTTTACGAAAGTCAGCAATGGTTCTTTTACATGCCTCTCACCATAGACAGTGAGAGACATGGCCCGCCTTTGATAACCCAGTTAGCCGCACAAAATTTAAAAATTTTTACTTAATCATGACTACATTTTACTACTTTAGCACTGTATTAATGGGTAAGACTGTCTACAGAATGTGTTTAAGAAGCATATTTGAGCATATGTAATATCATACATAGGGTTTTAAAACCGTGGCTTCACTGTGCTGTGGTGAGAAACGAGAAAAGACCACTGTGTTTACTGTGTCTGAAAGCATTGGCAGCGGACAGCATGAACCCAAATAAATTCAGGCGTCACTTAAAGCCATCACACCCCAACCACAGTGATGAGCCGGGTGAGTTTTTTTTTTTTTTAGCAAAAACATGCCAAATATTGCCAACAACCATCCCGCTTTGTGAATGCTACTCCAGCAAACCAATGAGCTCTGTTAGCATTATATAAGGTGGAGTACCAAACTGCTCAGTGCAGAAAACACCACAGCACAGCAGAGGAACTGATCCTACCTGCAGCAGACATGGTCTCTGTCATGGTGTCACTGCTGACAAAATAAGTCCAGGTTCCAGTTCAGCATTGAGCAGGAGTCGAGAGTTCAGCATTGAGCTTTAAACCCTGTTTCGAAAAGTTGTGCACTGCGAAATGTGCTTATTGTACCATTAATCTGGACTAAATCATTCTGACCAAAAAAATAAATAAAAATAATACATTGTTTTATTCATTTTTGTTTTGTAGGTTAAAGTGTTTCATATTGTGCTACTGAGTTAATGTTACTGATCAATTTGAATTTGTTCTTATTTACTGATTTTATTTAATTTTATTTTTCAGTATCAAATGGTTCAAATTGTTGGTCAAAAATGTTTACAGTTTAAAGAAGGATACTTTGTTTAATTTCAGGCAAATTGATGCACTTTAAATCTTTTTGTTTAAAGACTAAAATATTGTTAACAAAGTTATTCTTTGTTGGAAGTTGATTTATATTTCTTCCTGTTTTTGTATTCCATAATGATAATAAGGATTTATTATGTTAATAAGGCTATAGTGTTATGCAGAGGATTACTTAGGACAATTTTTAGACAAATAACACTATTTATATTGGGTGGGGGCCGACGGAAAATAATTGAGAAGCACTGATATAAAATAATATACAGGACAAGTAAATTTGGCATAGCCTAGCCTAGAGACAGGCTAATTTGAGTCAAGTCATTTTCAACTTACGTCGTCTCTCCTGGAACCAATTAACAACATAAGTCAAGCTATACCCGTACTGCATTAATCCTACAAGAGAACATAAGCCAAGCTATACCTGTACTGCATTAATCCTACAAGAGAAACCTTGACTTCTGCATTTAACCCATCTAAAGTGAGCACACACACACAAACAGACACACACACACAAACAGAAGCATGTGGGGTGTCACATACCGCAGTGCCCAGAGAGCAGTTAGGGGCTATGTGCCTTGATAAAGGGCACTTAAGTCATGAATGTGGAGAAAGGAAAGGTACAGATTACTCCCCCACCGCTGCACATTTTTCCTGTTGGTTGAGGAATCGAACCAGTGACTTTTGGTTCCAAATCCACTTCTCTAGCCGTTAGGCCAAAGCTGCCCCCAATTTATGATTAACCACAGATTCTAAAGCATTTTCCACCACTTGCATCACAGGGATTTGTGAATGCAATGCAATTATTCATTTATTATTATCAATTAAACGATCATACATTCCTGTTATCACTTGGTATCACAGGTATAACGGCCTCTATTTCCTCTTTCTTAAAGGTAAAAGTTATGCAGACTCTTTGTTGATTTATTTATGGACATAAACACATTCCAAATTAAGCACTAAGGAAGAATGCTGTTATTAATAGACAGATACGATCACAATGATTTATCTTTTTTTTCAGTGGCTACTCCTACATATTGTAAGCGTTGATTGGCTGTTTTAAGCTTCATGTAAAGTGAATCGGCTCAGCTTCGTGTCATGTGACCATCCGTCGACCATCGGAACCATTTACAAGTAGAAAAATCGCATCATAGAGAATGTTAAAGGTTATATTTGATACTGTATTTGATATTTGAAGAGTGAATTTGATTAAAATTTATCAATTTGAAATTATTTTGCTTAAATTTAATTTATTTGAAATTAATGTTGATATTACTTGATATATTTGATATTATTTTACAATGTTATGTTTATAATAATTGATTTAATGGTGTTTTATGAGATACGGTAATGGTATTATGGATGTATAATACAGTATGAGCATCATACGTCACACGTCATACGTAACTGTAACAACTTACGTTCACTTTGAACTTACATTCGGCCGTCCAGAATCAATTAAAAACCTAAGTCGGGGGGCGTCTGTAAATCTCTTATTAGAATTACAGCCTGCGCTAGAGTCAGAGCTAATGTTATGCACGGGATAATGCACAGTGAGCAGGTTATCACAAAATAAATCCAGACAGGGGGTTTGGGAGCCAAACGCATCACAAAGGAGCCTTGCATCACCCTGATAGAGTTTATTTTACAATTATAAAAAGTAATTCAAGGTGCAATCACTATCCAAGTAATAGGCAAAGAAATGTGAAAGTGATGATGTGAGCAGTGCAAAGTAAGGCTACAAGTTTATTTCACATGTTGAAAGAAATTTCAGGCGAAGAATACGTTTCACATTAATTCATAGTGAGTGCTGGGTGGTTTCGGTTTCATTGTGTTTAATATCCGACTTACGACCAATCTGACTTACAATCTGACTTGGTTGGTCGGAACCGATCTCGGTCGTAACTCAGATAGTGAATGTACTTCTGAGAACTACATAATTTAATACATTGTTGCAATATAAAAATGTAATTTCCTGATTTAGACAAATATTGTAAGTTGCAAACATTATTTTGATGAGTTGTGATGAAATATTGTTAATTGTCTCAGCTTCATATTTCATATTGTATGTCTTATAATACATATTATTTTTAAACAAATTATATTATGGAGAAATTTAAGTTGCAGTTACTCAATAATGTTTGTAAACCTCTACAACAAATCGTCCAAGCTTACCCTACCACTGTCGTTGATAGTAGAGGAGTTCCAGGCTGCAAAAGTAAGAGTCATTTCCACCTTACGTCTGTCTAAAGACAAACTAATGCAGAAAGCAGGGGAAACAGTCAAGACAGGAAGAAAATGGAATCCTCACTCAGCACTAGAAGAAGCAGAAGAAGATTTGCGACATAAAGAGCTGGTTGGAACGGTTTGTAGAGTTAGACTGGGCCTAGGCAATTATGGAAAGACTAGGTGGAGTAAGGCAGACAGCAAGACCAAGTGGGACATGATCATCCAGCGAGTCAGACAGGAGGCAGAACGCACCAGATTTGTCAAGGCAGTAAGACTGGGAAAACAAGGTAGCTGGACACGATGGGAGACTGCTCTACAACGTCCACTCACTTGGAAAGATAGTCCATGGACAAGGGAAAACTCAGTTTCCTGCTTCACGCTGTGACAGATCACCTACCAACACCCTCCAACTTAAGAATGTGGGGTAAAGAAGAAGACCGATCATGCTCCCTTTGCAAATCAAAAGACTGTACACTCAGCCACATTCTTTCAGCATGCCCAAAAGCACTTGGAGAAGGAAGGTACCGCTGGCGATATGACAATGTACTAAAGGAGATCGCGACATAGGTAGACCATATAGGATGGGTTTCAATGGCCAATTAACACAAAGAGGCCAAAAACAAGTACAGTTCCGCAAAGAAGGTGACAAGTCGAAGGTTGCCAAGTCTACTCAGACCAGCTCACTACTGTCACAAGCATACGACCAGGAGTTACATGTTGAAGTACAAAAGAAACTTAGGTTTCCGGAAGTAGTAGCCAGTACATCTCTGCGGCCAAACATGGTACTGCTGTCAAGAATCACTCAGCGCTCACACTATTCTTATCATAGAACTCAGTTCCCTGGTAAGACAGTCTTAAAGTATTACATGAGCTCAAGGCCACCAAGTACCAAGACCTAGTATACGAAGCTGATACAAGAGGCTGGAAAGCAATCCTGATGCCTATAGAGGTTAGTTGTAGAGGCTTTGTCACATTAACAACAAGAAGTTTCCTTCATCGGATAGGACTGCCACCCTCCATGTCAAAGAAAGCCATCAAAGCAATAGGATCGTCGGTAGCGTCAAGCTCATGTTGGCTTTGGATTAAGAGGAACGAAGACTGGATCCCAGCAGCCAATTAAGTCTTTACCAGAGGCAAATACCAGTCTGCAGGTGAAGGCTATCACTGCACAGTCTTTGCTGCCCCACTAAGGAGAGGCATACAGGTTAAGGGTTGAAACGCCAAAAACCCTGAGATACCTGCTGAAGATGCAGATGGGAAGAAGACCTATATTACAGAGAAGCTCGTCAAGCTTTTTGTAGCAGCATCAATCGATGTTTACAGAACTGCTTGACTATTCAAAATGTCTCCACCTTGGTTGAGAAAGTACACTCCTCCGACTGACTCAACATTGCTGGACAAATTCAACCAGTTAAGACCATGTTTAAGAGCACTTGTAAGCTGAACATATAACAAAAATAACATTTTCATGGTATGACTTCCTTTTCTTACAAATTAAACATTAAAGTAGTGAAGTCTGACTTGTATTCCCAGCCTGGGCGTTTCTGTGTAGAGTTTGCATGTTCTCCCCATGCTTGCGTGGGTTTCCTCCAGGTACTCCGTTTTCCTCTGAGTCCAAAAACATCTACAGGAGGTTAACTGGCTGTTCCAAATCACCTGTAGGTGTGAGTGTGATTATGAATGATTGTGTGAGTGTTGGCCCTGCGATGGCCTGGTGAGCTGTCCAGGGTATACCCCACCCAGAGTCGGCTGAGATGGGGACCAGCCTCAAGTGACTCTACAGGCAGTCGTCGACTTGGTTCCGACAGACCGGTTGTAAAGCGATCTGGTCGTATGTCGACTTTCCATCCAAATACACTCATGCCAAACAAAAACAAATGAATAAATCTCGCGCATTTAAATCTATACATCTATTTTCAATTCCACGTCACTGTGGCACACAGCGGAGAGCCAATCCTTTCTGTACTCCAATGTGTGGGCGGGTCCGATACCTTCAAACTCTAATTTTATTGGATTATAATAACAGACACAGACTGCACGTGTTGTTTTTGAGTAAAGAGATACATTTCTCTCGTTATGATCAGCTCATTTCCATGAAGCCTAGCATGGCTGGCAAGCAAACACAAACGGACAGACATTGAAAAACTTCAACCCACAGACCAGCTGATTGCCAAAACTTGGGACGTGCTTCCTGTCACATAAACACTGCAGCGTGCGAGTCGAATAAAATTTGAGTTTTAAGGTATCGGACCCGCCCGCACACAGAAAGGATTGGCTCTCCGCTTCGCGCCACAGTGACGTGGCATTGAAAGTCGATAAATAGATTTGCTCTGAGCTCTGAGCAGTTAGAAAGTGAAACTACATCATCTCCTGCTTGGCCTTTTCAGATGCTGTCCTACACAACACTCGCACTGCACTGCCATGAATCATGCTTCACGACAGTTGTGGTCGTAAAGTCGATCAGACGTAACTCGCACGGGTCACAAGTCAACGACTGTAGTTTCGATTAAGAGCTTCAGAAAAAGAATGAATAAATGAATGTTTCTCTGTTACATTACTTTGGATACTGTGGACCATCAAAAAATTCATACTCACATCCACAACTCAGGCCATTTTGGAACAGCCAATTAAGCAAATGTGCATATCTTTGGAGAGTGGGAGGAAACTGGAGTACCAGGAGAAAACCCACCAGAGCATGAGAACATGCAAACTCGACATGAAATACCCGAACTCGAACTTAAACCCTGGGCCTTCTAGCTGTGAGGTGGACATGCTAAGCACTATGCCACCATGTCATAGTGGTTAGCACATCCGCCTCACAACAAGAAGGTCCTGTAGTCGAGTTCTGCATTCGGGCATTTCTGTGTGAAGATAAATAAATAGTTGTGCGTGTTGCCCTGAAATGTTTTGCAAGATGTTCAGGGTGTGCCCCACCTTTGCACAATGTTGGTTGAGATAGGCACCAGCATCCCCACAACCATAAAGTAGAAGATTAACAGATACAGTAAATAATGATAGATTTTCTCATTATTAAAACATTTTTAAGTAGCTGCCACAATAAAATCTATATTTCCTAGTAGCTTTCAAAAACTTTTTTCGAGAAGCTTTAAAATAAAGCTACTCAAAAGGTTGTTTTCACACCAATTTAATTAACCATCTTTTTACAAAGTCCCTTTCTACGTGCGTTAAAATTATTTCAATCGACAAAATGGCCTTTCATTTCATGTAGCCCAGACACTCAATAGCACTTATCTGTTGAACTCAAACTTTTCATTCATAAACGTATATGTCTGTACATTTGTATCTTTATTTCAGTATCATATGCTCAGTGGACAACTGCAGCTCAAAATAAAAACCTACTGAGGGAAAACTGAACTGAAGCAAATTTGTTTCTTAAATGGTTATCACATTAAAAAGTTTTATTAAGACTATATTACTTTTTTGAAAAAAAACTTTTTCAACAATTTGTAAGAAGTAGCTAAATTTAAACTAAATTTTAATGAGAAATCAAATCACAAACTTGCTTCATCTAACAATGTCGAAGTAAAAAATAAATAAATATAAAAAAAGTCCATTCCCCCAACTCCAAGTAGTTTGTTGGATGAAAATAATTTTGACACAAGTTGTCATGATTTATGGAAACGGAAATGGTTGTGTTAATTTTGTTTATTGAGCCGACACATTTCTTAGTGCAGCTAGTACGTTATCCCAGTTATTACATAACCTACCGTATTTCCCGGACTATAAGTCGCTCCGAAGTACAAGTCGCATTGGCCAAAAATGCATAATAAAGAAGAAAAAAATACACATAAGTAACACTGGACAACAAGTCACAAACTCATGGAAACTGTCTACCTTTGCTAGAAAATCTGTTGGTAGTTTTTGTGACGTTGTGGTCCTCACTCTGATAGAGAGGCAGTTGCATTGCATGAAGCAGTAATACCAAGAAAGTCCTCATGCAAATTCGTTTATATTCATCTCCTTGACAAATACCTGGACATGGAAACGCAACTGCACTGTTGACAAGCCTCTCTCTGAGGCACTTTGCTCAAGCCCCCATGTACGAACTTGTTCCTCTAGCTGTGGCCATCTAGCTTTTAACCCGCAATTAGCTTTTAGCCCATGATTAGCTTTGTTTGTTTGCTTTCTTCACTGCAGTAATAATAATCTCTGCTTTTCTGCCCTCTTATTGCCTTCTTGCGGTTGTGAGTGTAAAAATAAACATGTGAAATTATGTTCATTATTGTTATGTAATTAAGTATAAAAGTATACAAGTATATGTAATAATTCCGCTGCCTGGACGTGGAGACGCAACTGCACTGTCGACAAGCCGCTCCCTGCAGCACGTTGCTCAAGTATCCATGTGTGAGCCCGTTCCTCCAGCTGTGGCCATCTAGCTTTCAGCCTACGAATAGCTTTTTTGTTTGTTTTCCTCATTGCAGTAATAGTAATCCCCGCTTTTTTCCAGTCCCTCACAAGTTTCTCACTCACTCCAAACTTTCTTTCTGCTGCTCGATTATCATTTTCTGCTGCATATTTCACTACTTGCAGCTTGTTACCCGCTGAATAGGATTTTGTTTTTGGGGCTATTTCTTCAGTGGTGGATGAGCAGGTACTGGTACCCAAGCCGAGAGTGCCCTCTTGTGGTTGTGAGTGTAAAAATAACAAACATGTGAAATTATGTTTGTCATGATGACGAACAGAATTATATGTAATAATTTCACATATAAGTCGCTCTATAGTACAAATCACACCTTCAGCCAAAGTATGAAAAACGTGTGAATTATTGTCCGGAAAATATGGTACTTACAACATGCTGATGAGAATAAAAATTATATTCATTAAAAATGGTTTTACTGCTTCTGCTAAAAAATACTCTTCATAGCAACTGTCTAACACAGAGATTTAACACAACTGTTGACAAATCAGAATCAAGTATTCAAATATAATAATAAAAAGTAATCAACAATTTCAGACCAAAGCAAAGCATAATCAATGCAAGAATTATTCATCTTCATCTTTTTAATCTTCACCGCATCTGACAATCAGGTTGTTAATTGAAAAGCATGAGTAATTAGAAACAAATTAAACACAGCATACACCAACTCCCCTCTGGCCTCATTGCTACGTATCTTCTGTGTTCTCCCCACACAAATTCTCTGTATTATTTGACAAAATCTTATTATAAAAAAGACAAAGAGTTGGGTTGGAAACAAAATGTAGCCTTCCCCTAAGCACACGTGCAGACGCAAGAGCACATCCTGAAGAATTGACTACTCAAAGATGATTATTGTGCCTTTCATCATTGACTGCAAAAGCAAATCGATTTCCTTTCATGGCAGACTGGATTTGAGTAGTGATGTGCAACTGTGTGCATGTGTATAGGTGTGTGTGTGTGTGTGTGTGTGTAAGATAGTAAAACAGGCTCAGAGCTGAGCGTGTTATGGTAGTAAGGCTGATCTGAATCAGAAATATATAACTATTCTTATTCATCTCTGTTTTTTTTTTTTTCAGTTTCGTCCAGTTTATCAGATTTAATCAGTTTGCTTCACCTGTACTTAATGCTTTATTTCCCCACACAAGCAGAAACCGAAGGCTCTCTGCAAGCAATGCTCAGGATGCTTAATTTCCATTGAACATTCAATACCCTCATTTCCGGACTGATCCGATTGTAAGCTTCTGACTTTTTTTTAACATTTCTCTTTTTTAGGGCTTGGCACAAAATCAACAATGTCAAAAAGGAAAACATTTTAGAGGGAAGTTACAAGGACAAGAGAGTCGCCTCATACCTAAAATTACATTTACTGAGGTGCATGACCTGAGAAATGTCTGGTTTTGGCCGTTTATTATTATTATTATTTATGCTGTCTTGCAAGGGAAATTTAACTACTGCATTTTGCCCATCCAAAGTGAGCACGCACACACACACACACACACACACACACACACACACACACACAGAGAGTAATTGGCGGTTAGGTGCCTTGCTCAAGGACACATTCAGCCATGAAGGTGGGAATGTGAAGGTTCTGTTCACTCCCATAATTCATCCATTCATTGATTTTCTGAACCGCTTAATCCTAATTAGGGCTGCAGGGAGGCTCGTGCCCATCTCAACATTTTCATCTCTGCTCCCTCCAGCTCTGCCTTTTGTATAGGGGCCGACTGTATATACAGATATACTCAAAGCTAAATTTTACAGTTTTATCAACTTTTTTGGACAGCATTGTGATTGATAAGTATTTGTGCAGGTATTTTTTTCTTTTTCAAAATGTTGAGGGGGTGACGATTTGCGGTTTTACACTCGTGCCCCCACATATTCACGGATTGCCGACTGGCCCAGAAGTAATTGTCACACGATTCAAATTCAGCCAATGGCTGTTCTCTCTCCTGCTGATTGATTGAGATGATCTACATGCCCCTTTCTCCTCATTCACACACAAGTTGTCAATAAACGTTTTGTGTTTTTAAGCTCTATGATGCCACTCATACACCGTACATCTTCTCTGGCAAAGCGCCAGAAAAAGGCAATGACGTTGGATGTCTCTTCTGAAGAAATAAGACTTTCTCCTGAAGAAACAAGTTTCCTCTGAAATAATCATCTGAACTGTTGTAAAATGCTGTAGTATTAAAGTGTTTTTCAATTATTATTCGAGTACAGTACCTACAGTGGTATGAAAAAGTATCTGAACCTTTTGGAATTTCTCACATTTCTGCATAAAATCACCATCAAACGTGATCTGATCTTTGTCAAAATCACACAGATGAAAAAACAGTGTCTGCTTTAACTAAAAGCACCCAAACATTTATAGGTTTTCATATTTTAATAAGGATAGCATACAAACAATGACAGAAGGGGGAGGAATAAGTAACTGAATCATCATATTTAATATTTTGTGGCCCCCCATTTTGGCAGCAATAATTTCAACCAGATGCTTCCTGTAGCTGCAGATCAGTCTGGCACATCGATCAGGACTAATCTTGGCCCATTCTTCTTTCCAAAACTGCTGTAGTTCAGTCAGATTCCTGGGATGTCTGGCATGAATCGCTGTCTTGAGGTCATGCCACAGCATCTCAATGGGGTTCAAGTCTGGACTTTGACTTGGCCACTCCAGAACGTGTATTTTGTTCTTCTGAAACCATTCTGAAGTTGATTTACTTCTGTGTTTTTGATCATTGTCTTGTTGCAGCATCCATCCTCTTTTTAGCTTCAACTGTCTGACAGACGGCCTCAGGTTTTCCTGCAAAACATCCTGATAAATTTTTGAATTCATTTTTCCATTAATGATTGCAAGTTGTCCAGGCCTCGAGGCAGCAAAACAGCCCCAAACCATGCTTCACGGTGGGGATGAGGCGTTGATGTTGGTGAGCTGTTCCATTTTTCCTCCACACATGACATTGTGTGTTCCTCCCAAACAATTCAACTTTGGTTTCATCAGTCCACAAAATATTTTGCCAAAACTCTGTGGAGTGTCCAAGTGCCTTTAGCGAACATGAAACGAGCAACAATGTTTTTTTTAGACAGCAGTGGCTTCCTCCTTGGAGTCCTCCCATGAACACCATTCTTGGCCATTGTTTTACATATGGTTGATGTGTGCACAGAGATATTGGACTGTGCCAGTGATTTCTGTAAGTCTTCAGCAGACACTCTAGGGCTTTATTTTTTACCTCTCTGAGTATTCTGTGCTGAACTCTTGGCGTCATCTTTGGTGGACGGCCACTCCTTGGGAGAGAAGCAACAGTGCCAAACTCTCTCCATTTGTAGACAACTTCTCTGACTGTCGATTGATGAACATCCAGACTTGTAGGGATGGTTTTGTATCCTTTCCCAGCTTTATAACTATAACTTTCCCAGCTTTATTTTATATATCAACGATGACCGACCGGTACTCCAGCTCGTTCCCCTCTGACACACGGCCCACGATGGCGGAGTCGTCCGAGAACTTCTGGAGGTGGCAGCTGTCTGTGCTATAGATGAAGTCCGAGGTATAAATGTTGAAAAGGAAGGGTGAGAGGATGGTGCCCTGCGGTGCCCTCGTGCTGCAGACTGCCACCTTTGACTTACAGCCGCGCAGCCGCACGTACTGTGGACGGTTAGTAAGGTAGTCGATAATCCAGGCAGCAAGATGCCCGTCTACTCCCACGTCCTCCAGCTTCCCCCGCAGAAGCACTGGCCTGATGGTGTTGAAGGCGCTGGAGAAGTCAAAGAACATGACCCTCACAGCACTGCCAGTGATCTCCAGATGGGTGAGTGCAGAAGGTCTTCTACCCCGATGTTGGGCCTGTAGGCAAACTGCAGCGGGTCTAGGGTGGGGCTCACCATAGAGCGGAGGTGTTCGAGGAGGAGCCTTTGCATGGTCTTCATAAGGTGGGAGGTCAGGGCGACAGGTCTGTAAGTGGGCTGGTTCCTTCGCTTGAGCTGTTTTGGGAACCGGAACCACACAGGCGGTCTTCCACAGGACGGGAACCTTCTCCAGGCTGAGGCTCAGGTTGTACAGGTAACATAGTACCTCACAGAGCTGGTCTGCGCAGGTCCTCAGCAGCCTGGGACTGATGCCATCTGGTCCTTCAGATTTCCTCCGATTTAGTCGCCTCAGCTGTCTCCTCACCTGAATGCAGCCATGAGGCGGGGGGGGGGCACTAACCAGTGTCTCTCCCCCTTATGCCGGTCCCAAGCCCGGATAAATGCAGAGGGTTGCGACAGGAAGGGCATCCAGCGTAAAACTTCTGCCAAAAAAAAAAAATGCAAAAGATCAATACAGAATTCATACCGGATCGGTCGAGGCCCGGGTTAACAACGACCGCCATCAGTGCTGTCAACCAACAGGGTGCTGATGGAAATTGGACTACTGTTGGTCGAAGACGTCGAAGAAGGAGAGGCGGGAGGCGTGTCCGTAGGCAGAGAGAGAAGAGGAAATGCGTGAGCCTCGGAATGAGAGTAGGGACTTTGAATGTTGGAACTATGCAAGGAAAAGCTAGGGAGCTGGCTGACATGATGCAGAGGAGGAAGGTGGACATACTGTGTGTTCAGGAGACAAGGTGGAAAGGTAGAAAGGCTAAAAGCTAAGGAGCAGGGTTTAAACTGTTTTATAATGGTGTGGATGGGAAGAGAAATGGAGTCGGCGTCATCTTGAAGGAGGGGTTTGTCAAGAATGTCCTAGAAGTGTAAAGAGTGTCAGACAGAGTGATGAGTCTCAAGTTAGAAATTGAAGGCGTGATGGTCAATGTTGTTAGTGCTTATGCCCCACAGGCAGGATGTAAGCTAGAAGAGAAGGAGAGATTCTGGAGTGAGTTAGATGAAGTGATGCAGAGTACCCCCAGAGGTGAAAGAGTGGTCATTGGAGCAGACTTCAATGGACATGTTGGTGCAGGCAACAGAGGGGACGAGGAAGTGATGGGCAGGTTTGGTATCCAGGACAGGAACACAGAAGGACAGATGTTGATCGATTTTGCAAAAAGGATGGAAATGGCTGTGGTGAATACTTTCTTCAAGAAGAAACAGAAGTATAGGGTGACTTATGAAAGCGGAGGTAAGAGCACACAGGTAGACTACATCTTGTGTAGGCGATGTAATTTGAAGGAAGTCAGTGACTGCAAAGTAGTAGTAGGTGAGAGTGTTGCCAAACAGCATAGGATGGTGGTGTGCAGGATGACACTGATGGTGAGAAAGGTGAAAAAGGCAAAGGCAGAGCAGAAGACAAAGTGGTGGAAGCTGAAAAAGGAAGCGTGTGGTGTTGTCTTCAAGGAGGAGTTGAAACAGGCTTTGGGTAGTCAGGAAGTGCTTCCAGAGGACTGGACAACCACAGCCAATGTGATCAGGGAGACCGGTAGGAGAGTACTTGGTGTGTCCTCTGGAAGGAAAGTAGATAAGGAAACTTGGTGGTGGAATGAGGAAGTGCAGGAGTATGTACAAAAGAAGAGGTTAGCCAAGAAGAAGTGGGACATTGAGAGGACCGAAGAGAGTAAACAGGAGTACAGGGAGACACAGCGTAAGGCGAAGGTAGCGGTGTCAAAGGCCAAACAGAGGGCGTATGATGACTTGTATGATAGGTTGAACAGTAAGGAGGGAGAAAATGATCTATACAGGTTAGCACAGCAGAGAAATAGAGATGGGAAAGACGTGCAGCAAGTTAGAGTGATAAAGGACAGAGAGGGAAATGTATTGACTGATGACAGAAGTGTGCTGGGAAGATGGAAAGAGTACTTTGAAGAGCTGATGAATGAGGAAAATGAGAGAGAAAAAAGAGTAGAAGGGGTGACCGTTGAGGACCAGGAAGTAGCAAAGATTAGTAAGGGAGAAGTGAGGAGGGCATTGAAGAGGATGAAGAATGGAAAGGCAGTTGGCCCTGATGACATACCAGTTGAGGTGTGGAAGTG
This sequence comes from Plotosus lineatus, assembly GCA_024760905.1. Classification (NCBI taxonomy): domain Eukaryota; kingdom Metazoa; phylum Chordata; class Actinopteri; order Siluriformes; family Plotosidae; genus Plotosus; species Plotosus lineatus. The sequence goes on along the minus strand of CM045728.1, from coordinate 78,606,467 downwards.
TCTAGGGGTGGTAGCAGTAGATTTTCTGACAAGAATATTCAACAAGGTCTTAGAAAGTGAGCAGATGCCAGAGGAATGGAGGAGAAGTGTGCTTGTGCCCATTTTTAAGAACAAGGGCGATGTACAGAGTTGTGGCAACTACAGAGGGATAAAGTTGATGAGCCATACAATGAAGCTATGGGAAAGAATAGTGGAAGCAAGACTAAGGGCAGAGGTCAGCATTTGTGAACAACAGTTTGGTTTCATGCCCAGAAAGAGCACCACAGATGTAGTGTTTGCTTTGAGGATGTTAATAGAGAAGTACAGAGAAGGTCAGAAGGAGCTGCATTGTGCCTTTGTGGATCTGGAGAAAGCATATGACAGGGTGCCGAGAGAAGAACTGTGGTATTGTATGAGGAAGTCTGGAGTGGCAGAGAAGTATGTTAGAGTGGTGCAGGACATGTATGATAGATGTAAGACAGTGGTGAGGTGTGCTGTCGGTGTGACAGAAGAGTTCAAGGTGGAGGTGGGACTGCATCAAGGGTCAGCTCTCAGCCCCTTCTTGTTTGCTATGGTGATGGACAGGCTAACAGATGAGGTTAGACAAGAATCTCCATGGACTATGATGTTTGCAGATGACATAGTGATCTGTAGTGAGAGCAGAGACCGAGTGGAGGAAAATCTAGAGAGGTGGAGGTATGCCCTGGAAAGGAGGGGATTGAAGGTTAGTCTTAGTAAGACAGAATACATGTGTGTGAACGACAAGGACCCAAGAGGAACTTTGAGGTTACAGGGTGCAGAGATAAAGAAGGTGGAGGATTTTAAGTACTTAGGCTCAACAATCCAGAGCAATGGAGAGTGTGGAAAAGAGGTGAAGAAGCGCGTGCAGGCAGGTTGGAATGGATGGAGAAAAGTGTCCGGTGTGATGTGTGATAGGAGAGTATCGGCAAGAATGAAGGGAAAAGTGTACAAGACGGTGATGAGGGCAGCAATGTTGTATGGTTTAGAGGCAGTGGCCCTGGGGCAAAGACAGGAGGCAGAGTTGGAGGTAGCAGAGATGAAAATGTTGAGGTTCTCTTTGGGAGTAACGAGGATGGATAGGATCAGAAATGAGTACATCAGAGGGACAGCACATGTTAGATGTTTTGGAGACAAAGTCAGAGAGGCTAGATTGAGATGGTTTGGACATGTACAGAGGAGGGATAGTGAGTATATTGGTCGTAGGATGCTGAGGTTGGAACTACCAGGCAAAAGGCCCAGAGGAAGACCAAAGAGAAGATTTATGGATGCGGTGAAGGCGGACATGAAGGTCGTTGGAGTAAGAGTAGAAGATGCAGAGGATAGGGAGAGATGGAGGCAGATCATTTGCTGTGGCGACCCCTGAAGGGAACAGCCGAAAGGAAAAGAAGAAGAAGCTGTCTCCTCACCTGGTCTGATGTGAGGGAGAGGGGGGCTGGGGTGGGCTGCAGAGGGAGGGGGATGTGTCTGTCAGGCTGTAGCAGTCAAGTGAAGTTGGCCTGGGGAGGGGGGAGGTATCTGCTGGTCTGCAGACGTGTGAAGAGGGGGGGGGAGACAAGGAGGGGGGCAGAGGGGGAGGGGGGAGAATCAAACCTGTTGAAGTAACAGTTTAATTCATCCGCCCAGCGCTGGTCACCATCAGCTGTCCCTCTGACACTCTGCCCAAATCCAGACATGGTCTTTAGTCCTCTCCAGACGTCCCGCACGTTGTTCCGAGCCAGCTTCTCCTCCATCTTCTTCCCATAGTCCTTCTTGGCCCTCCTGATCCTCCACTGGAGCTCACGCTGGACCTTCTTCTGCTCCTCTCTATCCCCCGAGATGAAAGCCCTCTTTTTCTGGTTCAGGAGGACTTTAAGCTCAGGGGTGACCCATGGGTGTTTGTTGGAGAAGCACCGTACCCTCCGTGTTGGCACAGTGCTGTCCACACAGAAGTTCATGTAATCGGTGATACAGTGTGTGAGGCCGTCGATGTCATCACCAAAGGAGTCACAGAGCATGCTCCAGTCTGTGGTCTGGAAACAGTCTCTAAGCCTCTCATTGGTCTCCTCGGTCCACACTTTCAAAGACCTCTTCTGTGCAGGTTCCTTTCGCACCCTGGGTGTGTATTGGGGGAGCAGGTAGACTAGGTTGTGGTCTGAGCGTCCCAGTGGGGGGAGGGGGTGGAGCTGTAAGCGTCCTTCACATTAGCATACAGCAAGTCCAGAGTTTTATTGTCTCTTGTGGTGCACTTCACATATTGCGTGAACGTCGGGAGAGAGGCGGAGAGAGGGGCGTGGTTAAAGTCCCCACTAATCAGAATCATGGCGCGGGGGTGACGAGTCTGTGTCTGACTGACAGCGCTGTGGAGACGCTCACACGTGGCCGCTGCATCAGCCGAGGGCGGAACATACACGCAAAACACAATCATGTGTGAAAACTCCCTTGGGAGATAATATGGCCGCACGCTCACCGCGAGCATCTCCAGGTCCCGCGTGCATAGCTGCTCCTTCACGTGCACGTTGGCCGGGTGGCACCATCGTTCATTCACATAGACCGCCACACCCCCTCCTTTCTTCTTACCGCTCTCCGTTACACTCCGATCTGCACGCGCGAGTGTGAATCCGTTAAGAGAAACCACAGAGTCCGGTGTGAGTTCATTCAGCCACGTCTCCGAGAAACACATGAGGCTGCAGTCCCGGTACTGCCTCTGCTGCCAGGTCAGCGCCGCCAGCTCCTCGGTCTTGTTGGCGATCGTTCGGACATTTCCTATAATGACAGAGGGAACACATGTTCTCCGCGTCTTTTGTCCCCCTCTGCAGCCTCTCCTTTTCCTCCGTATTTCCACAGGAATAACGGGCTTTTCCGCGTGAAGGAGGGCGGGGGCGCACAGGCCGAGGAGGGTCTCACGTGTGTGAGACCTGCGTTGCTCAGAGCCGTCGGTGAATGAATTTTCTGACGCCGATCCAAAAAGTGAAAGTAAAAGTGCACAGAAAAACAAAAGCATCATAAAAGTAGGTTTCCCAAATGCAGGACTGAAGAAAGAAAAAGAAAATTTGAAAAAAGATAAAGAATCAGGAAAGAACCTGTCTCCAGAACTCAACCCAATCGAAAACCTGTGGAGGGAGTTAAAACTTCGAGTTGCCAAGTGACAGCCCTCAAACATCACAGCTCTAGAGAAGATCTGTGCAGAGGAGTGGGCCAAAATGCCAACTAAAGTGTGTGTAGACATGGTCAAGAACTACAGGAACCATTTGACCTTTGTCATTGCGAACCAAGGCTACATTACAAAGTATTAAAATTAACTTTTGCTGGCAGCCCAATACAGACGCTCCCCGACATATGTTCATCCATTTTACGTTTTTTTTTTTTTTTTTTCAAAAAGAAAAGGGGGGGGGGGCAATTTTGAGTTTAGACTTACCTACGCAAGTACGCTGACGCAATGACGCTGCATTCATTGTTTACAAACTATAGGCTGAGTGTGTGTATATGTGTATATATATCAGTTATATAGCGTGTTACCCTTGTGTTAAGATGTCGTCTCTGTGATCTTTGTGTTTACACCGTTTTGCGGACTTTTGTAACCCTAAGCAAATATGATTGGTCAGAAGTGTAAGCCTACTAGCATGGGTGCAAGTCTAATACACAGAGATGAATATCTGCTCATGCCGGCACAATCTTTGTATTTATTATCTTTTCACAGAATCCTAAGAGTATATACTTATTTTTATATTAATATTCATTAGGATTTGCACTTGTTCTTTGTATGTATGTCTTGAATAAAGTTTACTTACTTACACAAAAGCAAGAGCTTTCCGCTTTGCTGGGAGACTGCAACAGTGCAGGCTGTGTTCTAAACTAGTTCAACAGCACCCTTGTGCACTTGAAAGACCGGACGTCTGTATAACCCACAGCAAGTACACTATTTTCGAAAGTACACTACTTTCAGTATTGAGCGCTTCACATATTGTAAGCGTTGATTGACTGTTTTAAGCTTCATGTAAAGTAACTCGGTATAAATAAGTGACTTATTTGAAATTAATGTTGATATTATTTGATATATTTGATATTATTTTACAATGTTATGTTTGCAATAATTGATCATTCTGTCTCTTAAGCTTGATGTGTACCTATGATGAAAATTACAAACCTCTCATCTTTTTAAATGGGTGAATTTGCACATTTTTACATTGCCCAATATTTATTGGCCCCACTGTAGCTGTTAGTGCCAATAATTCAATTTTCGGTTTGAATATCAAAAATCTGACTCATTAGAATTGCTCATCTAATACAAGTAGCACAGTTTCTTCAGATTCTGGTCAGTAAGAACTGAGTAGTAGAACTTTAAAGGCCAACTGTCTATAAAAACAAGGTGGCACCTGACACCTCCAATGTGAAAAGAAGGCACACATTTGGATCTTTACATTCCGATAAAGGAAAACATCAGGAAACTTTTAAACTTGGCAGCCACCCTTATTCAGAGTGAATAACATTCATCATTTTTATATAACTGAGCTATAGAAGGTTAAAGGCCCTGCTCTCGGGCTCAAAGGTAGCAACCAGGTGATGCTATGGTTTGAACTCCTGACCTCTGATCAATAAGCCAGAGCCTGATCCACCTAGCCCAGGGTTCGGTAACCCACGGCTCTTTCACCTCTCTGGTGTGGCTCCGTGGCTTTTCAGAATAATGTTGTACTTTAAAGGTGGCTGACGGGTGCACCACAAGGTGCTTATTTACCCACATCGGAAGCACTTTGGGCTTCCAGGGCTTAGAGTGTTAAACCAGTTTTCACCTGAATGACGTGGGTACCCTTCCGAAAATGCTCTTTTAGGGTTGAAAATTACATCAATGAAAATTAATAGTCACGGGTGTGGGCGGATATTTATTCAGTGTGGGCGGGGTGATTGTGTGTGTGTCCACAAGAACACAAGAACACACACAAAATAACCCCGCCCACACCAAATAAATATAAAAGAGCCCTAAAAGAGCTCATGGCAAGCAGCAGCGTGGCGAGCGAGAAATTTTTTCCCACCGCCGGGGTTTGTAATCCAAGAACGGAAATCACAGCTGAAGTAGAGACGTTGGATGAAATTTGTTTATACACAGCAATCTCCGAATTAAATAACTCTACTCCCAGTGACAAAATAAAAGACTGGGTGTGGTTCAGTCTCCACTCTGAGAATGGGTCACTCAGTGCAGCATTAAGCATTAATATTATTTAAAAGAATGTTGAGCAGGCTCCTTCTTTAAATAAATCTTCATATACTTTTCTGTGTTGCTGTCGTTTTTTGTAAATTAAAACCAAGACAAAACAACATTAATATAACGAATAAAGAAAAAAAGATCCCACGAAGGGATGGTGAGATAGACTACCCAACCCGTTAACACTCTGGCTGCACCCCGTCCCTCGCTTCATGGGATAGATATTCTTTTTCTTTATAAAAATACAAGAAGGACATTCATTAATTTTCTGAACCACTTAATCCTAATTAGGGTCGCGGGGAGGCTGGCATTTTTTTTTTTAATCTAAATAGTTTTGTTACAAGCAGAATTGTAATTTAATTGTCTCTGCAGTTGTTTAAATCAATGCAACACATTGTTGTTTTATATTAACAAGAAGGAAAAAGTGGAAAAACATTATATGCTGCAGTGTTATTTGATTTTAAATGTCAAAAAAGAATTTATGGCTCCCAGTGTTTTCTTTAATGTGGAAAATAAAATAGGTAAAATTCAACAGAGGAAACACGCTGTACACTTTTCACTCCAGAGACCTTATTTGAATATTGTAACAGAGAATATCAATAGCTGAATAGCTTTATAGATGAAATGAAAGGGCACAGGGGCACTTACAAGCATGAAAGCTGGGTTTGCCGAAATAATAATTCAAAACAAAGACTTAGAGTTAAACTAATAACAGCTTTGTTAATCGTCATCACTCTTCATATCTCAACTCTTAGCATGCAATATTTGCCCCCTTTTAAAAAAAAAAAAAAAAAAAAAAGTGGGTCTCTTACTAAACTGTATGCGGTTAAGCAATATATTTGATGGTGGATTTTGTAGCTTTAGTAACACTGAATTATTTTGTGGAAGTGATGTAGATGTCTGGGTACCTCTGGGCATTTGCCTGTCAGGGAGCGGTGCCGCTGCCCTAGAGGAGCCTCGGGGGGGGGGGTTTCACCCCCATCCTCTTAAAAAACGCCAGCAAAACGCACGACTAAACGCTGGAGTTTGGTCCGGGGGAGGAACCCTGACGCCTGCTTTAGGCGGCGTCGTATGAGAGGGGTGGGGAAAAGCCCCTGGGACCCCACTCCATGATGGGGGTGAAATCCTGGAGCAACCAGGTCGGGCGTGATAGGGTGAATGACGCGGGCGGTGCAAAGGTGTCGGACACCAGCTGCTTTCGGTCGCCTCGGTTGAATCTGAGGCGGTCGGTCCGGGTCGGCGCATGGAACGTGACTTCCCTGCGGGATGACTCTCACCTGCCTCTGGTATCAAGGGAGCTTAGTCTGCTTGGCGTCGGCATTGTGGCCCTCTCTGGGTCCGGCAAGACAGGTGTCGGTGGGTACACCTACTACTGGTCTGGCCAGGCCGACAGTCTTCACACTCAAGGAGTTGCCGTCGCCGTCGCCGTCGCCGATCGATTGGCTCCTTTAGTATTGGAGGTGGTCCCGGTCAACGAGCGTATTATGCGACTGAGGGTAACTCACACAGTGGGGACGCTCTCTATCGTCGCAGTGTACACTCCGACCGGGGCAAGTGATCGATCTACGAAGGAAACCGTCTACGACCAGATCAACTCTGTGGTGTCGGGGGTTCCGGGAAGGGACACCCTGATCGTACTGGGGGACTTCAATGCGAACACTGGCACTAACCGGGATGGCTACGAAGCATGTGTCGGTCCCCATGGCTCTGGACGCCGCGATGAAAGCGCTTGAATGCTTCTTGACTTCGCAAAAAGTTGGGGCTTAAGGATTGCTGGCTCGTGGTTCCAGAGATCAGATCCGCGACGCTGGACTTGGTACTCCAACGACGGCGTCACTAGGAAGGAGATCGACCATGTTCTCGTAGGTAGTCGCTGGCAGCTGGTCCAGAACTGCCGTGTCTTCAGAAGTGCCCAGCTATTCTCGGAAGACCACGGGCTTCTGGTGGCAACTCTGAAGATCCGCTTCAGGCGCCCTGAGAAAGCCAGAGTGGCTCGTCAAATGCGATTTGACGTAAGCCAACTCAGGGACCCTGATGTGGCTTCGGAGTTCGCCAATAGGCTTGGGGAATCCCTGGAGGATCTGGACACGGGTGCGGGCACGGAGGTTCTCTGGACTGGTTTTAGAGACTGCATCCTGGAGGTGTCCCGTGACTGCATATCGGGGTTGCCCAAACGACCGGGAATAGCCATCTCCTCTGAGACCAGCGACATCATCGAGAGAGTGAGACAGGCTCGACTCAACGGCAGAGTTGGACTGGCCAGGGACCTGAAGCGCGAAGCCGTCAAGGCGGTGCGAAGAGATCGGGAGGCTGCGGTCCGTGATCTCTGTGAGACTGTCGAGGGCCACTTGAATTCGAGTGACTCTCGCCCGGCTTACAGGGCGTTTCGGAGTCTCCGTTCCTCTCGGTCCACATCGCGATGTCAGACGGTGAAAGCTGCAGATGGTAGTGTCCTTACTGAAGAATCGGAAGTGAAGACTCGTTGGGCCGAGTACTTTGAGGAGTTGTATCGTGCTGACCCTCCCGCCCGGAGCCTGGTCATTGGGGATGCTGAAACTCTTGTTGCCGACCATCCCCAGGGCTGCGACCCGCCAACTCTTGAGGAAACTCGGAGGGTGGTGTGGCGCTTGGCGAATGGCAAATATGCAGGAGTTTGTGGTATCCACGTGGAAATGCTGAAGGCGGGAGGTGAGGCCGTCCTCAGGTGGCTGTTCATTCTTGTGTGCTCCGTGTGGAGCACTGGTGTTATCCCAGCTGACTGGAAACGGGGCATCGTCGTCCCGATCTGGAAGGGGAAGGGTGATACCCGAGAATGCACCAGTAACCGGGGGGTTACTCTCCTCTCAGTTCCGGGCAAGGTCTTCGCACGGATTCTACTGGACAGGATCCGTCAGCAGCTTCTAGCGCACCAGCGCCCTGAACAGTCCGGGTTCAAACCAAAGAGGTCTACTGTTGACTGCATCCTGGCGCTCCGCGTCCTATCCGAGCGCTTGCGGGAGTTTGATAGGGGGTTCCTTGCCGCCTATATAGATTTTTGCAAGGCATTCGACTCAGTGGGTAGGGAGGCCCTCTGTGGACTTTGCCGATGACGCAGTGATCTTCGCGGAAACGGTGGATGTCTTGACCATTACTCTCTCTTCGTTGGGTGAGGAGGCGGAACCGCTTGGTTTGCGAGTCTCCTGGATCAAAACCAAGATCCAGGCTTTCGGCGACCTCTTGGATGCTGCTGTTGACTCGATCGCTGTGGGTCGTGAAAGAATAGAGATCGTGGAGTCTTTCACTTACCTTGGCAGCGTGGTCCATCGTTCCACTGATTGCAGGGCCAAGATCAATCGTCGACTTGGTCTAGCCTATGGGGCGATGGACTCACTGGACAGGACCGTGTGGCGGTCGAGGTATCTGAGCAGGCGGACGAAAGTCCGAGTCTTTCACTCCCTTGTGCTCCCTGTCTTGCTCTACTCAAGTACTACTCAACTTGGACGACGACTGGACTCCTTTGTTATGACTTCCCTTCGCCGCATCTTCGGATACCGCTGGTGGGACTTTGTTACCAACCAGAAGGTGCTCGGGGATGCGGGGATGGTAAGTGTAACCTGCTTGATCCGCGACTGTCAGCTGCGCTACTATGGGTACTTGGCGCGTTTCCCGCCTTCAGACCCAGCACACCGGATCCTGTCCGTTTGGAATCCTAGGGGCTGGAGCCGATCGCAGGGATGACCGCGTGCGACGTGGTTGTCGCAGCTGAGGGCTGCCCTGCCGGTGGGTATGGGCCCTGCTCAGGCCTGGTCGATCGCCAGGAGACGGCCGGATGAGTGGAGGCGGCTGGTGGACACAGCGAAGTGCCGTCCCGGCGCATGCCCTCATACCTGACCTGACCTGATGTAAAGCTCCATGAAATGCCATTTATTCATTTCAAAGCCACTGAGACATGACGTTCAGCAAGAACTGCACACTCAGCAAATCCATGAAGTGGTAAGAACAGGACAAAACTTCAGATAAAATGAAATAAGAGCATGATCTGTTTCAGACAATGCAAAAACACTAAACGCGGTCAAACGCAAAGTGATTGCTTTTCAAAAACTGGTGAATATAAACACTAAAAATGATATGCAACTGATATTTATCTTATTTCCAGTATTAATAGCTTGCATGTACGTTTCATATTCCATTTCATTCTGATAAATTTACACACTCCATTGCTTTGAACATATTTCAATGTCTTGATCATCCACGATTACAATGTGGCTCCTATTCATTTTAATTATTTATACCATTATTGGAGAAATTACAGTCCCTTCCAAAAAGTATTGAAGCATCAAGACCAAATATTTTCTATTTTCTCTTACATTAAACCTCAGTTTACACTGGGGCCACGATGACCATGATCCACAATTTCAGAGAATCATGATTGAGAAAGGACTTGGGGGTCAAATCGTGATGAACTTGGGGGAACTTGGTGAAATTGTAATGCTCCGGAAAACATTTTGACTGTCAAAAAATCTGATCACAATTAACAATGATTTGACGCCAATTCTGAAAGAACGTGGGAATCACAGTAGGGCGCTGTAGAGTTTAGCAGAGCGTGACAGACCTTGGTGCACCATTGTATGGGATCTTGAGTAACTTGAAGAAATCATGTTTCTCTTTCATCATCTCTTTCAAATAAAGAGATTTTTATGAGAGCTGTGATGTGGTAAGATATGATATTTATATCTAGATGCATTAAACAAGTGAGAACTTCTTTTCCTTACAGCTGTTCCCTTCAAAGGTCGCCACAGCGAATCATCTGCCTCCATCTCACCCTATCCTCTGCATCTTCTCTTACACCAATTACCTTCATGTCCTCCTTCACCACACCCAAAAATCACCTCTGTGGTCTTCCTCTAGGCCTTCTGCTTGGTAGTTCCAACCTCAGCATCCTACTGCCAATATATTCACTATCGCTCCTCTGAACATGTCCAAACCATCTCAATCTAACTTTGTCTTCAAATCTTCTTACATGTGTACTCTGATGTACTCATTCCTGATCCTATCCATCCTCATTACTCCCAATGAGAACCTCAACATTCTCATATCTGCTACCTCCAGCTCTGCCTCCTGTCTTTTCTTCAGAGCCACCGTTTCTAAACCATACAACATCGCTGGCCTCATCACCGTCTTGTACACTTTTCCTTTCATTCTTGCCGATACCTTCCTATCACACTGGACACTTTTCTCCAACCATTCCAATCTGCCTGCACATGCTTCTTCACCTCTTTTCTACACTCTCCATTGCTCTGGACTATTGAGCCTAAGTACTTAAAATCCTCCAGCTTCTTTATCTCTGCTACCTGTAACCTCACAGTTCCTCTTGGGTCTTTCTCATTCACACACATGTAGTCTGTCTTCCTGAAGCTAACTTTCATTCCACTCCTTCCCAGGGCATAATCTCCACCTCTCTAGATCATCCTCCACTTGTTCTCTGCTCTCACTACAGATCACAATGTCATCTGCAAACATCATAGTGCATGGAGATTCTTGTCTAACCTTGTCTGTCGGCCTGTCCATCACCATAGCAAACAAGAAGGGGCTCAGAGCTGATCCTTGATGCAGTCCCTCCTCCACCTTGAATTCTTCGGTCACGCCGACAGCACACCTCACCACTGTCTTACATCTCTCATACATGTCCTGCACCACTCAAACATGCTTCTCTGCCACTCCACAATTCCTCATGCAATACCACAATTCCTCTCTCGGCACCCTGCCATATGCTTTCTCCAGATTCACAAAGGCATAATGCAGCTCCCTGTGACCTTCTCTGTACTTCTCTATTAACATCCTCAAAGCAAACACTGCATCTGTGGTGCTCTTTCTTGGCATGAAACCAAACTGTTGTTCACAAATGCTGACCTCTGCCCTTAGTCTAGCTTCCACTATTCTTTCCCATAACTTCATCAAATGGCTCATCAACTTTATCCCTCTGTAGTTGCCACAACTCTGCACGTCTTGCTTGTTCTTAAAAATGGACACCAGCACACTTCTCCATTCCTCCGGATTCCTCTCACTCTCTAAGACCATGTTGAATGTTCTTGTCAGAAAGTATACTGCTACCACTCCTAGACACTTCCATACCTCCACAGGTATGTCATCAGGACCAGCTGCCTTTCCACTATTCATCCTCTTCAATGCCCTTCTCACTTCTCCCTTACTAATCTTTGATACTTCCTGATCCTCAATGGTCATCTCTTGTACTCTTTTACTCTCTTATTTTCCTCATTCATCAGCTTTGGGAACATGGTGCTTTTAGTTGAACCTATTAATTTTTCAAGTTATCAAAATATTGAAAGTGACTGTCCACCAATTCGATGAGCACTAAATTTTTTCTCTTGGGTTTTGACTGTGAATTCTGCACTTAGTAAAATAAAATGTAGAAAGCTATCTGTGGCCAAGAGCCCATAAGAATTCACAGGACACGTATTTAGCAAAGAAGGGATGGCATACGATTTCCTCCCTATCACTCACACATAGCACAAGCCAATCATAGTCATCTGGAAGCTCATGCATCTAAGAGGTGAATAGCTCCTTCGTAGGAGTGTGTTACACTGCGCCTCCACATGCAAGCAACTGGTCTTACATACTTCAGAGGAAGCACCTTCTTGTCATTGCCGAGTGATAGGGATGTATTTCTTGATGGGTGGGAAATGGCTATGATTAATTTAACTACCGGATTTTTCAGACCATAAGGCGCACTTAAACGACTTTAATCCTTTTTTTTTTTTTGGACGTGCGCCTTATGGATGGATGGATGGAGCCGCTCAACTCCATCTCACTGACATGTCAAAGCCCAGTGTCAGGTGTCAGCAGGTCATAAATTAGAGGGATCCGGGCTTTATGTCAAAATACCAGCATTACTGTTGTCATAGTCAGGTGATGAATACATGAATGGTTTTTGCACCTAATCTCAGTCTCTACCCTCAAGACGCTCAACTGGCTTAATCAGAATCTTACATTCATCACCGAGACAAAGCACTGCTACAGGTGTCCTCCTGAGACCTGGGATTAACCTTCTTGAATTTAGAGGTACACTGATACAGCTCCTCAACAGTGATGACCTCCGTTCTGTAATGAACACAATACTCATGCTGCAAATGAGTGCCCCCATGTTTGTTGCTGTGAATGCTCTGTCTCTTTAAGAGGGTGTGGCTAAGAGAAGTTCAGTTGATGACCTGAAAGACTTCTAATCTCCGCCTCTATTTATTTGACTCCATGCATGCAATGGAATAATAGATAATAAAATATAATAATAAAAAATAATAGAAGGATCCGGGCTTTACATCCAACTCACATAACTGTTAAACTCGGACACTGAAGATGAAGAATTTGATGGCTTTGTGGAAGAGGAATGAACTGGAAAAGTGAGTTTATTGTTTTTTATGCAGTAACCCCCTGCCCATTCGCGGTTCACCGGTCGCTGCCCTGCATACTTGCCGATTAGCAGCAGCCCGGAAGTAACTTGCACGTCATTCAAATGATGTGTACACCCCCCCCCCCTCGTGCATATGTCATCAACGTGATTGCTTGAATTGTGAATTCACTTTTTTTGGTGTGTTTTTAATTATTATTTAAGCCCTATGATGCCACTCAAACACCCTGCATCTTCTCTTGTTTCTGGTAAGGAGCCTAAGTGCCTTATTCACTCAAATATTATCACAGTACAAAATTAAAATGCTTTTACTTAATCATTCCTACATTTTACTACATTATTACTGTATTAATTAGTAAGACTGTCTATAGAATATGTTAAAGAAGCATATTTTAGCGTATGCAATATCATGCATAGGGTTTTAAAACCGCATCAATAATTCGCAGATTTTCAGGATTCGCGGGAAGGGGCAGAACACAATCCACACGAATAATGGGGGGTTACTGTATTTTTACAGCTGAATAATGTTGAGAGTTATTGTGAATGAGTTGAATCAAGTTTGACTTATCTGACTTTTATTTCTCTTAATGCACCTTATAATCTGGTGCGCCTTGTGTGTGGGCAGGGACTGTTCAATCGTCATTCATTGCTGTTGCGCCATATAATCCGGTGCGCCTTGTGGCACAGGTGGAAAATAAATAAATAAACTTACACAAAGACTACGAAGCTCTTAAAAAATTTTAAAAATTAAAAAAAAACATTGAGTCATTGTGCAGCGCATTCAACGTAACCATGTTTTGGGTAAGAAACAAGAAAAAAAAAATACTAGTGTACTAGAAGACATCAAACCTGTCAGCTAAAGAAAAATTTACAAACACTGAATATAATGAATAAGGATCTTCACTTACTGCTGCCTGCTGTCTTTTTAGCTTATCTCTGTACTCTTCAAGCTCCTGCAGATTCAGATCAGGGGGAAGTTTCTGCAAGGACACCCACAGAGAGTGAGATCAGAGAGAACGAGAGCAAGAGCAAGAGAGAGAGAGAGAGAGAGAAATCTCAGTACATTACATTTACAATGTTCAGTCAATTTATGCAGTAATTTACCATACAGAATTAATGTTCACAGTAAAAGAACAAGAATAATCTAAAATATGGTTCAATTTCAAGATAATGCTGATGTAATTTCTTATATATAAAATTTGATGAAACGCAATTATTATGAAGGACATTTTAAGCATGCCATTTCCCACATAAATAAAGACAAACACAAGAAGAATCCAGGGTATGAATGTGAGGAATTACTTTCCACTTGCTTGCTCTCACACACTTATAATTCAGTTTGAAAATCATCACCAAATTTAATGAGAATTCAGACTCACAAAAAAATGAATACAGACGCTCCCCGATTTACGTTTTTAATTGGTTCCGGACGGCCGAACGCAAGTTGCTACAGTGACGTGTGACGTATGACGCTCATACTGTACTATACGTCCATAAATACCATTACCGTATCTCATAAAACACCTCTAAATCAATTATTATAAACATAACATTGTAAAATAATATAAAATCTATCAAATAAAAGCACATTAATTTCAAATAACTCACCTATTTATACTGAGTCACTTTACATGAAGCTTAAAAAAGCCAATCAACGCTTACACTATGTGATGCGCTCAATACCGAAAGTAGTATACAGTCGGCCCCCAATTTACGAAGACCCCTTGGTACGAAATCCCCTGATTACGAAAAACATTTTCTTGAGTTTCCGTCCCCGAAATACGAAACATCCCCCTCTTACAAAAAGAAATTCAAAATTCAAACGCGCCAATCAAAATTTCACGACCCAGGAGTTGCTCTTTCATTGGCTGTCTCTCAACATCCCGCCTCGCTGGCCTCCCAGATAGAGACAGAAGGAAGCTACACGCTTTAGTTTAGTTTTTTAAGTTGTTTTAATTCAGTAAATGTTTAATAAATGTGGGTGCATTTGCGCTCATCTGGAATTCCGATCCCTCAAGAAATCAAATTAAAGTTGAGTTTGTCAAGCAGGGAATGCGCTTTGAATTCACGTCTTGTGGGCGTGGCCTGCAGCACGCATGGCGAGAGAGACACACAGAGAGAGAGAGAGAGAGAGAGAGAGAGAGAGAGAGAGAGAGAGAAGGAATAACGCTTTAGTTTTTAGTTTTTTAAGTTGTTTTAATATAGTAAATGCTTAAAAAATGTGGGTGAATTTGAGCTTATCTGGCATCCCGATCCCTCAAGGAATCAAATTAAAGTTGAGTTTGTCAAGCAGGGAATGCGCTTTGAATTCACGTCTTGTGGGCGTGGCCCGCAGTGCGCGCACAAGAGAGAGAGAGAGAGAGAGAGAGAGAGAGAGAGAGAGAGAGAGAGAGAGAGAAGGAATAACGTTTTAGTTTTTAAGTTGTTTAATTCAGTAAATGTTTAATTAATGTGGGCGCATTTGAGCTTATCTGGAATCCCGATCCCTCAAGAAATCAAATTAAAGTTGAGTTTGTCAAGCAGGGAATGCGCTTTGAATTCCACATCTTGTGGGCGTGGCCCGCAGCGCATGCGCGAGAGAAGGAGATAGAGAGAGTTAGAGAGAGAGAGAGAGAGAGAGAGGTGTGTGCGTGTGTTAATATAAATGTTTAATAATGGTTAATTGATAAATATGTTAATAAAATGATTTAATATGTTAATAAAAATGGTTTAATGGTTTAATAAATAATTTTATTTTACTTTTAACACATATTTCATACAAAATTGGTGTACTTTTATCATTTTTAAAGGGTTTATGGGGTTTATCCAGTCCAAGGACCAGAGCCTTGGAACGAATTAGGCTTTTAACATGTAAGATGCGACCCCTATTTACAAAATCCCTGCAATACGAAAAGGGCTCTGGAACGGATTAATTTCATAAATTGGGGGCCGACTGTACTTGTGAAAGTAGTGTACTTGCTATGGGTTGTACAGCTCAGTCTTTCAAGTGCACAAGGGTGCCGTTGAACTCGTTTAGAACACAGCCTGCACTGATGTGAATCCCAACAAAGCGGAGAGTTCTTTCTTTTGTGTAAGTTGGTAAACTTTATTCAAGAGATGCATAGAAAGAAGAAGTACAAATCCGAATGAATAATAATATAAAAACTAAGTATAAACTCTTCGGATTCTGCAAAAAGAATAAATTCTGCTAAAATATCTGTAATTGTTCTTTAATTTCTGGATTCGGGTTTTCATTAATTTTACAACTCTTTGCTTAACTGAGTACGCATGGTAGATTGTGCCGATCCGAGCAGATAGTTAATTCATCTCTGTGTATGAGACTTGCACCCATGCTTGGTAAGCTTACACTTCTGACCAACCATATTTGCTTAGTTACAAAAGTCCGCAAAACAGTGTAAACACAAAGATCACAGAAACGACGTCTTAACACAAGAGTAACACACTATATAACATATATATATATATATATACACATGTATATATATATATATATATATATATATATATATATATATATATATATATATATATATATATATATATATACACAGTGATCATTACAGGCTGCACCATTGCACCAATGGCACATTAATTGTGCCTGTGTCCCCGTTGAACTACATGTCCGTGCATTAGCCGGGCGCATAGAAAATGTCCAGGAAAATCTAGTTTATTATATTGTTTAATTTTAAAAGTTAATATCATTCAAAGAAATGCTAAATAAATCATGCCGGTGAGGACATTTGCACTTAGCGATGGTAATATGAAAGATAGCACGTGATTGGCCAGTGGCCAGATTATCAGCTCCTGAGCTGATAAATCACAACTGCTATTCCTTCGCAAACATGATGCAATGCACTTCATTTGTTTTGGGCACAGGAGTATAGAATCCACTTTTACAGCGCTCGCTTTGCTCTAAATTAACACGTGTATATAATGCGCATGCCCCGGTGCTCCGGTGCTTACCCACACTACCCTTGCTCGTGATCCGTGAAAACGAACCAAGCCCCTGATGTTTACTATAGAAACATAAAATGGCGTCCAAAGCAAAAAAAACATTGCTCAAAACAGAGAAATTTATTAACAATGTGGGGTGCTAGTAACCAAGTGTCAAATTTATCTAATTCCGGTGATATCACTGATAAGACGAGTTGCATTGCTACCACTAGTGACAGTGAGGTGGCCGCTTGTAGTGCTACTACTGCTACTGCTAGTCATATTGAGACTGCAATCACTAACGTTCGCACTGAAGGTTTGGAAGGAAATAAAGACAGGGATATTTTTTGTAGCAAATAAGGTGAAAATACTGTCAACAGACTGAAAGCATAGCAGAAACTTTGAATTATAATCTTCAGAATTCAGATGCTGTAATCATCCCCTCAGTTATGCCGAATCGTACAAGTATCTGGGTTTCTGGTTCAATGAACATTTGAACATGAAGTTTACTGTGAGAGAACTGGCTAAAAGTGCGAGTAGAGCACTCTCCTTGTTGATTACAAAGTACAGACTGTGTGGTGATATGGCTTATGATGTTTACAGGAAGCTGTTCGAATCCACTGTTGAACCCATCATGTTATATTGTGCACCGATTTGGGGTTTATATGGTCAGCGTGAGATCAGCAACGTATAACACAGGGCTATGAGGTTTTTCTTCGGAGTACCAAGAAATACGTCAACTACAGCTCTTCATGGTGAAATGGGCTGGCCAACCTGTCTAACAAAACAATGTATTGAAGCTTTTCGTTTTTATATCAAGCACTATAAAAGTGAAGGTGACAGATTGCTGACTAAACTGTACAACTGGTCCAAGGGAAGGAGAGGCTCATTCATCTACAAAGCACAATATTTATGCACAAAACTGAATATTGATACAACCTCAACTACTAATACAGCTATAAAAAGAGATGAAGAAACATCTATTGAGACTAGACGAAGAACTGTGGTTTTATGAACTATGGAATGATAGAAACAAAGTGAGCGGGAATAAACTAAGAACTTACAGACTCTGCAAGAAGGACCGACAACCTGAGATGGACATCAAGACAATTTTAAATTGGAACATACGACGAAACCTCAACAAACTACGCTGTGGCAATCTTGCCCTCCACATCGAGACAGGAAGATACAGCAAGCCCCCCACCCCACTGTCTGAGAGAACCTGCCCCTTCTGTCACTGCGTGGAAGACGAAATTCACTTCCTTTTAAATTGCCATTTTTAACATGATCTGAGATTTAAATTTTTATCCTTGTTAGATACTTCGTTTTACGAAAATGATATTCAAATTTTAAGTCTTTTGATGTCTTCATATCCCCATCTTTCAAAAAAAAACCCTATAACACATGAGAGAGCACAGGAAGCAGTCTCCCTTGCCTGGACGCGGGTCACCGGGGTTCCCTCCTGGAGCCAGGCCCAGGGGAGGGGCTCGAAGGCGAGCGCCTGGTGGTCGGGCTTATGCCCATGGAGCCTGGCCGGGCTTAGCCCGAAAAGGAGACATGGGTCCGCCCTCCCATGGACCCACCACCCGTGGAAGGAGTTTTAGGGGTCGGGTGCAGTGTGAGTTGGGTGGCAGCCAAAGGCATGGGTTCTGTCGGACCGATCCTCGGCTACTTACTCTGACCCTCGGGACATGGAATGTCACCTCTCTGGCGGGAAAGGAGTCTGATTTGGTGTGTGAGGTGGAGCGATACCGACTAGATATAGTCGGGCTCACCTCAACGCATAGCTTGGGCTCTGGAACTATCCATCTCGAAAGAGGCTGGACCTTCTTCTATTCTGAAGTTGCTCATGGGGAGAGGCGGCAAGCCGGTGTGGGTATTCTTGTTGCCCCCCGTCTCGGTGCCCAAATGTTGGGGTTCTCCCCGGTTGACGAAAGGGTAGCTTCCCTCCGTCTTCGGGTGGGGGGACGGGTCCTGACTGTTATTTGTGCTTATGCACCAAATGACAGTTCAGAATACCCACCCTTTTGGAGTCTTTGGGGGTGTTGGAGAACGCTCCCTCGGGAGACTCGCTCGTTGTCTTGGGAGACTTCAACGCCCATGTGGGCAACGATAGTGTGACCTGGAAGGGTGTGATCAGTAGGTACGGCCTCTCCAGTCTGAATCCGAAATGTGTTTCTTTGTTGGACTTCTGTGCTTGTCATAGTTTGTCCATCACGAACACCATGTTCGAACATAAGGGTGTCCATAAGTGCACTTGACACCAGGACACCCTCGGTCGCAGTTCGATGATTGACTTTGTAGTCGTGTCATCGGACTTGCGACCATATGTTCTGGACACTCGGGTGAAGAGAGGAGCTGAGCTGTCTACCGATCACTACCTGGTGGTGAGTTGGCTTCGGTGGTGTGGGAGGTTGCCTTCCAGACCTGGCAGGCCCAAGCGTGTAATCAGGGTCTGCTGGGAACGTTTGGCGGAGTCCCCTGTCTGAGAGGCCTTTAACTCCCACCTCCGGCAGAGCTACAACCACGTTCCGGAGGAGGCGGGGGACATGGAATCCGAATGGGCCATGTTTCGTGCCTCCATTGCTGATGCGGCAGCCCATAGCTGTGGCCATAAGGTCGTCGGTGCTTTTCGTGGCGGTAATCCCCGAACCCGGTGGTGGACACCTGCGGTGAAGGGGGCCGTCCAGCTGAAGAAGGAGGCCTATCGGGTTTTATTAGCCTGTGGGACTCCTGAGGCAGCAAACGGGTACCGGCAGGCCAAACGTGCTGCAGCCGAGGCTGTTGCAGATGCAAAATCAGATGCAAAATCTCGGGCATGGGAGGAGTTCGGTGAGGGCCTGGAGAGTGATTATCGGTTGGCCTCAAAAAGGTTCTGGGTCACCAACCGACGCCTCAGGAGGGGGAAGCAGTTCTTCACAAACACTGTTTACAGTGGAGGTGGGGAGCTGCTTAGCTTGACTGGGGATGTTGTCGAGAGGTGGAGGGAATACTTTGAGGACCTCCTCAATCCCACCAACACGCCCTCCGTGGAGGAGGAAGACCCTGGGGGTTCAGGTGAACTCTATACGCTCCACAGGATTCTGGAGGGGGCATGGAAGTTTGCCCAATCTGTCCACGTGTGCTTTGTGGATTTGGAGAAGGCTTTCGACCATGTCCCGTGTCCCTCGAACGATCGGATATCGTCTCTGCTTTTTGCGGATGATGTTGTCCTCTTGGCTTCATCAAGTCGGGCCCTCCAGCTCTCATTGGAGCGATTCGCAGCTGAGTGCGAAGCAGCCGGGATGAAGATCAGTACCTCCAAGTCTGAGGCCATGGTTCTCAGTCGGACAATGGTGGAATGCACCCTCCGGGTCGGGAATGAGGTCCTGCCCCAAGTGGAGGAGTTTAAGTATCTTGGGGTCTGGTCTTGTTTACGAGTGAGGGAAGGATGGAGCGAGAGATCGACAGACGGATCGCTGCAGCCTCTGCTGTTCAGCGGTGCCTGTACCGGTTCGTCGTGGTGAAGAAGGAGCTGAGCCGCAAGGCAAAGCTCTCAATTTACCAGTCGATCTACGTTCCAACCCTCACCTATGGTCACAAACTTTGGGTAATGACCGAAAGAACAAGATCACGGATACAAGCAGCTGAAATGAGCTTCCTTCGCCGGGTGGCAGGGTTCTCCCTTAGAGATAAGGTGAGAAGCTCCGCCATCCGGGGAGAGCTCAGAGTAGATCCGCTGCTCCTCCGCATTGAGAGGGGCCAGTTGAGGTGGCTCGGGCATCTGGCCAGAATGCCCCCCGGACGCCTCCCTAGTGTGGTGTTTCGGTCATGTCCACCTGGGAAGAGACCCCGGGGTCGACCTAGAACACGCTAGAGGGACTATGTCTCTCGGCTTGTCTGGGACCGCCTCGGTGTCCCCCCGGGAGAGTTGGAAGAAGTGGCTCGGGAGAGAGACGTCTGGACCTCTTTGCTTAGGTTGCTGCCCCCGCGACCCGACCCTGGGCTAAGTGGAAGATGATGATGATATCCCCATCTTTTATATATCTTAGCAATATCTCTTAACAAAATGTTTAAAGGGAGGGAATGTTTTATCTGAGTACTATACATTGTGCAATATTTTAATTTTTATATTCTTAAGTACATAATATTGTTTTAACAGTGTCTCATAAACCCATACTAGGCTGGGTGTATGTAATCTTTTATCCATATAATTTACATTTTTTTATTCTGTATTCATACACGTGTCACTTTAATAAACTACATCTGTCTGTCTTCTTCTTCTTTCACTTTCGGCTGCTCCCTTCAGGGGTCGCCACAGCAAATCATCCGCCTCCACCTCACCCTGTCCTCCGCATCTTCTTTTCTGACTCCAACGACCTTCATGTCTTCCTTCACCACATGCATAAATCTCTTCTTCGGTCTTCCTCGAGGCCTTCTGCCTGGTAGTTCCAACCTCAGCATCCTACTGCCAATATACTCACTATCCCTCCTCTGTACATGTCCAAACCATCTCAATCTAGCCTCTCTGACTTTGTCTCCAAAACATCTTACGTGGGCTGTCCCTCTGATATACTAATTTCTGATCCTATCCATACTCGTTACTCCCAGGAGAACCTCAACATTTTCATCTCTCGCTACCTCCAGCTCTGCCTCCTGCCTTTTCCTCAGTGCCACTGTTTCTAAGCCATACAACATCGCTGGCCTCACCACCATCTTGTACACTTTTCCCTTCATTCTTGCTGACACTCTCCTATCGCACATCACACCGGATACTTTTCTCCAACCATTCCAGCCTGCCTGCACACGCTTCTTCACCTCTTTTCCACACTCTCCATTGCTCTGGATTGTTGAGCCTAAGTACTTAAAATCCTCCACCTTCGTTATCTCTGCTCCCTGTAACATCACCGTTCCTCCTGGGTCCTTCTCATTCACACACATGTATTCTGATTTTCTGAGGCTAACCTTCATTCCTCTCCTTTCCAGGGCATACCTCCACCTCTCTAGATTTTCCTGCACTTGTTCTCTGCTCTCACTACAGATCACGATGTCATCTGCAAACATCATAGTCCATGGAGATTCTTGTCTCACCTCGTCTGTCAGCCTGTCCATCACCATAGCAAACAAGAAGGGGCTGAGAGCTGACCCTTGATGCAGTCCCACCTCCACCTTGAACTCTTCTGTCACACTGACAGCACACCTCACCACTGTCTTACATCTCTCATACATGTCCTGCACCACTCTAACATACTTCTCTGCCACTCCAGACTTCCTCATGCAATACCACAGTTCTTCTCTCGGCACCCTGTCATATGCTTTTTCCAGATCCACAAAGGCACAATGTAGCTCCCTCTGACCTTCTCTGTACTTCTCTATTAACATGCTCAAGGCAAACATTGCATCTGTGGTGCTCTTTCTTGGCATGAATCCAAACTGTTGTTCACAAATGCTGACCTCTGCCCTTAGTCTAGCTTCCACTATTCTTTCCCATAACTTCATCGTATGGCTCATCAACTTTATCCCTCTGTAGTTGCTGCAACTCTGCACGTCTCCCTTGTTCTTAAAAATGGGCACCAGCACACTTCTCCTCCACTCCTCCGGCATCTGCTCACTCTCTAGTACCTTGTTGAATGTTCTTGTCAGAAAATCTACTGCTACCTCTCCTAGACACTTCCATACCTCCACAGGTATATCATCGGGACCAACTGCCTTTCCATTCTTCATCCTCTTCAATGCCCTTCTCACTTCACCCTTACTGATCTTTGCTACATCCTGCTCCTCAATGGTTACCTCTTCTACTCTTTTTCTCTCTCGTTTTCCTCATTCATCAGCTCTTCAAAATACTCTTTCCATCTTCCCAGCACACTTCTGTCATTAGTCAATACAGTTCCCTCTCTGTCCTTTATCAATCTAACTTGCTGCACGTCCTTCCCATCTCTATTTCTCTGCTGTGCAACCTGTATAGATCATTTTCTCCCTCTTTACTATCCAACCTATCATACAAGTCATCATACGCCCTCTGTTTGGCCTTAGCCACTGCTACTTTCGCCTTATGCTGTGTCTCCCTGTACTCCTGTTTACTCTCTTCGGTCCTCTCAATGTCCCACTTCTTCTTGGCTAACCTTTTCCTTTGTACACACTCCTGCACTTCCTCATTCCACCACCAAGTCTCCTTATCTACTTTCCTTCCAGAGGACACACCAAGTACTCTCCTACCTGTGTCCCTGATCACATTTGCTGTGGTTGTCCAGTCATTTGGAAGCACTTCCTGGCCACCCAAAGCCTGTTTCAACTCCTCCTTGAAGACAACACGACACTCTTCCTTTTTCAGCTTCCACCACTTTGTCTTCTGCTCTGCCTTTGCCTTTTTCACCTTTCTCACCATCAGTCATCCTGCACACCACCATCCTATGCTGTTTGGCAACACTCTCACCCACGATGACTTTGCAGTCACTGACTTCCTTCAAATTACATCGCCTACACAAGATGTGGTCTACCTGTGTGCGCCTACCTCCGCTTTCATAAGTCACCCTATGCTCCTGTTTCTTCTCAAAGAAAGTATTCACCACAGCCATTTCCATCCTTTTTGCAAAATTTATCAACATCTGTCCTTCTGCGTTCCTGTCCTGGATACCAAACCTGCCCATCACTTCCTCGTCCCCTCTGTTGCCTGCCCCAACATGTCCATTGAAGTCTGCACCTATGACCACTCTTTCACCTCTGGGGGTACTCTGCATCACTTCATCTAAGTCACTCCAGAATCTCTCCTTCTCTTCTAGCTCACATCCTGCCTGTGGGGCATAAGCACTAACAACATTGAGCATTACACCTTCAATTTCTAACTTGAGATTCATCACTCTGTCTGACACTCTTTTCACTTTTAGA
This sequence comes from Plotosus lineatus, assembly GCA_024760905.1. Classification (NCBI taxonomy): domain Eukaryota; kingdom Metazoa; phylum Chordata; class Actinopteri; order Siluriformes; family Plotosidae; genus Plotosus; species Plotosus lineatus. Next base: position 78,583,092 of record CM045728.1, on the reverse strand, counting down.
ACATTCCTGACAAACTCCTCCTTCAAGATGACTCCGACTCCATTTCTCTTCCCATCCACACCGTGATAAAATAGCTTAAACCCTGCTCCTAAGCTTTTAGCTTTGCTACCTTTCCACCTGGTCTCCTGAACACACAGCATGTCCACCTTCCTCCTCTGCATCATGTCAACCAGCTCTCTACCTTTTCTGTGCATAGTTCCAACATTCAAAGTCCCCACTCTCAGTCCTAGACTCATGCCTTTCCTCTTCTCTCTCTGCCTACGGACACGCCTCCCACCTCTCCTTCTTCGACGTCTTCGACCAACAGTAGTCCAATTTCCATCAGCACCCTGTTGATTGACAGCACTGATGGCGGTCGTTGTTAACCCGGGCCTCGACCGATCCGGTATGGAGGTAATACTTTTGATTTGCATTATCAATAGTTGGCATTGGTTTTACGTCGGATGCCCTTCCTGACACAACCCTCTGCATTTCTCCGGGCTTGGGACCGGCATGAGGGGGAGAGACACTGGTTAGTGCCCCCCCACCTCATGGCTGCATTTACTGGAAGTCTGTTACTGTCGGTTAAAAACAATTTGTATTGTATTTTGTCAACTTCCAAGTATTTTTAAATGTTTGGTTTTGTTTAATTCTGCTATGTGCCTGATGTAAATTAAAATACAGACAGTGTTAAAAACAGTTTGTTCCACTTTTTAACTTGAAGTGTTGTTACCTTTAATCTGCTAAAATAAAAAATGAAAACTTCAAAGCAATAAACTTGCTTTCCCACTAAATTTATAGAGTAGTATGTGATACATCATGTGAAATATTATTATACATTACATTGGAGTATTTACTAATTTAAGTCCAGTTTTTACCAGTGAGCTGTCAGAAAATAGCTGAATTAGTTTCTTGGAATAATGTAATATATAATAATTTGACCCGTTATTATGACCCCCAGTTTTTGCCAATGTCCCCAGGTTTTTTTTCTCTCGGGCCAATTTGTCCCCATAAAATGTATATGTATATATATATATATATATATATATATATATATTAAAATACACACACACACACTCAGTCTGTTATTTGTAAACAATGAATGCAGCATCATTGCGTCATTACGTCAGTGTAATATGTAGGTACATCTAAACTCAAAATTGACTTTTTTTTTCTGGGGAAAAAAAAAAAACAATATTGAAAAAACGTAAAATGGATGAACGTAAATCAGGGAGCGTCTGTTATCCACTAATCCTGGATTTGGCAGCAATCGTCAAGCAGGCCCACTTGTACAACTGACTCTACAACTCTGGGTTTGTCACAGAAATGCAGTTTTGGGATTCGCCCTTCCTGCCTGTACGATTGTGAAAGTTATGTCTACGCTATGGCAGCAAGGTGCCATTGTGGTCAGTACGTCCATGGCACAACAAGAAAGTCCTGGACTTGGTGAGGGCGTTTCTGTGGAGTACGCATTTTCTTCATGTGCTTGTGTGGGTCTTCCCTGGGTACTCTGGTTTTCTTCAGTCTGGGTGAAGGTGGGTTGGGCAGTAGAACTCACCGCTTCATCAAATAAATGAATGAATGAATATCTTCACTAGTGTCCAAAGAACGGGGGGTGGTATCTAGTTTCAAATTCAGGAGATAGTTAAAACAGTTTTAAAACTGGGCAAACCCACCTCAAGCTCGTACAGCACCATGTCAATAGAGTCATTGGAAAAGTACACCTCTTCTATACTGTCGATGATCTCCTGCTCGGCCTGCGGGTCAATAGGCTGCTCCCTCAGCTCCCTCAGCTCCTCCTGAGAGATGAACAAAAAGAAGTTAAAAAGAAGAGGAGGGGGAGAGAGAGAGAGAGAGAGAGAGAGAGAGAGAGAGAGAGAGAGAGAGAAATTAATCCAGATGAACTAATACTTGTTCACTGTCAGCAATATTTTTTTGCATATGATCGTGGGAGAAAGCAGCATTTCCCTGGAAAATACACTGTCATGCACCCTTTCCTCTTTGATACATTTATCTGTGTTTAAGAGCAGCATTAAGCACTTAATACCACTACCCTGAGGGGAACCTCCTCAGGGATCTCCATTAGGATTAACAGACTCACATCAATATAACTAGAAAAACACAAGCAGACATAAGGGCTTTGGAGACTTTGAAGATCGATGCTGGGAAAAACGACCTACATGATGCAACTCTGGTGTAAATAAAGTAATTTTTTTTTAAAAACTGAAAGGTGACAAGAACCTGTGTATTAGACACTGGTATAGAGCACCCTTGGCCTACCATCTCAGCTTAGTATGTATCGCACTGATTTCAGCCATCATGCATTAGAGGCAGCAGGGATTTACAGTGGATGACAGATGGAACACTTCATTCAGTTCAGACTGCCACGACATCTTGGAAGTTTTAAAATCTCCATCATAGTTTGACTTCATTCCGAAGTACAGAGACTGTTGATCAGCATCAATAATTTTTTGTCCTTAAACTCACTTTTAGAATGAAATGATTTTCAAACAGATGCGCTCAGAGAGCAAGTTTAACCTCCTTGGTGAAGGTAAACAAAAAACTAATCAGTTATTCTTTGACGCATCCATGAAAATTTCACAGAAATCCATTCACAACCTTTTGTGTAAACCTGATAAAGAAACAAACAGACAAAGACTGGCAAAAACATAAGGTAATGATATTAAAGTTCTTCTTGGAATTTTTCATCATTTTTTTGCTATTTCAGTTGGACACACACTGCCAAATAGTATTTTTCCCATTGACCCAAGTGAAAAGTACTTTAATGTCTGACTCAGATGAATTACTCTTTTTCCTGCCATTCCATAATATTTCACATTTTCTGCTCTAAAAACTCATATTATAGAGTTTATGGGCACCATCAAATGCAAAGAATCAAATCTGTTGCCATTTTTAGTATGTGTGTGTGTGAGAGAGAGAGAGAGGGGGGGGGGGGAGAGAAAGAGAAATACACTATGATAGACTGGCATCCCATGTGATGATAACACACTGAATGAAGAGAAGATGTAAATATTGAGAAAATGAAAATGTGAGAGAAATGAGACTTTTACTCGGCATAAGACATTAAAGCTGTTTATTTGCACAGAATCTGTCACTTTTGTTTACAATGATGCATCCTTTCCTTTTTCCATTCATCTTTGTTGTCTATTTTTTTTTTCCATTTCTCGATGATGGGTTTCATTGCTGGTAATACTCTTCCCAAAACCCTTTTATAACCTCTACCCTACAGAGCTGTCAATCTTTTTTTTACAGCGCTGTCATCTTTATTTATCTTTGTCTCTTCACTGATGTACCTTGGTAAACAAACACTACTCACCGAGACAATTCTGAAAACAAGCGGTAACAACTGCAGAAAGAGAAAAGAGTGAAAGTTTTGAGATCAGTGCTGACTAGGATGCCACAAAAAAATAAAGTTTCTCATTTTTATTGTCCCTCCCCCTAAATGTGTAATTTCTTCTTTTGATTTTAACTGTTCCCTTTCAGGGGTTGCTACAGCGAATCATCTGCCTCCATCTTCATGGAAGTCATATTAATGATTCACATATTTGATTTGGCATAGATTTTTACATCAGATGCCCTTCCTGACACAACCCTTTCTACAAGGCGCAGAAACACGCTGACGGCTTTGCAGCCTACATGTGTTCATAATATGAAAAGAAAAACAGTGCCAAAGTTTGGATGTCCAGTATTATAATAATTTTTACTGGTAGCTCAATCGTCCCAAAGTACAAAATTATGTTCCTCAAACATCTGAAATGGTCATCTAATATTCATCATCAAAATAACACCACAGAAATCACTTGGTGATTCGAAGGAAGTTTGCTTCCAGAGATTGTTTCCAGAGTTCTTCCAATCAGCCATATACGCACACTCCTTCTTTGGCAGACTAAACTGCAACAAGCCATCATTTCCGAAAACAACAACTGTGTACCACTAGTCCAATACTATATTTCAAATTCTGCAATAATCAGATATAAAAATACACTGTAGCTAACTGCAACACTGTTATTCTGTCATCTAAATATAATCATGTAAGTAAGTATATAAGCTAAATAACATCACTTCCCCTGTTATCACTCAATCAGTGATATGCTATGTGTCTAATGAATAAATCCTGTATTAAACAGTGATGTGTTTACGCTGTCACAGTGGTTGTTTTGTTAATGATTACTAGTGACAGAACAGATCTAAGCAAGAATATTGACTATAATAAAATAAAGCACACAATCAGTTCTGTAATACAAAGAAATTGTTCAGTTAAATAAGATTACATTTAATATATAATATAGTGTTAACACGCAGGCAATGACCGACCGCTGAATGCATGTAGTTACTCTATGAAAATATTCCAGCCAATTGAGATACCAGTAAACATGCATATAGAGAGGTCCCTCATTTTTAGGATCAAACCCCCCACCCCCCCCACCCCCCGATTGGCATATACATACATGTATATGTGTATATAATATCAATAAATACATACTCAACACAACACTATAAATGCTTAAAATAACAATTAAACATTCAAAAATAATGCGTAAGATGTAAATAAAATATAAATACACACAAATACAGATGCATGTGTACACAGATGCACGTGCACACACTGAGACGCGCACCTCACATAAAAATATAAGTAATTTTGATGGGGGGGGTTTTGGGTTGTATTTTGTTTTTGTTTGTTTGGGGTTTTTTGCATAATTGGCCTTGTTTTATGGCATTTTCCTTAACTTTTCCCCCTATTCTTCCTTAATTTCCTTATTTTTTTAAATTCAATTAATATTGGGTGGGGAAAAAAAATAAAACGATGCACAGAAGCCGAATGAAGTAAAGCGTGAAGTAGCGAGGGATCCCTGTATTTCTATGAAACTTTGTGTAGTTATACTATGCTTCATAAAAGAAACATAACTAGGGGGTGGGACCTGAAAAATATGGGGGGAAAATCTGCCATTATAGTCTGTGGCACCCTATTGCTGACTTATAGATATACCTCCATATTCTATGACTCACAGGGTTGCAACGAAGCTGGAGTCAATCCCAGCTAACTTCTGGTGAGAGGTGAAATACACTATAAACAGTTCACCAGTCTCCTGCAGGGCTAACACTGATACAATCAATCACACTCACATTCACACTTAATGGCAATTTTTAGTGTTAATTTGATCTAAACCACATTTTTTCATACAGACACTCCCTGACTTATGTTCATTCGTTTTATGTTTTTTTGTTTGTTTTCCAAAAAAAAAATTGTCAAATTTTGAGTTTAGCATGCTCTCTGTACGAGACGTATTTACGTAGTACGCTGACATAATGACGAAATGACGTAATGATGCTGCGTCCATTGTTTACAAACAACAGACTGAACATGCCCTGCTTCTTCCCAGGTTACTGCATGTTACCCTTGTGTCGTCTCTGTGATCTTTGTGTTTAACTGTTTTGTGAACTTTTATAACCCTAAGCAAATATGGTTGGTCAGAAGCGTAAGCCTACTAGCATGGGTGCAAGTTTTTCTGCATATGCCGGAATTTTCGGTTTTCCCAAAACTATCTGCTCAGATCGGCACACTCTACCATGCATACTCAGTTAATCAAAGAGAGTTGTAAAATGAATGAAAACCCGAATCCAGAAAAAAGAGAACTCTCCGCTCTGCTGGTAATTCATATCAGTGCAGGCTGTGTACTAAATGAGTATTCAACGGCACCCTTGCTCACTTGAAAGACCGGAAGTCCAGATAACCCGCGCTTTATCTCAAGCACTACTTTCGGTGGAACGCCTCACATACTGTAAGTGTTGATTGGCTCTTTTAAGCTTCATGCAAAGTGCCTCGGCTCAGCTTAATGTAAAGTGACCATCCGTAGACCATCAGAACCATTTACAAGCAGAAAGATCGCATCATAGACAATGTTAAAGGTTATATTTGAAACTGTACTTGATATTTGATAAGTGAATTTGATTAAAATTTATCTATTTTAAATTATTTTTCATGAATTTAATTTATTTGAAATTAATGTTGATATTATTTGACATTATTTTACAATGTTATGTTTATAATAATTGATTTAGGGGTGTTTATGAGATACGGTAGTGGTATTTATGGTGGTATAGTACAGTATGAATGTCATACGTCACTGGACCATACAGTAACAACTTCAGTTTTTTTTCACCCTACATTCAGCCATCCGGAACCGATTTACCACATTTATTTATACTCTGGGAAGTAACTGTAGTACCTGGAGGAAGTCTACTCAATCACAGTGAGTGCATTCAAAATTCAAACCAATGCCCAGTCAAGTTAAAACCTACCACCTTTTTGCTGTAACATGACAGTGCTAATCCCTACTTGTCTCGCTGAAATGCTGCTTTCAAAATAAAATATTTGCATTCCTGCAAACAGAAAACAATGATGTTACAAACTACCTATGCTTCATACCAGTGAAATAATTTTAGATAAACTGTGCTACAATTGATTGACGTACAGATTGACGCAGTATGATTGGAGATAACAGGGACATACAAGAGTAACTGAAGCCCATTGGTTTTTTGGGCTCCAGCAGAATAGTATGCTGTAATACAAGCAGCTATTCCCAGGCCATAAAAAGGTTTGACTGATTGAACTGTTCATCGATTTTGACTGGTGTTTACTAAAGCTAACCCATATTAGTTTTCCCAGTGGTCCAAACCAAGCGGAGAATACAAATTGTTAATGTGTAAAAGTCCTGGAAGAATATAAAAAGAAGAAGGCTGTTAGAAACAAAACTAAGATTAGGTAAACTGTCACACACAAAAAGACAAATAAAATTTTTTTGTGTGTGTTTTTTTTGCCTGAATGGAAGGAACTGTCACAAAAAAGGAAGATGGAAATTAATTTAAAAAAAGTCAGCCTTGTAAATTAAATTGGGCTTCACTACTGACAGAAAAGAGGTACACTGTCAATAGCAGCCAATTTCAGTTTTTAAAAGAATGGTGGATGGGGAGCAGGGGGGTTGGAGGTCAGGTACAGAACCAGTCACGATGAACATCACTCTAAGTACAGTTTCAGTAATCTCAGGTCACATCGAGGAGGCATCAGACCATCTTTTTTCATCTGACAAAATTGTTTACAATTGTGGGAACAAAACGCCTCAGGGTGGTTCCTGGATGTCAATTCAAGTCTCATGAGAGAAACAGACGACACACCTCTGCAGTGAAGAGGCAGCAGTATGCCCTACAGATGAGCCAAGCTACTGCAGTGCAGTGTAAATTACAAGAGATTCTGCTTGCTTTTGAAAGAGTTTGCAAACATGTATTTCTGCGTACTGTATTGCAAAAAATGTCGGAATGTTAAACATAGCAATGGGAAAATTTAAAAGACGGCTTTTAAGAGAGAGCCCCATTAAAAGTAATGTCAATTTTATTCCATTTCTCTACCTATAAAGAGATGATAGAATCAGTTTCAGTGCACAAGTTCTGTTCAGACGTTCCATCATTCTGATAACAAATTCACTTTTTACCACAGTAATGGTGAAACCTATGCTCTGCTTCAACAAAAGGTGTTGATTCATTCACACAATCCACTGGTTAACATATGTTATCATAGTACTTGTGAATCTGCTATAACATTGATTTATTTATATGATTTATTATAATGATTAGATGTTTGAACGTACAGCATCTGTACCTGATTCAATATTTAATTACACCAGTAAATATGAGGGAACCAGGCAGATGGTGATGATGGTGAGGGAACCAGGTGGATCGTGATGATGGGGAGGGAACCAAGCGGATGGTAATTGTGAGGGGACCAGGCGGATGGTGATGATGGTGAGGGGACCAGGCGGATGGTGATGATGGTGAGGGGACCAGGCGGATGGTGATGATGGTGAGGGGACCAGGCGGATGGTGATGATGGTGAGATGACCAGGCGGATGGTGATGATCATGAGGGGACCAGGCGGATGGTGATGATCGTGAGGGGACCAGGCGGATGGTGATGATCGTCGGATAATCATGATCGTGAGGGAAGTTGACAGATTCGTGATGATTGCACTCATTGTGGCATTATTCCAACATATTACAATTTGATACCACTTGTGTCAGAACGTGCAAAGCATAGCAGAGTGCTGTACTGTAAAGCTATCAGAGCAAGACAGTCCTTGGCCATCATAGGGGATCTTGATGAATTTAGAAACCATTTCTTCAAGGTTCATCTCTTGGATGCACCCTGCTTCCATTTTACACCTTAAATGTGCTCTAAGCATGCACATAAATCATGGAGCTCCATGGACACTGTGTCCCAGTGTAAACATAGAGTTATAGATGTTTCAGATTTAACCTATAACAACATATCCATTGAATATAATAACTGCTCCCAACAACTTGTAGGTCTTTTCTGATAATATTTTTCATCGATAATAATTAGTCAATTTTTTTTTTTTTGGCTCAATGAATTTCAGTAATGTTCCTGTGTTTTAAATAAGTGTGCTGCTTCTTCTAATAGATCAGATTCAGGAACTGTGAGGTCAAGCATACAGAATTTGGCTTTAAAACAGAAGGACTTATTTAAAATTAACATCAGACACTATAGGTAATAATCTTGTGTGTAAAACAATGTACAAGAAAAACAGAAACAGTCAAACAATGGCTGAAAGACAGTGTGCACAATAGAGCAAACTGGGAATAGACTTGGCTAATATGTTTAACTCTCTCATTTGATGACAACACCTCATTGCACCTAGCAGAGTGAAGGTGGGGGGGGGGGGAGTGAGGTTTTGGGTTTAAAGCATAAATGCTCAGGAGGTGGGGGAGTTGGAGGAGAATGAGTCATCAGCCAAAAAAAGAAAAAGAAAAATAGACTAAGAGAATGCAGTGATGTGGAAAAACCTGCAGGTGATTGGCTTGTGCCTGTGCTTATCACTTCTCAATGAGTTTTTTCTCTAGGTGTTATAATCTTTATAAGGCTATTGACTCTTACAAAGTTTGTTTGTTTTGAAGAAAAGGTGCACAAGTCAAGTTTTCCCATCAAGAGAGGTTCACAGGGGCCTCACTCAATTTCCTTCCCAAATGTTGATGCACAAATTATAGTGTGATGGCTCGTAGTTGAAAAACACTATCAGTGTACCTCTCATCCCTGCATCCCTCACACATCGAGGAATAAACAGTGATTTGGACATAAAAGGCACCATCACGCCTGGTTATCAATCAAAACCTAAGCTGTTCAACTCAAGTGCTATTATGTGTAGCTAATCAACAACAACAAAAAACTGTTCTCTTTCATTAAAAAAGAAGTCAGAAACAAGTATGTTGAAATGAGAGGCGAGATGCTGCTGCTGTACTGCCGCTATAGTCAAGTCACATGGACCGCCATTTGCATTGCTTTGGGTTTTTTTTTTTTTTTTTTTGCTAGTTTGTATTTTGGGGTTTTTTGGGGGGGGGTGTTAGCACCTCAAGCTGCCCTTCTGAGCTTTAACAACTTTTGTAACCACAAATTCATGCTGGAAAAGCGATCATAGATCCAGGATCTAAACAACATTTAACTTTATTGTTCTTCATTCATTCATCTGTAGTAAAAAAAAAAAAAAAAAAAAAAAAAAAAGTGAGAATTACAACCCCCAATAATTGCTTTCCGTTTGAGATGATTGAACCACATGACTCCAGTGCCATCTACTGGCTTTTTCAGTTCAGGCTGCTGAAAAAAAAAAATTTAGTCTGGGAATGAGAAATCTGAAATAGGACTCAGCACAAGTAAGCTAGGAATGCACATGTAAAAGCCACCGTTCAAAAAAGGATAACAGCTTTTTAAATGGACCTGGTAATATTAAAACATGTTTAAACGTGGTGTTGTTATGAGAGGGGTGCACTGACCGACAGGAATAATTGCATGCCATATATGGAACCACAATATTATTAGGTCCTCTGAATTGTGCCAAGTGAGTTTACCTTATTTTATATCTTTATTTCATCAATGAAACCGGTAGGTGTGGCACGCACTAAAGTTCAGCATTAGGACATATTAAACATATAAGAACAGCATGTCGAAGATACACACAGACACTAACGTCTGCAGTATAAAGCAAAGTGTACCATCACTTTCACATCAAGTGAAACATCACGTGATACATCATCGGATGTCTCCGGCAAATCAGAAAAAGCTGAGCACAGTTTTATAAAAAAAATGGGACGAAGAGACAGACTCTCAGAGCAGCCAATTTTAAATTTTAAAATATATGAAAATGGTTTAAATTTCATACTGTGCAGCCCTACTCTGTCTCATCTTTCCTCATGACTCTGTCTATACCTACAGGATCAGAAAGCATCAGCAAATAACATCAGTTTCGATAGAATTACACAGGACAGTATAAAAAACTCCACAGCACGCTGCTCTTTCCATGGAATACGTGTTTTGTTTCTTCATTGCTGATTACAGGTCTCTGTCATTCACTTTACATGTATATAACTGCCTGCCTATTTTACCCTGTCCCTGGATTATATCTGCTGTGTTGTACAACTAATCACTTGACCTCAGCCTGTTTATTGATTATGTATTTAAATTGTGATTGAGTTTTCTGCCCGAATCCCTACATTAAGCCTTTTAAATTAAAAACTGCATTCTCATATTTCCTAATACACACCTACGTGACAGTATATGAAACACTACATGAAATGTTCGCTGCATCCCACTGCTTCGAGTGTGTAGGCTCACTCTCTATGGATTGAATGCAAAAGTCAAAATTTCCCATTCAGAGATAATATAGTAAAAATAAATTAATAAATAAAGAGTTAACATAAAAACCATAAAATTATGATTCGGTACTTCTCGGGATTGGTGGGGCCAGTGGCGTAGTGATAAGGGTGCTGCACTCGTGATCAGGAGGTTGTGTGTTCAAATCCCAGTTAGAACCCCACTGTGCTAAGACCCTTGGGCAAGGTCTTAACCACAAGTGTGCCTCTGTTCACCCAATAGTATAAATGGGTACCAATAAAAATATACTGGGAAGGTAACCTGCGATGAACTAGCGTCCCATCCAGGAGAAGTTGTACTACTAGTCGCTTCACGCCATGGAAACCGAGGATAATGGTCCAATGAGCCACTATGGCTCGGGTGTAAAAAGCCCAATGGACTTTACCTTACCATTACTTCTCAGGATAAGCATTTTAAAACTCAAACAAAAGGAAGTGAAGGCACAGTACAACAGCTAGGATTAAGCAATACTGATGGTCAGTAACGATAAGGCAAAAAACTAGTTTAAACTGCTACACCATGCCAGCGTGTATGATTTTGCTCATGTACACTTTATACTGCATGCTTAATTTGCATGATCTTTTAAACAGAAATTACATTATTACACTGCTGCTGAAGTTGACAGAAAAGCAAAAGAAAATGCCTTTCAAAAATCATAAATAATCAAAATAAACAAACGTGTTACATTATCTCAGTGGTCTCATTAGAGTCAGTGCAGTTCAGACCAGCACAGGATACCACAGAAATGTAGGATGTGTGACAGGTTAATAACAAGAACTCTCTTTATCCCTAATTGGACCTCAAAAGGCCGTCCTCATATCACCTGAATGACATTTTGACTTGAAATATCTCACAATCTGCTTTCCAATTCCAGCTCTTTTTCATAATTAAAGAATGCTCCATATCACAAGCTTCATGGCCTCCATCATTATCTATCTGACATGTGAGTGACCCAGTACCTGAAGTCTGAAATAGCATCTCATTAAATTAAAATTAAGCTCAAACTCTGTACCAAAATCAAACTCAACTATGAAATTAAACACTCGTGAGACAGACAGAACAGACAGACATACTGAAGCCCGGCTCACATGTAAGCAATCATAGCCAAATGTACAAGAAAATTTTAGTGTGGTGGTAATTGAATATATATTTTCAGAGGTAGGGACAAATCTGAGGTAAATGGGCCATATTGGCAATTTTGGAAAAAGTTTTGGTCCTGCTCAAAGTTTGATGCGAATTCAGAGTGGTTCAAATTGTTTTTCAAAGGCTCCAGTGGCTGATTTTTGCACGTTATGTGAAACCACCACTTTTGGGGCAGTGGTGGTCTTGTGAATAGGGCGCAGGATCGCTGATCCTAAGGTTGGGGGTTCGAGTCCCCACAGGGTTGTCACTGTCCCCCCAGTGCAGCTACCTGGGTTATCAAAGGCAGGCCATGTCTCTCATTGTCTATGGTGAGAGGCATGTAAAAGAACATTGCTGACTTTCGTAAAGAGTAGCTGCAAAGCCGTCAGCGTGTTTCTGTCCCTTGCTAAAGGGTTGTGACAGGAAGGGCATCTGACGTAAAAACCCATGCCAAATCAAATGTGCGAATCAGACGATTCGCTGTGGCGACTCCCAAGAAAAGGGAAAAAGCCGAAAGGAAGAAAGAAAGAGATGTGAAACCACCCCTTTTGACAAAAGAAAACCCATGAAATGACACATCACATGAATCCGCTCATTCTACTCCTATAAAGAGGCAACTGGGAGTTCTACTCTTGTTTTCAAAAAAAAAAAAAGTTCTGCATATTTCCTACATGCAAGACGCCTCTTGCCATTGAATAACTAGTTCAACTTGGAGTTCCCACATAATCTCTCCTCTGATATAAAACGGGATTTTCCCTCATCAGTGCAAGTTGGAACGCTGATCGAGCCTGTTATTCACATCCAAAATAAACAACTCACCAGGTTTAATTAATAAAAACCTCTAACAGGTAAATTATGCGCCGATCTGAAATGGAATGAGCAAATGTCTAAATAGTGCAAGCTGAAATAGCTGCTGTCCCATAAGCCAACTCTGAGCAGCTCATACTGAAATACATAACTAATTCAAACAAACCCACTGGACTTGCATACAATCCAATGGAGGTTACATGCAAAATATACAAAAAATTGAGGAAAAAAGAACAAAGGGTCATTAAAAGCACTTGGATTTGTTTTATTTACATATTTAAGGCCATTTTCAATACATGACATTCAGAAAGTGCAGGGTCACAAAACCCCAATGATGATGTGTACTTCAATGAGACCGCACATTTTTTTTGGAGTGCCCAGACGGAAACCAACCGAAAAAAGTTGCATCATTTCGCAGCGACACCCTCACTTACAGATCTGAGACTACAGTGAGTCGTCGACTTACGACCGCGTCTGGTTCCGGCAGACCGGTCGTAACTCGATCTGGTCATATGTCGACTTTCCATCCAAATACACTCATGCCAAACAAAAACAGATGAATAAATCTCACGCATTTAAATCTATACATCTATTTTCAATTCCACGCCACTGTGACACGCATCGGAGAGCCAATCCTTTCTGTACTCCACTGTGTGGGCGGGTCCCATAGCTTCCAACTCCAATTTTATTGGATTATAATAACAGCCACAGACTGCACCTGTTGTTTGGGTAAAGAGATACATTTCCCTCGTTTTGATCAGCTCATTTCCACGAAGCCAAGCACAGCTGGCAAGCAAACACAAATGGACAGACATGGAAAAACTTCAACCCGCAGACCAGCTGATTGCCAAAACCTGGGACGCGCTTCCTGTCACATAAACACTGCAGTATATGAGTCCAATAAAATTAGAGTTTCAAGGTATCGGACCCGCCCACACAGAAAGGATTGGCTCTCAGCTTCACGCCACAGTGACGTGGCATTGAAAGATGAATAGATTTGCTCTGAGCAGTTAGAAAGTGAAGCTGCATCATCTCCTGCTTGGCCTTTTAAGCTGCTGGCACTGCCGGCAGCGCAAACAACTGTCGTACGCAACACTCGCACTGCACTGCCATGAATCATGCTTCACCACTTTTGCAGTCGTAAAGTCGATCAGACGTAACTCGCATAGGTCGTAAGTTGATGACTCACTGTATATGGATGAAAAACAGGATTTTTAAAGGAAATAAAGAATAAGTAGAAATGAATATTTACTACAGCATATTCTCCATTATGTCTAGATCCCAATTTAAATTATGATACTGTTCTTGTTAATTGCTTTATACAAAATGCCAGATTCTTCTCATGATGAATCTCTTCAACTGAAGCAGGTGTTCAGACGATATTTTGATGTAGTTTACCTAAAATAATCGGCCGAGCATTTCATTAATAAACTACTTGCTTAATGATATTTGATTGCTTCTTTTCCAACGCATGAGACACGCTGCATCAATCATATTTGAAATGATGTTCAGTGCAGCATCTATACGCTATACTGTATTTTGATGTGGCACGTCATGATTTTGTACTATACTCTAGTGAATACAGATATACCTCGATTTAAGTCATTTCAAGTTAAGTTCTCAATTATACGCCAGTTTTCAAAAAATATATGGAGAAATGATTTTTTAAAAAGGTGGGGATGCATACTCATAGTTTTTGCTCTCAAAGGCTTTTTTTTTGTAATGTTTTTAAATTAGCACAGTGCTTCTCAATTATGTTCTGTGATGCCCCCTCTAGGAAGAAAAAAAAAAAAAAACATTTCACACCCCCCACTCTTACCCCCACCCCTAGTGCCCCACACGCAACTATAAATAGTATTATTTGTCTGTAAAACTGTGAGGAATACACCTCTGCATAACATTGTATCTAGTTAACATTAAGAATAAAAAGCATTAAATAATTAAAAAACACTTAATGCTACAATACAGCACAGCACAGTATGGCAAAAAAAAGCATGTTCCCCAGGGTCATACTCTCGCCCCCGGCAAATTATACATATGCAGCATCACGACATTACTGCCACGTGATTCAAATTTAGCCAGTGGCTGAGAGCTTTTGTTATTGCTTGAATTGTGAATTCAAGTTTTTTTTTAGTGTTTTTAACTATTAGTTCAGCTCTATGATAACACTCAAACGCCCTGCATCTTCTCTAAACTTCTGGTAAGAAGCCTAAGCGCTTTATTTATTCATAATATTATCACAGTACAAAATTAAAAAGTTGTTCTTAATCATCACTCCATTTTATTACATTATTACTGTATTAACAAGTAAGACTGTCTATAGAATGTGTTTTAAGAAAAATATTATAGCGTATGTAATATCATGCACAGGGTTTTAAAACTACATCAATACTGTAATTCACAGATTTCCGGGATTCACGGGTGGGGGAGGGAGTAACCCTGCGAATAACGGGGGCTTTCTGTATATTATATACAGTCGGCCCCCGACTTACGAAATTAATCCGTTCCAGAGCCTTTTTCGTAACGCCGGAATTTCTAAAGTAGGGGCGCATTTTACATGTAAAACGCCTGATTCGTTCCAAGGCTCCCAAGACTACCCCATAAACCCTTTAAAAGTGATAAAAGTAAACCAATTTTGTATGAAATATGTGTTAAAAGTAAAAGAAAATTATTTATTAAACCATTTAAACATTTTATTAACATATTAAACTGCCAATGCCGGTCCTAAGCCCGGATGCAAAACGAGGAAGGTTGGTCTTGGAGTGCAGATGCCAAGGCCGTAAAAACAAACACGATTGAAATCTATGGCTTGCAACAATCACTCAATTTCATGCTGGCTCAGATGTTGCCCGGTCAAACAAGGTCCGTGTCCCCAACTGTGGAACCATGGTTGAGTTGAAAAATATGCCCCTGAAACAACCCTATTAAGACTGCAAAAGAGACCCTCAAGCTTGCCACGTGGAATGTCTGCACTCTTAATAGCCCAGGAAACCTGGACCTCCTAAAACATGATATCAAACCTTACAACTGTGATATCTTAGGCTTGGCAGAAACATACTGGCCAGGCAAAGGTGAGGTGAACAACTGCGAAATCATCTGGTCCGGCAAAGAAAACGCTCGCAGAAGAGGAATCAGCTTCATTCTCAGAAAGAAAGCTAGGAGCGCCCTGATTGGCTACAATCCCATTAGCCCATGTATCATAACAGCCAGATTCAAAGGCCAACCAATCAACATTACAGTCATCCAGGTGTACGGCCCCACTGTGGAATGCCCCGACGAGGAAATCCAACAATTTTACCAACAACTAGAGGACACGCTACATCTGTGCGCCAAAAAAGATATGCACATCATCATGGGAGACTGGAATGCCAAAATCGGCAGCAAGAACACAGGCTTTGAACAAGTAATGGGCAAACATGGATATGGAGACCAGAACGATCGTGGTCTCATGCTTCTCGAATTCGCTATCAAAAACAAACTCTACATCTGCAACTCTCTCTTCCAACAAAAAGACAGTAGAAAATGGACCTGGACATCACCCGCTGGAACCCACCACAATATGATTGATATGATCCTCATCGATAAACGTTGGAAAACAGCCAGCAGAAACTGCAGAATTTACCAAAGCGCTGACATCTCTTTTAACCAAGCCTCGTTATATGCAAGATATGGATCAAGTTCAAGATCAATTCCAAACATAGGATCAAACCCAAAAGAGACACCACCAGTCTCAACAACCCTAATACACGCACAAATTTCCAAGATGCACTAGAAGAAAAATTATATAACATAGATCAGAATATCACCAACATAAACCAGTATGCATCCAACATCTACACAGCCATCAATAGCACCATTAAAGAAATCATTCCTATCACTCGCAAACCACAGAAAACCTGGATCACAAATGAAACTCTCAAACTAGCAGATAGGAAACAAGAAATGAAAATTGCATGTCCCATTCTAATAACAATCGAAACAAATACCGCAAACTGTGTAACGAAGTCAGAAGATCAGTAAGAAAGGATAAAGAGAACTGGCTTAAACAGCAATACAGCCTGATCGAACATAGTGCTAGCCAAAACCAAAGCAGAGCAACTTATAAACAAATCAAAGACCTCAACAGGAAATATCAACCGAGACAGGGGACCATTAAAGACCAAAATGGCCAGATCTTACAGACCAAAGAAGAAATTCTCAAAAGATGGACATCTTACTGTGAATCTCTCTACAAATCCAGCAACACTGACCAGTCCTGCGCAAACAAGATTAATACTATCTCTCGAAGACATTAACGACCAAATCCTGATGGACGAAGTTATCAATGCATTCAAACAACTCAAACACAACAAGAGTCCAGGTACTGATGGTATCGTAGGAGAGATTATCCAAGATGGAGGAGATAACCTGGCGACGCACATCCAAACATACAAACTCTGCAGTGCTGCCTGGGAAGCAGAGAAAATTCCTGAAGAATGGTCCAAAGCGATCGTGGTTACCATACCCAAAAAAGGTGACCTCTCCCAATGCAGCAACTACCGCACACTGTCGCTGATTAACCACATGTGTAAATGCCTCCTAATTATCATCCACAACAGACTCAGAGCTAGAATTGAACTCCACCTTGCTGAGGAACAGGCTAGATTCAGGCAGGATAGGAGCACTGTCCAACAAATCCTTATGCTGAGGCTCATAGCTGAAAAAGCCCACAGAAATACATCATCATCTATAACTGTTTCATTGACTTACAAAAAGCCTTTGACACTATTGACCACAAAACCATCTGGGCGGTCCTTAAATCCTATGGAGTTGAACCCAAGCTCATCTGCATGCTCACCAGCATTTATCAGAGCTCCAAAGCAGCAGTGCGTATTGGCAATGACATGGGCAACTGGTTCAAACAAGAGAAAGGTTCACAACAAGGAGACCCCATCTCTCCAAATATTTTCATCACTTACCTGGAAAGAGTTATGATAACATCCAAGCCAGCGATTGGCCAAGAAACACCGATACGGTTAACACTGAGGGTAGAAGAACAGGGCTGCTGATAAATGTTAACAAAACCAAATCTATGGCCTTTGGGAGTAATGTTGATACTGAGCTTAAAATCGATGACTCAAATGTTGAATGCGTTAAAGAATTTGAATACCTAGGAAGCCTGTTCACCAATGACAACAATATCAGTAAAGAAATCAGAAGAGGCATCGGCAAAGCCTATGGTGCTATGGGCAGATTTAACAGGATATGGAATAGCAGAATAACCAGCATTAACACCAAGCTCCAAATTCTGAGAACCTGCTTATTCAGCATCTTCCTCTATGCCGCAGAGGCATGGACATTAAAGCTGAGCGACCGCCAAAGACTTCTCGCTTTTGAGATGAAATGTTATCGCAAGATACTTAACATCCGCTGGTACCATAGAGTCACCAATGAGAACATCAGGAAAAAGATCAACTGCCCACAGAACATCGTTCAAACAATCATCCATAGAAAGCTAGGACTGTTTGGCCACATATGCCGTATGACCGACAACAGGTTAATCAAGCAAGTGGTCTTTGGATCAATCGGAGGGAACAACACAAGAGGTTGCCCGAGAAGAGAGTGGCTGGAAGACATCAAAGAATGGTGCCGCTACAATATAGCCCACCGATACCACGCTGCCCAAGACCGCGCCAAGTGGAAAGCGATTGTTAAGCAATCTGCAGACATCAATGGGCATTGAGCCCTCGGATTTTAGAAAGATTAACATATTAAACCATTATTAAACATTTTTTATTAACACACACACACACACACACACACACACACACACACACACACCTGTCTCTCTCTATCTCTCTCTGTCCCTCATACACATTAAATGTTCATTGTGGCGCTGTGGGCTCTGCCCACAAGTAGGACACCGGAGCATTTTAAGACGTGGAATTCAAAGTGCATTCCCTACTTGACAGATCGGAGGTCCAAACTCAACTTTAACTTGATTGATTCCTTACGGGATCGGACGTCCAGATGAGCCACGTTTTGCTCACATGCACCACATTTATTAAACATTTACTGAATTGAACAACTTAAAAAACTAAACAAAAAACTAAAGAGTTAAGCATCCTTTCATCTCTGATTGACTCTGTAGGGAGTCTGCCTCCATCTCTCTCTTTCTCTCTCACACACACACACACACAAACACACACACACACACTCTCTCTCTCTCTCTCTCTCTCTCACACACACACACACACACACACTCACTCTCTCTCTCTCTCTCTCACACACACACACACACACACAAAACTCGGGCCACGCCAACATTTAACGCACAGCTGACGGAACAATTCTATTTAAATGTTTAAATGGACGGGATGTTTTATTTAAAGCGGAATTACAATACCTGTTTGAAAGATCAGAGGTCCTCATTCAATATTAACTTGCTTCCTTGCGAGATTGGGGGTCTTCTCCCACAGAGTACGCTGTTTTAATATCGTGACAAATAATCGCCTCCGTCACTGTAATTCCGCTTTAAGGTCTCCTTCTGGTTCAATATCATCCTGATTGTAGAGGGGTTTCAGCGATAACTAAATATAAAGCTGCATGATCAATCTCAAAACAAGCCAACAGTCAACTCTCTTTCACGCGTGTGACAAACGGGAAGTATGGGTACAGGAAGTATGAGTAACAGCTGCCTCCTGGCCAATGGAAGGCCAGTGGGACAGGATGTTGGGAGACAGCCAATGAGAGAGCAACTAGTGCATCTTGTGACATTTTGATTGGCGTGTTTGAACTTTGAATGGCGCATTTGGCATTTTTCGTAAGAGGAGGTTGTTTTCGTATCCCGGGGACGAAAACTTAGGAAAATGTTTTTCGTAACCCGGAATTTTCGTACCCAGGGGGTTTCGTAAGTAGTGGGACGACTGTATTTAGTATATTAAATATTCTAATTATATATATATATAAGTAAAAATAAAAGGACAGGACAAAGACTTTCTATTGAAACTTCATTTTCACTACAGATATGTTTCGAGGGGTGGTGGAACGATCCTCTCTCTTCAGGTGATTACAGAAGAATGATTAAAATGTGCTGGGGGCGGTGCTATGCCAATAAAAGTGGCGTCCACTAGATGGCGTGATGTATATTGTGCATTCGGGGGCGGGTTCTCTTAAATATTGGTATTGATACATGCATATATGTACATACATATTTACATATACATAAACTCAAATGTGCACATATGTATACATAGATATACTAAAAATATCCCCGCTGGCATCAACAAACGACTATCATCTCTTTCATCCAACAAGACAGCCTTCGAACAGGCTGCACCCCCATACCAGAAAGCACTACACGACAGTGGATACAACTATACGTTGCATTATGAACCAAGCACAGACAACAAACAAAGAAACAGAAAACGCAGCAACATCTTATGGTACAACCCACCCTTCAGTAAAAACGCCAGCACCAACATTGGACACAAATTCCTCACTCTGATAGACAAGCACTTCACCAAGGACCACAAACTCCGGAAAAATTTTCAACCGTAACACTCTCAAGATCAGTTACAGCAGGAAAAGTGTTGGGGATGCAAGGATCAGCTATTGGTCCAGAAAATGATTCTTGAAGAGGCAAAAACTTATCATCGAAACCTCTCAATGTGTTGGATTGATTACAAAAAGGAATATTACTCTATTCTTCACGAATGGATTCTGAAGTCTTTGCAATGTATTGGCCTACATGAGCGACTACGACTTTTGCTCAAGTCTTTCATGGGTTGCTGGTCAACCCAGCTTGAAATGTACTTGCAATAGCAGGTTAAGACTTCAGAGTCTATTTCCATAGAGAGGAAAAATCCAAGGAGATTCATTTAATCCTTTGCTTTTTTTGCCTGTCTCTCAATCCATTGAGTTTTATGCTCAACAAGGAGGAGGGTTATCATCTAGGACCTCCTCAGCACAGATCTCCAGCACCTCTTACTCACCTCCTCTCCATGGATGACATCGAACTGACTGCCAAAGGAGATTCCAATTTAAAAGACCAAATTCACACTGTTGAGTCCTTTTCACAGGATATTATAATGACATTTGGGCTTGACAAATGTAATATTCTCCACTTAAGGCATGGCAAGTCAGTAAATAATGGATCTGTTTAGTTAAGAGGGGGAGGAGTTATTGAGCACCTTGTGGAAGGCCAACCTTACACCTATTTAGGGATGCAAGTTCGAGACAATCTCCAGAAAACCCATATCAAAGACAAGCTACGGGCAGAGTAAAAATCTCGTCTCAAAAAGATCTGGAGTTCGGAACTGTATGCTAAAAACAAAGTCCCCCAAATACTTTTGCAGTGCCTGTCCTGTCACATTCGTTTGGTATCATAGACTGGACAAAAGATGATCTCATGAGCCTTGATTGCCTTACAAGAGGGATCATGTCAGACAATCGAGCTCACCACTCTCACTCCTCTGTCAATCCTTGATATATGTCAATCAATTCTGGATTAAATGTGGAAGCTCTTCATTTTGCTGTGCAGTTTTGTACATATTTATTTATCTGATGACCCCCTTGTGAAGTACGTGAAGACTCATGTTGAAAGCAAGGACTTTCACAGCTACTTCAAATGTGTCAGGATTTTTGCACAGAATCTCAACTTTACTCTTGATTGTGTTGATGAGGAACTGCTGGACAGCACATCAATGTGTGTCAACCAGGTGAAGTCGTTTACAAAATCAGCTCAGAGTCGACATTTTAAGGAACAACTTTATACAAAGCCACTGCATAGTGTTTACGTACTGACTACTGACTCCTTGGCCTGGATGAAGTCAGCTGGTCTCAAAAGTGAAACTGAGGGCTTTCTTTTTGCCACTCAGGACCAGTCACTTCCTGCACACAATCACCAATGTAATATTTTAAGGGAACATGTCAATCCAAAATATAGATTATGTAATAAATTTAGTGAGACTGTTCAACACCTTGTCAGTGGTTGTCTTCCTCTGGCACAAACTTCTTACTTGAAAAGACATGACAGCATGGTACGCTCATTTTACTACCGTCTTCGTCATGTTTATGGTTTTGACTCAGCAGTTCACCCATGGTATGACCCTGATCGTGTCCAGGGTGTCATTGAAAATGATGATTTTAAGCTTCTGTGGAACTGGCCCATTTACAACCTGAAGAGAATTGAAGCCAATAAGCCTGATCTTGTTCTGTTTGACAAAGCCAATGAAATTATTAATATTATTTAATTTTCTGTCACTTTTGACAGCATTGTGATTGGCAAGATTCAAAAAAACATGCAAAATATGCAGACCTCGCCTATGAAATGTCTCGCTTGTATCCAAATTACACAGTCGTCTGACTCCCCATTATTTTCGGTGCCCTTGGTTTGGTACCTCCTGATCAACAGACATAGATCAAGAGAGTGCCTGGGTTTGCTACCAGGAAAACAGCTCTTCTGACAGTCTGGGCAATGCAGAAGGCTTCAGTGCTGGGGAGTATCCATATTCTCCGGAAAGTTCTTGGTTGGTTCGCCTATGCAGTGCTTCCTGGGAGAAGTCCCATTTGCGGTCTGGACTCTGTGTAGAGGGAGTGAGGGCCCTGAACTGATGAGCCTCACAAGCCTGATGTGCCAGGTTCACCCAATCCCTCTCTGCTGCATATCATTTTTTAACTATATTATAATTATTATTATTATATAATTTTGCACAACTGTGCAATTAAGTAACTGTTAGCAAAGAAAGCAGAAGTGCATCCTAGGATACTGTACAAATGTGTCATATCAGAAAGGATTTAGACTTGGACAACCAGTGAAGGGTTTCAGGATTCAGAAAATGCATAATCATCTAGGTCTTGAAAAGATCTTTTTTTATTCATAACATTTTGGTTAAACCATGAAACCCTGATACACATAATCTGACAATATATTTTCTAGAGCTTGAAAATGTAGGAATTGAATGTCGTATATTTCGTGCACTTTACCCTATGTGCAATCAACATTTAACACAATATTTTAATTACTTGAGATTTTCTAGCTGTACATGCACTCGTGAGGGGTATTGAAACTGAAATACATAAATACTTCACGACGCACATCTCAATCAATCAAACAATCTGGGTGCCGTTCCAGAATTCTGGCGTAGGCGGCAACCATAAAAGCCTTCTCAAGACTTTTGGTAATAGTCCAATAGTACCATATAGTAGACTCGACCACACGTAGCATTTAAGTAGCCTAATTCTGGTTTCGATCAACACACTCCTTGACAGCAGAACCCTCTCCAACTTCTTGAAGGTTGCTTTTGCAATTCCAGTTGTTCTCTTTACTTCCAGCTCTGATTAGTGTCTGCTAAAACTATACTACCCAGATAAACAAATTGTTTAACTTTCTCCAGCTCTTGGCCCTTAACCAGGATCTCACATCTCATCTCCTTCTTCTTTGAAAATGCCATCAGAAATTACTTCTTTCTGTTTATCTCCAAACCTTTCCTCTCTCACACTCATCTACAACCCCAAAAATCATATTTCTTCTTCTTCTCCTTTCGGCTTTTCCCTTCAGGGGTCGCCACAGCGAATCACCTCCTCCATCTCACCCTATCCTTTGCATCTTCTCTTACTCCAACTACCTTCATGTCCTCCTACACCACATCCATGAATCGTCTCTTTGGTCTTCCTCTTAGCCTTCTGCCTGGTAGTTCCAACCTCGGCATCCTACTACCAATATATTCACTATCCCTCCTCTGTACATGTCCAAACCATCTCAATCTAGCCTCTCTGACTTTGTCTCCAAAACCTCTTACATGTGCTGTCCCTCTGAAGTACTCATTCCTGATCCTATCCATCCTCATTACTCCCAAAGAGAACCTCAACATTTTCATCTCTGCTACCTCCAGCTCTGCCTCCTGTCTTTTCCCCAGTGCCACTGTTTCTAAACCATACAACATCGCTGGCCTCAACACCGTCTTGTACACTTTCCCTTTCATTTCCAAAAATCATATTTATTGCTACTAAATCCTACATATGGGTAATTTTCACCGGGGCAATAACAGCAAAGATGCATTTTTTTAAAGAATACCTCCTTTAATTATTGATTATTTGATAAATCTTTAAGACTCTTCAAGGTGTGACCCAGAAATGGACATTTTATGCAGGGGATATGCTGGCAACTTGGTGGTATGTTTAAGCCATAGTGTTGATATTGTTTTAATTTGTTCTACTGCCAATTGTTAAGCAAAGGTGCAGCAATAATCTCAGGACTCACACATGCCTGATGTACAAGGTATTGTCCCAAATATGTGAAAATGATCCAATTCATATGTAATATTCTAAGCAGCTGCCCACCTTGCTTGTGACTCTGAAGCTCTCCACAGGACTCATATCAGCCATGTTCTCTTGAGGACTTTTTAAGCCCTGTTAAGAAATAAAATTATATTTAAAAAAATAAATTAAATAAATGCAAGACAAACACAGAAGTAGAGAATAGAAGTCTAAGACTAACTCACTGTAAGTGTAAGTATGCAGCATGGCAAGAAAATACGGAAGACATGAGATATAAAATATAAAGGAAAAAAGATAAATAAAAACAAAGACTTTTGCTTGGCCGTGTTTGCATGGTAAACATTCGATAACCTATATCTGTGATATCCGTCATCAACACCTTCGTCATCCCGCTCATCTTTTAATTAATGATTGTAACATTTATTATTTATTTTATTTACAATTAAACACGACACTTTCAGTATTCAAAAGCTTGACTGTCATTCGGACATTTTCGTCACGGTTTAAGAGCAGCTAGCAGACATTCCACCTTGCTAAGTACACTTCCGGGCTACTCACGAATTTAACATCAAAAAATACAAAAATATTCAGGTTATTATGACTCACCTGTCGGGTCATTAACGATTTAATTTTCTGCATCTTAAAGCAGTTTTAAAGACTGCAACAGACAACGTTACAACAACAACAATATAGTTCAAGAAACGAATCAGATGTTGCTATGCCACACAGCTGCCATGCTTGTCTGATCCACGTGACTGGATTGTTTCCGCGATGTCGCCTGGGAAATGTAGTTTAGACTATACGGGCTCGCCTGCAATGTTATTCTCCAAAGGATCGACTGTACTGTATACAATATTCATGTTTTGCCCAAAAACACATTCATCTATCCTCCATCCATTCACTATCTGTACCTCTTATCCAGTTCGTGGAAGAAGTTGGAGCCAATCCAGGCCAATTTCAAGGTATAGCAAAAACCAAATAACATCTACAGTAGGTACCTCACCATTCCATCAGGCCAAGAACAAGATGAATGAGGAATTCAGGACACTTCATCAGTTTTTGCAAGATGTAGCGCAGTCATGATGACTTAACTGGAGATGAAAAGGCTATTTGAACGTACATGCTCCACCCCTAAAATGAATATTTCCAACCATAACAAACATCCACAAAATCTTGTAATTGATATGTCGTGTTATTGGTTTTTTAAAATGGGCATTACAGTGGTGTAATGGTTAGTACATTCAAGTCCCAGAGATTGGATTGAATTGAATTGGATTGAATTTAATTGGCATGTCTGTGTGGAGTTTGTATGTTCTTCCTGTGCTTGCATGGGTTTCCTCTGGGTACTCCAGTTTCCTCCCAGTTTCCAAAGACAAGAATATCAGCAGACCTGTCAAGTCTCACGCTTTCAGCATTCAGCTTTCAGCATGAGTCGCACACATTTCGAGTCATGTGACCCTCTTGCACCAGAGTACACATTTCTCACGCTGTCGAATTTTTCTCATGCTGTGAGATTTGTTAACCAGCGTGAGCCGTGACACTAGCTAGACAGGCACAGTGTAGGCTATCGTATTTCATTAAAAGTGCTGTTACGAGTGCTTAAGACTTTTCGATATCTGCATTGCTTATTGATGCACACAGTGCCAGTGATAATGTTCACCAATTGTAAGCATCCGTTTATTTACTGACTGAAAAACATCAACTGATCAGTGATAAGACCAAGATTAGATGCAACACATGCAACGGAACATTGTCTTGTGGCCACCAAGGGGAGGTGGACGTTACGAGGTATGTCAACACAGAAGCCCACTTCAAGGCTGAAAAGTCACACATTTCTGAGAAGTCTGTTTATGCAATGTTTTTCTATCAGAAATATGACACAAAAGCCAAGGTACATATATGATAATGAAAGACATGATCCATCGGTCAAAACCAGCAGCTTACATGTAAGTAGCTTGAAGCTGTTAGTATTACTGTACATCTATAATTAGGCCAAGGGACTATAGATGTGATATAGATCTAGTATAGATGGCATTCTATCCAGATGTAGATCAACATCTAGTTACCATGGAAACTACTTTCTTGTTTCAGAATTTAATAGCCTGCTATTTAAGTGTCATTAATTTTTATATGAGATATCTTGCTGTATTTGAACTTGAAGGAGCCTACATGTATTGGTCAAGGGGCCAAGATCACCATCAGTAGGGGGTTCAAAATTAGCTTAGAAAGGTGTAACACACATATATACATATATACATATATAAATATATATATAAAATATATAAGTAAATAAATAGATACATAAATAGTATAAAAGTAATATACAATAAAAAAAAACTTTGTAGACTGGCTGATATTCAAGTGTACATGTATCTGAGGGCAGAGTAGATGGGTTGATATGGTTCACAGTCAGTGGGGTAGATGTGGTTGATTAAAGTGAACAGGTTTTTATTGCACATAACCGTTTTTTTCACAGACAGTTACAAAGTGGTGTTGTACAGTCTGACAGCGGTGCGCTCCTTCCTGCACTGAGGATGTCTCAGTCGTCCACTGAAGGAGCTGCTCAGCTTCTCTACAGTCTGGTGCAGTGGGTGAGAGCTGTTGTCCATGATGGATGTGAGCTTGGCTACCATCCTCCTCTCACCCACCTCCTCCACAGAGTCCAGTGGGCAGCCTAGGACAGCACTGGCCCTCCTGACCAGCTTGTTCAGTCTTTTTCTGTCCCGCTCTGTGCTGCCTGGGGCCCAGCAGATGGCAGCGTAGAGAATTGCAGAAGCTACCACAGAGTCATAAAATGTCCTGAGCAGAGGTCTGCATACTCCGAAGGACCTAAGTCTCCTCAGAAGGTGGAGGCGACTCTGGCCCTTCTTGTACAGGGCGTTGGTGTTGTGGGACCAGTCCAGTTTATTGTTGAGGTGAACGCCCAGGTACTTGAAACTGTCCACTGTCTCAATGTCCTGTCCGTAGATGTTTACCAGTGAGTGTGTGTGTGTGTGTGTGTGTGTGTGTGTGTGTGTGTGTGTGTTAGAGTGTCTTCCTAGTGTTAATATTACTAATATTAAATACTAAAATTAAATACTGTATCTTGTGGACAAATAACTCTTTGAAATGTTTTAGTTATAGACTGGAATATTTTCACAACAATTAGGCCTAAAGAATAAATGGATTTAAATATATACATTATATAGCTGGATCCTATATTGTACTGTATGTTGTGATTTGTAAACTACATATAACTGTAAAATGTATATTGAATTACAATGCTTATAAATAAATACAAAACACTATAGTATACAAGTTACAGTTGTATTATGGCATTGGAGGGGATGGGATATCTGTAGTCCACCACTGTTAAGGCAGAAAAATAACATGAAAAGAAAAGAAAAAAGAAAGAATGAAAGAAAAATAGAAAGAAAGAAAGAAAGAAAGAAAGGAAGGAAATCAGCCAACTGCAGTTATGACAATAACCATCATCATCTTCCACATCAGTACAAAATGTTGGCATAGTGCTTAGCACTGTTGGCTTATGGCAAAGTTCTGGATTTGAACCTCATGGCTGACTAATGGCATTTCTATGTGAAGTATGCATGTTATCCTCATGCTTAAATTGGTTGATACTGGGTATTCTGGTTTCCTCTCTCAGTCCAAAGACATGCAAATTAGGTCAACACCACATTGGTGTGAGTGTTTGAATAATTGCTCCTATCTGTGTTCGTCCAGTTATAGATATACAGCTTCTGCATTTAACCCATCGAAAGCCAACACGGGCGCACACACACACACACACACAAAACATCAGAGCAGTTCTATCACACTAAAAATATATATCATTTTTATCTATCACATTAAAATTCTATGATTTTTAACTTTACTGGTTGCTGATACCTCTGTGTTTTTATCCTTACTGGAATTTTATACTACTACTTTTATATGGTAGCACTTGAGATTTGTTTCAAATATAAAGTTCAATACAATAGATTGTATTATTGTTATTATTCTTATTATTAATAATAAATAATGCTTCAAGTTATCTGAGGTTGGCTCCAACTTCCCCATGACCTTGATGGATGAGTGTAGATGATGTTTGTGTCTCTCACCTGCAGATGGTAGCAATACACAAATGTTCAAAAAAGAAAGAAAAAAAATTCTCTCTTGGTTGCTTCCCTTCAACATGTTTTCTGGTTCTGGTTTTTCTATTATATAGTTTCCTTTGTTGTTATTTCTTTACAAACATGGAAAATGAAATACAAGACATTTATTCATTTGTTTATTCATTCATTCAACAAACTACTTCATCCTACTATTGTCACAGGCAGGCTGGAGCCTATCTCAGCCAACTCTAGACAAAGGTGTAATACACCATGCAGCTTGCCAGTCCATTGCACGGCACAGGTAAGGTAACGTAAGTAAGGTAAAGGTAAGTCTGTTGGGTTTTTACACCCAAGTCTAGTGGCTTAGCCTCGTGGCTCATCAGGCCGGTACTTATCCCTGGTTTCCGTAGCGTGAAGCGACCAGGAGTTCAACTCCCCCTGGATTGGACGCAAGTCCATCGCAGGTTACCTTCCCAGTATATTTTTAATGGTACCCATTTATACTGCTGGGTGAACAGAGGCACACTTGTGGTTGAGACCTTGCCCAGGGGTCTTAGCACAATAAGGGTTTCAGTGGGATTCGAACTCACAACCTCCCAATCATGAGCACAGCACCCTAACCACTATGCCACCCGACCCACTACGGCACCAGAAAAATGTTATATTATTTAAGAAAATATTTAACTGATTTTCATGACCTTTCAGCAACATGCCATAGAAAGCAGTGCAATAATTTAGTCATGATTCAATCAAAAGAAAGAAAACTGAAAATTTAAACTGAACTAGTGTATTGTTTTCAATATATGTGTCATCATGATCATTATCATCATCATCATCATCATTTTCTTCTGCTAAATCCAGTGTCGGGTCGTGGGGGCAACAGCATAGCAGTGAAATGCAGAGGTACCTCTTCCCAGCCATTTCCTCAAGCTCTTCCAGGGGGACACTGAGGCATTCCCAGACCAGCTGAGAATCATAGTGTTCCACCATGTTCTAGGTCGACCCCAGGGTCTCTTCCTGGTTCAACATTACCAAAGCACCATGCCAGGGAAGTGTTCGGAAGGCATTCTAACTAGATGCCCGAGCCACCTCAACTGGCTTCTCTCAACACAGAGGAGCAGTGGTTCTACTCCGAGCCTCTCTCAGATGGTTGAGTTTCTCACCTTATCTCTAAGGGAGAGTACCACTACCTTGCAAGTAAGCTCATTTCAGCTGCTTTTATCTGCAATCTTGTTCTTTTGGTCACTACCCAAAGCTTATGACCATCGGTGAGGGTTGGAACATAGATCGACTGGCAAATTGAGAGCTTTGCCTTGTGACTCAGCTCCCTCTTCACCGCAATGGACTGGTACAAGCTACGCTTTACAGCAGAGGCTGCAGCGATCTGCCTGTCGATCTCCCTCCCCATCCTTCCTTTGTTTGTGAACAAGACTCCGAGATAATTGAACTCCTCCCCCGGAAAGTGCATTCCACCCTTTTCCGGCTGAGAACAATGGTCTCGGACTTGGAGGTGCTGATTCTCATCCCGGCTGCTTTGGACTCGACTGAGAATCGCTCCAATGAAAATTGATGAAGACAAAAGGACAACATCATCCGAAAAAAGCAGGGATGAGATCCGATGGCCACCAAACGAGAACCCCTCAACGCCGCGGTTGCACCTAGAAATTCTCTCCATAAAAATTATGAATGGAGACAGTGACAAAGAACAACCTTGGTGGACTTCAGCCCTCACCAGAAACGAATTTGACCTGTTCTTACCAATGCGGACTAAGCTCTGACTCTGGTGATGCAGAGACCAAATGGCCCGTAGCAATGGGTCCGGTACACCGTACTCCCGGAACACACCCCACATGATAGCCCAACAGACACAGTTGAAAGCCTCCTCTAAATCCACAAAACACATGTGGACAGATTGGGCAAACTCCCACACCCTTCCAGGATCCTGTAGAGTTTACAGAGCTGGTTGAAAGTGTTGCACCCAGAACGAACATCACATTGTTCCTCCTGAATCCGAGCTTCAACCATCGGTGGGATCCTTCTCTCCAAGTAGGCTGAGGAGTGTGATTCCACAATAATTGGAACACACCCTCCGGTTCACCTTTTTAAAAATGGGACTACCACCCCAGTTTGCCAATCAAGAGGTACATCCCCCAGTGGCCACACAATGTTGCAGATACATGTCAACCAAGACAGCCCGACACCATCCAGAGCCCTGAGATAGTCAGGGCGGATCTCATCCACCCCTTGGAACCTGACCACTGAGGAGCTTTTTGACTACCTCAGCGACCTCAGCTCGTGATAGCTGTACTCCCACCCAAACCCCCAGGGTTTTTGCCACCGTGGAAGGCGTGTTGGTGGGATTCAGGGGGTCCTTGATATCGAAGGAGTATTCCTTTCACTTCTCGACAACATCCTCAGTCGAGGAGAGCAGCTGTAAATAGTATTTGTGGAGAACTGCTTCCCCCTCCTGAGGCATCGGATGGTCATTTGCATGGGCGACAGCTCAGGTCTGTTCACATTTGGCCTGCCTGTATCTGTCTGCCGCCTCAGGACTCAAACAGGCCAATAAGACCTTATAGGCCTCCTTTTTCAGTTGGACAGCCACCTTCACTGCAGGTGACCACCGGGTCCGACGGTTACCACCATGACAGGGACCGATGACTTTCTGGCCACAGCTATGAGCTGCTGCCTCAATAATGAAGGCATGAAATATGGCCCATATGGCCCAAGTCGGGCCCTCCAGCTCTCATTGGAGCGATTCGCAGCTGAGTGCGAAGCAGCTGGGATGAAGATCAGTACCTCCAAGTCTGAGGCCATGGTTCTCAGTCGGACAATGGTGGAATGCACCCTCCGGGTCGGGAATGAGGTCCTGCCCCAAGTGGAAGAGTTTAAGTATCTTGGGGTCTTGTTTACGAGTGAGGGAAGGATGGAGCGAGAGATCGACAGACGGATCGCTGCAGCCTCTGCTGTTAAGCGGTACCTGTACCAGTCCGTCGTGGTGAAGAAGGAGCTGAGCCGCAAGGCGAAGCTCTCAATTTACCAGTGGATCTATGTTCCAACCCTCACCTATGGTCACAAGCTTTGGGTCATGACCAAAAGAACAAGATCACGGATACAAGCGGCTGAAATGAGCTTCCTTCGCCGGGTGGCGGGGTTCTCCCTTAGAGATAAGGTGAGAAGCTCCGCCATCCAGGTAGAGCTCTGAGTAGATCCGCTGCTCCTCCGCATTGAGAGGGGCCAGTTGAGGTGGCTCGGGCATCTGGTCAGAATGCCCCCTGGACGCCTCCCTGGTGTGGTGTTTCGGGCATGTCCAACCGGGAAGAGACCCCGGGGTCGACCTAGAACACGCTGGAGGGACTATGTCTCTCGGCTTGTCTGGGACCGCCTCGGTGTCCCCCTGGGAGAGTTGGAGGAAGTGTCTCGGGAGAGGGACGTCTGGACCTCTTTGCTTAGGTTTCTGCCCCCGCGACCCGACCCTGGACGAAGCGGAAGATGATGATGATGATGATGATGATGATGAGATTTCATGTCCCCTGCCTCCTTCAGGATGTGGTTGTAGCTCTGCCAGAAATGGAAGTTAAAGGCTCTTCTGACAGGAGACTGGAGCCAAATGTTCTCAGGAGACCCTAACGACATGCTTGGGCCTTCCAAGTCTGGAGGGCAGCCTGCCCTGCCATCAGAGCCAGCTCACAACCAGGTTGTGATCGGTTCACAGTTCGGCTCCTCTTTTCATCTGAGTGTCCGGAACAACATTTGGGCACCGACACAGGGAGCCACAAGGATGCACACATTTTCCCCATGAGCAACTCCAGAATGGAATAAGGTGCCGCCCATCTCAAGATAAGAGGTTTCAGGCATTGAAGTGCGTCTAACTGTATCTAGTCAGTATCTCTCAACCTCATGCACCAGCTAAGGCTCCTTCCCAGCCAAAGAGGTGACATTCCATGTCCCAAAAGTCAGGGACAGTAGTTGAGGATGGTTCAGCAGATTCACCCAACACAGTCAACCCCTATTGCTCCTCCCACAAGTGGTGGGTCCATGGGATTGCAGACTTATGTCTCCTTTTTAGGCTAGGCCTGGCAGGGCTCCATGGGAGAAGCATGAATACGAGGTGATCGACTTTAAACTATTCCCCAGGCCTGGCTCCAGGGGGGACCCCAGTGACCGGCACACAGGAAAGGGAAACCGTGTCTTTTTATCTCTATCCATATACTGTAGGGTCTTTTGGACTTCCCACTTTGTCTGGACCTTCGTCTACGTAGGACCTGTTTATCTTGGATGACCCTACCAGGGGCATAATGCCCCCGACAACATAGCTTCTAGGATCATGAGGACACGCAAACCCCCACCACGATAGGGTGGCAATTCAAGGAGGGGTATGTGCGTAATAATACATTAGGCATATACAAGTAGCATTAGTGTCTGTCTGTCTTCCTTTCGGCTTTTTCCCTTTTACTCAGGAGTCACCACAGCGAATCATCTGATTCGCACATTTGATTTGGCAGAGGTTTTTTTTTTACGTCGGATGCCCTTCCTGTCACAACCCTTTTTAGCAAGGGACAGAAACACGCTGACAACTTTGCAGCCTACTCTTTATGAAAGTCAGCAATGGTTCTTTTACATGCCTCTCACCATAGACAGTGACAGACATGGCCCGCCTTTGATAACCCAGTTAGCCGCACTGGGGGACATGTAGCATTAGTGTATCCATGAAAAAAGTCCGTTAGAAACTCAAGTTAACCGTTACAAAAAATGACTATGTTACACAGCAGGTCCAATGTCTCTTAATTAAACCACCATAAACTCCTCTTCTTTTCCTTTCGGCTGTTCCCTTCAGGGGTCGCCACAGCAAATGATCTGCCTCCATCTCTCCCTATCCTCTGCATCTTCTACTCTTACTCCAACGACCTTCATGTCCGCCTTCACCGCATCCATAAATATTCTCTTTGGTCTTCCTCTGGGCCTTTTGCCTGGTAGTTCCAACCTCAGCATCCTACGACCAATATACTCACTATCCCTCCTCTGTACATGTCCAAACCATCTCAATCTAGCCTCTCTGACTTTGTCTCCAAAACATCTAACATGTGCTGTCCCTCTGATGTACTCATTTCTGATCCTATCCATCCTCGTTACTCCCAAAGAGAACCTCAACATTTTCATCTCTGCTACCTCCAACTCTGACTCCTGTCTTTTCCCCAGGGCCACTGTCTCTCTAAACCATACAACATTGCTGGCCTCATCACCGTCTTGTACACTTTTCCCTTCATTCTTGCCGATACTCTCCTAGCACACATCACAGCGGACACTTTTCTCCATCCATTCCAACCTGCCTGCACGCGCTTCTTCACCTCTTTTCTACACTCTCCATTGCTCTGGATTGTTGAGCCTAAGTACTTAAAATCCTCCACCTTCTTTATCTCTGCCCCCTGTAACCTCAAAGTTCCTCTTGAGTCCTTGTCGTTCACACACATGTATTCTGTCTTACTGAGACTAACCTTCAATCCCCTCCTTTCCAGGGCATACCTCCACCTCTCTAGATTTTCCTCCACTTGGTCTCTGCTCTCACTACAGATCACAATGTCATCTGCAAACATCATAGTCCATGGAGATTCTTGTCTAACCTCGTCTGTTAGCCTGTCCATCACCATAGCAAACAAGAAGGGGCTGACAGCTGACCCTTCATGCAGTCCCACCTCCACCTTGAACTCTTCTGTCACACCAACAGCACACCTCACCACTGTTTTACATCTCTCATACATGTCCTGCACCACTCTAACATACTTCTCTGCCACTCCAGACTTCCTCATACAATACCACAGTTCTTCTCTCGGCACCCTGTCATATGCTTTCTCCAGATCCACAAAGGCACAATGCAGCCCCTTCTGACCTTCTCTGTACTTCTCTATTAACATCCTCAAAGCAAACACTGCATCTGTGGTGCTCTTTCTTGGCATGAAACCAAACTGTTGTTCACAAATGCTGACCTCTGCCCTTAGTCTTGCTTCCACTATTCTTTCCCATAGCTTCATTGTATGGCTCATCAACTTTATCCCTCTGTAGTTGCCACAACTCTGTACATCTCCCTTGTTCTTAAAAAATGGGCACAAGCACACTTCTCCTCCATTCCTCTGGCATCTGCTCACTTTCTAAGACCTTGTTGAATATTCTTGTCAGAAAATCTACTGCTACCTCCCCTAGACACTTCCATACCTCAACTGGTATGTCATCAGGGCCAACTGCTTTCCACTCTTCATCCTCTTCAATGCCCTCCTCACTTCTCCCTTACTAATCTTTGCTACTTCCTGCTCCTCAACGGTCACCCCTTCTACTCTTTTTTCTCTCTCATTTTCCTCATTCATCAGCTCTTCAAAGTACTCTATCCATCTTCCCAGCACACTTCTGTCATCAGTCAATACATTTCCCTCTCTGTCCTTTATCACTCTAACTTGCTGCACGTCTTTCCCATCTCTATTTCTCTGCTGTGCTAACCTGTATAGATCATTTTCTCCCTCCTTACTGTTCAACCTATCATACAAGTCATAAACCACCATAAACATAATTAAATAATTACAATGGTTTATTGATTTACAAAAATTTTGTATGTAAAGCTGCAAGAAACTTTATTCAGGAAGTTTACAGTTGTTTTTATGTAAATATCAGTATATGGTTTCAAGAGGTTGTGCAGTTACAGTATATTGAAAATTGGACCCAGCAAAACCAACAAAATATGAAGCCAAGATTGCTTCTTGTGATTCTATGTCCATTAGTCCTGATTAATTGTAATAATGAGTTACAGGGGTCCCTAACTTTCCGCGATTAATTGGGACCGAAATCCCCCCGTGACCAGCAAATTCCGTGAAATAGGATCAACCCCCATGATTGACATATACAGACATGTGTACAATGTGTATATAATATCAATAAATACATATTCAACTGGGTAGGCTGCAAAGTCGTCAGCGTGTTTCTGTCCCTTGCTAAAAAGGGTTGTGACAGGAAGGGCATCCAACGTAAAAACCTCTGCCAAAATCAAACGTGCAAATCAGATAATTCGCTGTGACGACTCCCAAGGAAAAGGGAAAAAGCCGAAAGGAAAACAGACATATTCAACCAAATAAATGCTTATAATAACAATTAAACAATCAAAAATAATGCATAGGATGTAAATAAAATATAAATACAGTACACACACGTACAGACGCATACGCACACACAGATGTGCGTGCACACACTCAGATACACACCTCAAATAAAAAATAAAAATGTAAGTAGATGGGGGGTTTGGGTTGTTTTTTTGTTTGGGGTTTTTTTTTTTTTTTGCATAATTGGCTTTGCTTTGTGGCATTTTCCTTAACTTTTTCCCCTATTCTTCCTTATTTTCTTAATTTGTTTGATTCGATGAATCTTTTAAAAAAAATCACGATGTATTGAAGCCGCATGAACTGAAGAGCAAAGTAGCGAGGGATCCCTGTATTTTCATTTGAGAGATTTTCTTGTTTCAGTTATAATTCCGGATATTTCATAATTGCTGTGGTATAATTTGAATGATCGCTGTGTAACTTGTGCATACAACACAGTAACGTGACTGTCTACTTTGAAACATACGTTTGAGTAAATGGTAGAACAATTATAGAATCCGGTTTTTGGACAATCGAAAATTATCGAATCATATCTCAGCCTTTTGCTTCAGCAGACAACAGCCCCTCAACCAAATAATTTTCTATATCATTCTTCATCTCATTCATTATTGTATATATTGTATGAATAATCCTTCGCTTTTATGAGAAATACACATAATGATTCAGTACAAGGCAAGTAGGTAGAGCAATCTTACAGACTTACAGAATACTGTGGAAAATGGAAATCACAAATTCCATTCCCTGCCTGTGTATTTGTGTGTGTGCGTGTTCCACCATCTTTACAAGAAATCATGCTAATGTCAGGATTAATACTTTAATCTATATTGCAGTGCTCAGCCCTTGTTTGTAACAAGCAAGTTTTGCAATCATCCACATTAACAATGAGCAAATGTTTATGAAACCCAAGAGTAAATATTATGTTGGGGCCTTCTTCATTTTGCCTTATGGGTATGCAAACTTTTATACTTCACTGTTCTCGCCTCAGCCCTCATATGAAATAACAGTGACTGGCAGTATCACTTCAATTTGGATCTGTTTGCCTTTGGGTTATTCTTGTTATTCTTTTTTACACACACACATACCCTGAATGTTAAACTATTTATTTGGAACAAAACCCCGCCCTTTTCACAGATGCTCCAGGAATTGTTTAGACTGAACATACTCTCGGAAACAGTGATATGCTGGTATACTTGAGCAAACTTCTGGAACTAATGTTCTTAAAGCTTTAAAACATTTTAAAAGAATGTGTTTATTCGAAAATTAATATTGTTGCTCAAATTTTGGTGGATGTGTATGGATTTGGTTAAAAGCTGGATGATCCATGGGTGGCACAGTGGCATCATGGTTAGCACATTTGCCTTACAGCAAGAAGCTTTTGGGTTCAAGTCCTGTGATCAGACACGTTTGTGTAGAATTTGGATGTAGGCTTGGCATGAGATTCCTCTGGGTACTCGGATTTGATCTCACAGTCCGAAAATATGCACATGTGAATGCAAATGGCTGTGTTTGTGTTACCGTGCGATGGTCTAGTAAGCTGGTCAGGGTGTCCCCACCTTCGTCCAGTGTCGGCTATAAGATTAAACACTTCGGGAAATTAATGACTTTGTTGTAAAATTCTACAACTGTCTTATATGCTTAAGTACAAAATATCACTTGTTATTATATCTTCGGCGACTCCTGGAAAAGGGAAAAAGCCAAAAGGAAAAGAAGAAGAAGATTATATCTTCCCTATGAGCAGTGGTGGCCTGATGGTAAAAGATGATGGATTGCTGATCATAAGGTTGGGGGTTTGAGTCCCACTCTCCACAGGGTTGTCACTGTTTCCCAAGTGCAGCTAACTGGGCTAACAAAGGTCGGCCATGTCTCTCACTGTCTATGGTGAGAGGTTCATGTAAAAGAACCATTGCTGACTTCTGTAAAGAGTAGCTGCCCCTTGCTAAAGGGTTGTGTCAGGAAGAGCATCCGACATAAAAAACTATGCCAATTCAAACATGCGATGATTTGCTATGGCGACCCCTGAAAAAAGGGGAAAAGCCAAAAGGAGAAGAATATATCTTCCCTATCAAAATGATAGTATTAATATTTTCCCAAGGCTGTAACTTGTAGACGGGGAAATATAGTGTCAGAGTTACTATTGGGGATGAATATGAAGTCATGTATTACTTTTTTATGACTATGTTTTTTGGTTGCCGTTAATATTTTTGTCATACCTGAAGTATGATGTCATAATGGCCTCATTGATTCGTTGGTATTTAACAGTGGCTGTAACATATAAATGGTGTCAAGTGACCTATGTAACAGGCGAATGGACATCTGAATTGCTTCAAAAAACTAGTATTTTTTTTTGATGGATGCTTGTAGTACTAAAAACATATAGTGCCAATAACACACATATACTTCCAAGGACACACTTTTCTGTTAAAATACTCCCTCTCCACTCTTATTGGCTACTTGGGGTTGCTTATTCAACCACAAAAAGCATTCGAGAGGTCAAACACTGATGTAGGACATGCAATCGGTCTTCCAGTTTAGTGGGTTTCAGTGGTGTGGAGGTCAGAGGTCGCTGCAGGACAATCAAGTTATTTCATTTGATCTATTTTCATTGCACAGTGGCATTGGAACAGTTTTAGGCCCCATAATTTTAGGGAATTTTGTAGATCTTTTTAAAATATTCGATGCTATGGTTAAACCCATATGTTATGGTTCAGAAATTTGGGGTGCCACTTATTGTAAAATTATTGAGCAAATACAAATAAAAACTTGTAAATATTTCTTGAAAGTTGGCAAAAATTGTTGTAATAATATGGTTTTAGGTGAATGTGGCAGGTCCCCCCTACAAATTCATATGACAAGGGCCGCTAAATTTTGGTGTAGACTTTTAAGACTTCCAAGTTCTAGATGACCTCACCAGTTCTATTTAATGCTGAAGGCATTAGATGAGTCTGGACGCACAACATGGGCATTGTATATTAAAAATATTTTGTTTAGACTGGGGTTTGGTTTCACTTGGGTATCACAGGATATTGGTGATGTTGATATTTTTATTTCAGTTTTTAAGCAGAGGTTATCTGAGAATCTCTTCCAAAATTGGCATTCATCATTACAAAACACATCTAAGTCCTCTAGTTATTTACTGTTCAATTCCCTTCTAAATGTTGAAACATACATTAATTCAGATATAGCACCTTATTTGAGAATCTAGCAAATTTTCGATGTGGTACTTTCAAACTTTGCACCGAGACTGGTAGATATAAAATGTTCCTTATAATTTAAGATTTTGTCCTTTATGTGAGAAAAACAATATCTATGAAATTGAAGATGAAATCCATGTAATACTTTATTGCAAAGGCTACACGGGTATAAGAAATACATTATTAAGTAAATATTTGAAGTACCCCTTATCACAGCACAGTTTTATTAATATTATGTCATCAACTGATGTTAATTCAATCCTGGTGATAAAGGCCACCGGATTGCTCATCCTAAGGTTGTTGCTTTGAGTCCCACTCTCTACAAGGTTGTCACTGTCCCCCAAGTGCAGCTAACTGGGTTATCAAAGGCGGGCCATGTCTCTCACTGTCTATGGTGTGAGGCATGTAAAAGAACCATTGCTGACTTTCGTAAAGAGTAGCTGCATAGCCATCAGCGTGTTTCTGCCCCTTACTAAAGGGTTGTGTCAGATAGAGCATCCGACATAAAAACCTATGCCAAATCAAACATGCGATGATTTGCTGTGGCGACCCCTGAAAAAAAGGGAAAAGCCAAAAGGAGATGATTATATCTTCCCTATCAAAATTATAGTATTAATATTTTCCCAAGGCTGTAACTTGTAGATGGGGAAATATAGTGCCAGAGTTACTATTGGGGATGAATATGAAATCATATATGACTTTTTTATGACTATGTTTTTTGGTTTCCATTAATATTAGTATGATGTCATAATGGCCTCATTGATTCATTGGTATTTAACAGTGGCTGTAACATATAAATGGTGTCAAGTGACCTATGATTTGCTGTGGGGACCCCTGGGAAAAAAAAGGGAAAATCTGAAAGGAAAAAAAAGTTTCAGTGAAGGGAAATTGCACTGTTACAAAAAAACAGAAATATCTTGTACTTGTGCGTGCAATTGTGTGTCACCTTGTCAGTTTGCTGCTGCAGCCTGATGAAGGCCTTCAGTACATATGGGTCTGACAAACTCTCGACCATGAAGTGTATTAAAGAACTAATCAAAATGTAATAGGTTATACTATATTAACATTTTATAGTAATAATTTGATGGTCATAAAAACAGAACATAGTGAACTTTTTATATAGCAATAAGGAAAACAGTCGGTGTTGTTTGTGGAGTGAGGAAATTGGAATCATTTCTGAAAGGCGCTTTAGTTCCTGGGTAATAAAGACAGTGACAGCGCTGCTGATTTCCCTGTCAAATGAGGGAGTGGTTGGAGCTGCAGACAGTTGTTGCTGTAATTCCTCTACTCCTCCTGCAAAGCACACAGTGAACAGATGGTGTCCTATCATAAAGGCTGCTCACACATACACATTATTCTGTTAATAGTAGTACAGTATTATGACTCAGTTTCACTAAAACAGCCGTGCATACCCAAGTGCTGTTTAGTTGTCAGGATTCTCAGTGTACCATATGCAGTGAGGAAAAAAAAAATTGCATGAAAGCAAACAGGATCTTTTCCAAGTTAATCACTTGGTGTGGAAACACTAGCATAAGAGAGAGTAGAATTTAAGTTCAAGTTTAAATTCTACTGTTAAAATTAACTTGATTAGATGTCAGATCAAATGTCATTGTTTTTCAAATGCTTCAGAATTTATTTGGCCAGCATAAAGATTGTCTTACTGGAAGAGTTTAATTGGAGTAATGTACTAAGCCTTCTGTCATTTCTTTTGTCCATACTGCTGACATAAAAAAAACCTGGCATGATGACAAACTATTCAGAGAACAATAAATAAAGAACAAGCATCTCATACAAGAGCATTGTCCTAAAATGTATTATCCTTCATATTCTATATTCAGGAACTTGTTATTTTTTATCCATTAAAATTAAATGGTTTTTTGTTTACTCAATCACCGATCTGCTTCAGACTACTAGGGTGATAGACTCTAGGCAAAGGCGGGGCACAAAGTCATTCACATCTAGGGACAATTTGGAACAGCCACCTAGACAAACATGCATGTCATTAAACTGTGAGAAGGAAACCAGGGTAACCAGAGGAAACCACACAAGCACAAAGAGACCATGCATATAGGACACACAAAAAAAAACCTGGAGCCTGAGACTAGAACTTAGAATCTCATTGCTATGGAGGGGATACCATCGTACTGCCCTTTCCATGCATTATAATTATGTTTCATATTATGAGACTTCACTGAAGTGTTCCTGTTATCACTTATGCTATAGCAGCTATAAAAATGAACAGTATCACCATACAAGTTCCCGGAGCTGCAATATTCAACACCTTCTGACTTATCAGAATCGATCAGTGTACCAGCCTCATGGCTCATTTTCATCCTTCCCTAATTTCCCCACACTACACCACTGCTACAATCTTTCCACTGGCTTCCTGTAGCTGCTCGCATTAATTTAAAACACTAACACTTACCTACAAAGCCAAAAATGGAGCTGCATCTTCCTACCTGCAAGCACTTATCACACCTCGCCCTGCAGCACATTCTCTCAGATGCTCCAACACTGCACGTCTGATAGAGG
The DNA here is from genome assembly GCA_024760905.1 of Plotosus lineatus. Taxonomy (NCBI): domain Eukaryota; kingdom Metazoa; phylum Chordata; class Actinopteri; order Siluriformes; family Plotosidae; genus Plotosus; species Plotosus lineatus. The sequence continues at coordinate 78,542,235 of CM045728.1, read as the reverse complement.
GATCAGTAAAATGTAAACTCTTCTCTGTTTTGGCTCCAAGATGGTGGAATGAGCTTCCTCCGGACACCCGGACAGTTGAGTCACTGGATAGCTTCAAACGACAGCTGAAAACTTACCTTTTTCAGCAGTACATAGATTAAGCACTATACAGACACTCCCCGCTTTACTTTCATTTGTTTTACGTATTTTTCGATTTTATGTTTAAAAAAAAAAAAAAAAAATTGTCAATTTCGGAGTTTTGCGTGCTCTCTGTAGTACGAGACGTGCCTACGTAATACGCTGATGTAATACGCTATTTCCGCATGACGCTGCGTCCATTGTTTACAAACGACAGACTGAATGTGCCCCTCTTTCTTCCCAGTCCTCCGCGTGTTACCCTTGTGTTAAGACGTTGTTTCTGTGATCTTTGTGCTTACACTGTTTTGTGGACTTTTGTAACCCTAAACAAATATGGTTGGTAGGAAGCATAAACCTACTAGTGATAGCGGTAATCAGAAAAAGCAGCAAGCCATCTCGTTAGAAACAAATATGGCTATTATCAAGAAAATTGATGCTGGTGAAAAACATGTGAATGTTGCATGTTTCTTCCAAATGGCTCCGTCGACCATCGGAACCATTTACAAGCAGAAAGATTGCATCATAGAGAATGTTAAAGTTTATATTAGATACTGTATTTGATATTTAATGAGTGAATTTGATTAAAATTTATCTATTTGAAATTATTTTGCTTGAATTTAATTTATTTGAAATTAATTTTGATATTATTTTACAATGCTATATTTATAATAATTGATTTAGGAGCGTTTTATGAGATACAGTAATGGTATTTATGGATGTATAGTACAGAATGATGGACCATACAGTAACAACTTACTTTTTTTTTTTTTTTTTTTTCACCTTACGTTCGGCCGTCCAGACCCAAACAAAAACGTAAGTCGGGGAGCCTCTGTACTGTATACAAACACACCATAAACAAGAAAAGAAAGCCCACACAACACCTACTACCCGAGTTTGACTGATGCTATACTTATACTGGTTTATTAGAACGAAGACTAAGACTATACTCACTGATAGAGACTTTAAAGCACTTCCGGAAGTCACTCTGGATAAACGCATGCGCTAAATGTTATAAATGTAAATGTAACAAAGCATTTAAGAGCACTGTGAAATAAATTAATTTTCCACTGGTATAAATCTTTATTTTCAAAATAAAAAGCATTTTATTTTATCTGCTGTGAAAATTTGCAACAAGTTGCATCTGCAATGTAATATATACAGAGCATATGTGAATTCTGTGACATACCACAGATATGACGTGACTGCACTGTGCAAAAATACAGTATTCGAATAAAAAAAGCTTGCATATATTTACATGCATTACATATGAAGCAGTGGCTAGTCTGCATTTGACATTGTTTATATTGTTTAGAAATATATAAATACTCTCAGGTATCGATTTCTATAGAAGCTGGTAACGTATAAGCAGATATCAAAATCACATCATAATTATTGCAAAGCTTTACAGATATCCAGTAATACCACTAAAGCTGAATGTCAACAACGAAGAAAAATAACGGGAACACAACCAAGAAAAGCTATATACAAAACTAAACCCTATGGTGAATTATTTCATAAATAAATATCTTTAAATATCATCTTTATGCATTAAAGTGTTACAATTTTGATTTGCACCTTAAGGGTTTTATATTATAAAATAATAAGAGTAAAACCATATTCAAGTGATGCTAGGAAGAAGTAATGAAAGGGTGGCATTGACCAGCATCGCCAGTGCTTTTTTTTTTTTTTTTTTTTTTTTTTTTTTGGAGGTGGGAGTGGGGGGTGCGCTCATAGCAGAAACACTTCTTCCGTAAATCCTACTCGTCTCCATTGAGGCTATCGCTTACTGCAGCAGAGTCAGTGTTGGGGCTTCAGGAACCGGCTTGATGACATCATAGATGGTGGTATGCAAATCTCGGGATGAACCGAGCCGTGATAGAGATCTGCAAGATGCCTGAGGAGCATGAAGAAAACATTACAGAAATCCCACTCACTACAAAAGGGGTGTAACGTGAAACTTTATTCCTGTTGGTCTTGTATCGGTTTCTGTTTAGTGCTCGAATCATCTGTATCTGTGCTCAGATTTTAATCTACATTGGGTGTGGCCTAAACAGGTTTTCCTCCTTTCTTTCTGGAAAAGATAGACGAAAACTCCCAGAGGTAGAACTGTCGATATTATGATCATGGCTTCAATAGTTCCTCAAAAAAGCCTACATCACCTAGGGTTATGGGCTAAACTAGAGACGTGCATGTTTTATAATCACACTTTTTGTTTCTGTGAGATTCCAGTACTAATGCACTCTCAAGCCAAATCGCAAACTGTCTTAAAAATACAATTAATTTATTTATTTATTATTAATAAGAGTGCACTTTCTATCCATATAACGTTATTTGTTGATTCAGAATAACGTATTAGTATTAGGTTACATCCATAACCAATCTGAAACAGACACAGCAGATGACAAACCTGTCTCGACTCAATTCTTTCAGGTATGGAAACAAATTCATAGATGCCAAAATCTTCGGTAGCATCCTCATGGCCTAGCAAAAGAGAGTAAGAGATGTAAATAAAGAGATGCATGAAATACTGATCAAACAACAGTAACAAAACCAGATTACAGTTATAAGATGACCAGCTATACTTCATGTTGGACTGTTGTGAAGTTTCTGCTGCATAGTTTGTATTATTATCTGAATTCACCAAAAGTTGGATGGGTTTCCCCTTTAGGTCTGGTTCCTCTCAAGGTTTCTCCCTCAAGTCGACTAAGAGTTTTTCCTTGACGCTGTAGCTGGCTAGTTCATTTGGGATTTGTAGGTTTTGCAGGGAAAATTCTTTAAATTCTTTACCACATTTGTTTTTACTATGTAAAGTGTTTCCTGGCCATGTCAATTGGATTAAAAACAAAAAAAAGAAAGAAAAAAAAGCTATACAAATTAAACTGAACTCGTTTATTACCTTGTTGTGAGGCGGACATGCTAACCACTACACTGCCTGAGTATTTACTAAAGGGACTCATTTTAAAGAATTTGGCAAAAAATATTTCAGTCACGTATTAAAATGATTGCTTTTAAAATATGTTGTATGTTAGCCCCGTGCTAAATATTAATTTACTATTTCTTCTTTTCATTTCTGTCGTACATCCTTCAGTATTGGGCTTGCACGGTAGTCCAGTGATTATCACGTTTGCCTCATAGCACGACGGTCTGGGTTCAGTTCCCGAGCTCGAGGCATTTCTGTATGGAGTTTGCATGTTCTAAAATGCTTGCACGGATTTCCTCCGAGTAGTCTGGTTTCCTTCCAGAGTTAAAAAAAAAAATGCACAGAAGGATAATTGGGAGTTACCTTGGGTGTACCCTAAGTGTGAGAGTGAATGAGAACGGTTCTATGTATGTTTGCCCTGGCAACCTGTTCAGAGTGTACCCCACCCAGAGTCAGCCAAGATGGAAACCAGCTTCCCCAGAGTCCTAATTAGAAAATGAATGAATGATGAATAAATTATTTGATATTTTAAGTTTTGCATTATTAAAATAAGAAGAACAAGAAGACCCATAATATATGAACGATATTATTAGCATTATCATTGTTGCTTTATTAATGTGGCTTGTTTTCATGTGATGTATTGTTACTATTGTATTATTAATTTTTAGAAGTATTATTACTTTGGTATTATTATTATTATTTGGTATTATATTTTTGTTTGTAAATATAATTATCTTGTCTACTTAGCTGTACTGCTTCTTAGTTTTCATAGAAGCTAATACCGGGACATTCGCTCCATATTTACTTATATTTTATATTTACTGTTTTCACTTTGTGAAAAAAAAAACAAGCTCCCTCCTTCTACAGAAAACTTCATGCACCAGTACTGATTAATTCTGTAACTGTACAGAGAAAAAAAATGATGCCTTCATGCTTTGTCAAATATTTATGACTTACGCAGTCTGAAGCCTGTACTTTGTAATTATGGTTAACAGCGTTGAAGCTAATAAAATGGTTGCAATACAGCTGTATGACCATCAGCGATGTATACAGTATTGCTTCACAATGCACACTTGTTGCATTTGTGACTAAATCGTGTAAGCTGCTTACCTGAGCGGTGTAGACCTTTCTCTTCTGGGACGGGCCTAAAAAAAAGGAGGGACCAAAACAGACATTATTTACCCACAGCATAATAAAGTAAATATACTCAGTTAATATTTAAACAAGGTTCAGTTTTCATACCTGCTGTAGATTTTCATGAACACTATGGAAAGAAAAGGATATAATTAGAAATGATATCATAGCAATGTGAGGAAGTATTAAAAATAAAGCATCAGAACTTCCTCCTCACGAAGTGAAGTTAATTTGGATAAAACCTGTACATCTAAGTCTGTAGGTCTGCTCATAGCTGCAGTCAAATTACAGAATAATTTGCCATTTGCTTAAACACAAATCACAGAACAACCTGGCTAGGTGTGACTTTCTATTAACTCCAACACAATAAGACTTGTTTACGTGCACCCAGCTCTCTCTCTCGCTCACATACTCACATACACAAATACACATATGTACACACACACACACACACAGAGGAAATGAGTCAATACCTTTTTTCGGATGGCAGGACTTCATGAAGAGCAGAATTAGCATGCAGACAATAATGAGTAATGAGAAGATGGCAATGATGGTTAAAGCGGTTAAAGAGGACAATGAAGTTTCCTCCTGGACAAGATTTTCTTTGTCTGTAAAAAAAAAAAAAAATTCTTCAGTTTCATTCAACATTACCTATTTTATTTAAATTATTTTATTCATTAAGCGAAACATTTTTAATTATAAAGTTTTTCAATAAAATTGTATGAATATATACTCAGTATGCTCACACACACACACGTTACATTATATACAATATACTCTATAATTACACATAATTTGGTTATTATCAGGGCGGTTTGTGGTGTCTACAGAATAAAAGCCATGTTAATCAAACATTAATTAAAAGGTGTTAAATTGTAATACGAGAATACTACTTCCAAACTGTTTAAAATGTACCTGTGGTGAATTAGTGTTATTAGCTATTTAAAACAATCACATGTAATGTCAGCGATTCTCTCTGGCAACAACAGCCCATGGCTGTTTTCAAAGTGCCTGCAAGTGTTATTATCTAGTTATGCTCAGAGACATGTTGCCCTTCTTATTGGCTGTTCCAGCCTGGTAATGACATCAGTGCGTGGAATTGGCTGAGCTATGTCACTGACCTTTGTAGCAATACATATCATCTAGTGCTGAGCTGCACAAATACGTACACAGAACGCATATAACATTTCTTTTTTCCTAAATCGACTGAACACAGGAAAGTAGAGTTGGCAAAACAGCTGCTGCTAGTAATCCAAGGGACACAATTATCAATTTTTGCTTTTTAGCAAAAATTTTCAGTTATATTAAAATAAGTGTCTGCATCACTGAAACATATTACGTACACACATATTATGCTGTAAGAATAACTAATACTGATACTCTTTATATCCAGGACATATATACAGAAATACAGTACAGTGATACCTCTGCTCACGAACATAATTGGTTCCCAGAAAGTGTGTGTAAGGCGAAAAGTTCATCTTCCGAACATTTATTTCCCATAAGAAGCCATTAAAATGAGAATAATCCGTTCCCAGGTCCCCATAAAACATAATTTTCTACTAAATAAGCCTTAAAACTACACAAAAATATACCTTATTTTATGTATAATAAATGTCTATTGTATTGTAATTAAAGAAATAAACTGTACTGTATAATAAAGTGGTTTTATTTACCTTTGTGATGGTAGTTGATGGCTTGATGGAATGGAGTGGGAGGAGGAGGGAGGGAGGGACTTACTGTTTGGAAGGAGTGTTTGGAACGCCTACTGTTTGGAAACACCCTTAGCCACACACGCACCCTTAATAGCTTCCTTGTTCTTAAGGATGGTGGTAGACTTAGCGTTCTGGTACTGGGACGCTGAGTCACACAAACGCACACCTCGTTCGTGTTTTTCAATGATCTCCGCCTGTGGTGGGTCTTTTTCGGTCCCATAATAGCAAAAGTACACTCAATATGGTCCAAAATGTCTATCAAACACAAACCACTTCCGCATTCAAAGAAAGGGGGGGACGAACTGGGACGCCGTGAGCGTGCGTCAGCTTCTCGTGGCCGCCACCGTGGCGCTGTTCGACCGCGTGGTTTGGTTCGTCCGCCGAAAACTAGTTCGTCAGCAGAGACTATATGCTCGCAAATTTAATGTTCTTGAGGCGAAAAGTTCGTGAGCTTAAGCGTTCGTCAGCGGAGGTTTTACTGTACTTGTAATCAAAGTCACATTAACTTCTGATTGCCTCTACACTCCTGGGCAAAAGAAAAATGAGCCATGTCTGTATTTTCCAAAACTGTAGTAAGGTAGCATTTAAATATATTGAAGAATTATGGGAATTCTATTAAATAATCAATATGTAATTGCACCCAGTGCAGCAAACTGGGTTATCAAAGGTCAACCATGTCTCTCACTGTCTATGGTGAGAGGCATGTAAAAGAACCATTGCTGACTTTTCGTCAAGAGTAGCAGCAAAGCCATCATCATGTTTTTGTCCCTTGCTAAAGGGTTGTGTCAGGAAGGGTATCCGACATAAAAACCGATGCCAAATCAAACATGCAATGATTCGCTATGGTGACCCCTGATAAAGGGGAAAGGCTGAAAGGAAAAGAAGAAGAAGAATCAACATGTAATCGTTTTCTCTTTAGATGTTTGCAAGCATTGAAGTCTCTTGGTTCGACCTGCTGAAAGTTTCTTGCAAATGTCCAAATTGGTCCACTCGTACTTGAAAGCTTCCCGTACTTGACAAATCTGGACTCTGTCCCGGCCAGAACGGGAGCTTGATAACATTCTTGTCCAGCCAAGCTTTACTGGTCTTGGCAATGTGGACTGGGGAGTTTATTAGTCATAAAACTAATTATTTGATATAAATTAGCTGGCGTTTAGACAATCCATCACCATTAACTGGTAATGATGTATCCTTGGCTGTTACATACTTTTGCTACGATACCAACAAATATGTAATTTCACTGTTGGCTCAAAGTTTTTTGCCCAGGAGGGTAGTTGTGAAAAATTACAGCAGGGATGAGCACACAACTGGAACTTGACTACTGTTAAAAACAACAAGCAAGTCCATTAAAAAAAGCTGTGAGGCCTCTATTTACTTTCCATGCAACATGTATTTCTCATATTGTATTGTTGTAATTGAGGAAAAAATAAATGGTTGTCTTTGTTAGGCATACAACATGCTTATAAGATGCTCCCTGCCAAATAATCAGCTTGGCTGGAAAATAATTTCCCTCCATATAAAATTTTAAAGAAAATACTGATAGATATATATATATAAAAAATGATCCCATTGTTACCTTTGCCAAGATTGGCCACCACCAGCGTGAACTGAGTCTCATCCTGTTTATTGGTTACATTGTTAAATGCTCTGCACAAGAACTCTGTGGCATGGCCCAACTTGTAAGATGCCACCTGAAAGCGAGGACCAGTTTTGAGCACTTCTGTACCATTGTCACGTCTGGAACTCCACACACATGTGTTGGGAGGGTTTGAGTCGGCCAGGCAGTCAAAAAAGACCATCTCACCCTGATTTACAGTGAACACCTCTCCAGTTCTCAGACCCTGTTCACAGTACACTTCCAGGTTGTAGGGGCCATCTGATGGGGGAGGAAACTCTCATTAGCATTGATCAGTAATAGTTCACATTAACATTTCCAGTATTTATGGTATTAATTGAGAAACTATGAAATTAGGATTAGTACAGCAGAAGTTGAATTAATGAACATTCAAAGAATAAAAACTAGCATAGCGGCACAGTGGTGTAGTGGCTAGCACGTTCTAATTACTGCAAGAAGGTCCTGGGTTCGAGTCCCAGGCTCGGCAAGGGTGTTTCTATGTGGAGTTTGCATGTTCACCCATTTTGTAAAGGTTTCCTCCTACAGTCTAAACACATACATATTGGGCTAAATGGCTATTCCAGATTGCCCAATCTTGGCCAAGATAGGCTTCTGCCTCCCCACAACCCTATTAATAGGATTATGTGGTATGACAATTTACTGAGTGAGAATAAAACATAACATGGAATGCTGTCTTAGGAAAATAATCAACGGCTTCAGTGATGATATGGGAATGTAATCACGGGGATAATATTAGCATCACATCCAATGTGATTTATTTTATTACCTTTTCCCATTTATTAAAGAATAACAAGCTGGAATTAGTTCCAATTCAGCCACAATAGATAAACAGCATAGTAAATGAATGGGGAACAAGATAACACATTATAGCTTTTAGTCTATTTATTTTGTGAAACGCTTTCAAGTCCAGTTAGTTTCATTTATCACTTGTGATATAGCAGCTATATAACAGTGTTTCTTTATCTTGTCACGAATGCAGTGCATGAGGTAGGCAAGAATGATTTCCTCTGTTGACCCTCATAGTTACTCTGTTCAAGTTTGCTTGACCTTGGATGTTTCTTTAACCCTGATCTGAATTTATACCCTGATTGCTTTTTGCCGTGTATCCTGAAGTTGCCTTCCATATCAGGCCTTGTTTGCACACAATCTAATGTTGAAGTTTGTAAAATTTAATTTAAGTAAAGTACTAAGATATACTGTGTAAGTAAACCAGGACAGTGATAGAAAGTTAAAGTGTTCAGAATTAAAATGGTTGAATAACAGCGTTACTGAATTCAAAATTCTGATTGGTCAGGTGTTAAATTAATTTCCATAACACCTGATCGGACAGTAGTTTTGGATGGAAGGCAGGTTAACATCAATGCTTTTACTGAAATAGTGCACATTTTTGAGCGATAACAACTTATGTAACATGTAACAATAAGCAACTCTAAGAACTAAGGATGTCACAGTTTTTCTATTATACAGTATAAGAGGGAATAAATTAAAAGTGAGAATTTTTGAAATATATCCCAAGATCCCAAAGTACTAGACAAATATGACAGATGCTACATAAGATGTTCCACTTAAGAGTTTTTTCACTGTGGAAACCTACAAGGTTTCTGGTTCACTTTGTTATCCTTGTTATTATTATATTCATCATTATCGTCGTCATTATCATCATCATCATCATTATTACTATTTACACATTATTTTACATCCATACCAAATGGTTGCTATATTTGGGTACCCCTGTAGCTCATTTACACTAATCTTCAAGCAAAAAAGACATACAGTAGTTTCATTCATTATTTTTCCAAGCTGCTTCGTACTATTTAGGGTTGCGGGAAGGGTGGCACCCAGTTCACCTGACTCTGGGTGAAGGCATGTTACTACCTGAACGTTTTGCCAGACCACTGCAGTGCTAACATACACATACAACCATTCACACTCACAGTCTCCTAGGGGCAATCTGTAACAGCCAGTTAGCCTACTGTGGATGTTTTTGGACTGTGGGAGGAAACCGGAGCCCCCGGAAAAAGCCCATGCACAATTAAGGTATGAGTGGAGCATGCAAACTTAAGACAGAATCACTCAAACCCAGGCCTTCGCTCTGTGAAGCTGACATGCTAACCACTACACTATCATAACGCCACATTATAGCTTTTCCATTTTTTATTTTATTGTGTTGTAAACTCCATCATCTCTCAATGGCATAATTAAATCATGTTATTCATAAAAGTGAAAGGAAATGGATTTTTTCCGCAAATGGCACCCGATTTATCTCCTATTTAATAGAACTATCGGACATGATTATGTGCATTTCTTTGGTATCAATCAGTATTGTGCATCGGTCAGAATAAGTTGGGGTTGGGTGGGTCTGGCTGTGTGGTTGTGTGTTTGTATGCATACAATTTGTTTTTAATTTACTGTGGGTACAATTGTCCTGTTTTTTTTTTTTCCTTCTTACTCTTGTCTTATTATTCCCTCACAGCAACTTGCTTTGTTTGAAGTGGGTTTTTTTTTTTTTTTTTTCATTTTCCAAACTTGATATACATTAATCAAATTTTGCCCAATTATTATTCCATCAATTATCAAAAAATATATACAAACGCTCCCCAACTTACATTTTTAACTGGTTACGTACGGCCGAACTTAAGTTGAAAGTGAACGCAAATTGTTACAGTGACGTATGACATGTGACATATGACGCTCATACTGTACTATACATCCATAAATACCATTACCGTATCTCATAAAACATCCCTAAATCAATTATTATAAACATAACATTGTAAAATAATAACAAATATATAAAATAATATCAACATTAATTTTAAATAAGTCACTTTACATGAAGCTTAAAACAGCCAATCAACGCTTACAATATGTGAGGCGCTCAAAACCGAAAGTAGTGTACTTGCAAAAGTAGTGTACTTGCTGTGGGTCTTTCAAGTCAGCAAGAGCGCCGTTGAACTAGTTTACAACTCAGCCTGCGCTGATGTGAATCACTAGCAGAGCAGAGAGTTCTCTTTTCATTCATTTTACAACTCTCTTTGTTTAACTGAGTATGCATATTAGATTGCGCCGATCCGAGCAGATAGTTAATTCATCTCTGTGTATGAGACTTGCACCTATGCTAGTAGCCTTACGCATCTGACCAACCATATCTGCTTTGAGTTACAAAAGTCCACAAAACAGTGTAAACACAAAGATCACAGACACGACATCTTAACACAAGGGTAACACGCTATATAACAGATATATATATATATATATATATATATATATATATATATATATATATATATATACACACACACACACACACACACACACACACACACAGATATATATGAAAAATATATTATAAAATTATATATATATATATATATATATATAAATATATTTATAATAATTTATAATATATTTTTCATATATATATATATATATATATATGTATATATATATATATATATATATATATATATATATAACTGAACTGGGAAGAAGGAGGGGCACGTTCAGTCTGTCGTTGGTAAACAATGGACGCAGCTTCATTACATCAGTGTACTACGTAGGCACGTCTAAACTCAACATTTGACTTTTTTTTTGGAGGGGGGGGAACGTAAAATCGAGAAAAGAAAAAAAAAACGTAAAACGGATGAATGCAAGTTGGGGAGCATCTGTATATGCTTGCTTGTCACTTTTATGTTGCCTGTAAAACAAGAATAATTAGTGTGATAAAACATTACATATACAAAAAATATATATACTACCACCAACAGAGTGATTATTTCAATATAAAAACACAGCCCAGTCATATTTAAATCCCTACTTGGCACACTGTTTTTGTTTTTTTCTTTTCACATTTCATAACCTGAGCCAGCACAGGACTTCCATTTGAAATGTACCATTTTGCAAGAAACTCAACATTATGTAAAAATTACATTTTTAATGTCGGTCAATACTACTGTGCATAGATATTCAGTTATGATACTGAACAGAAGTAACATCACCACTATAACTAATACAACCAGTCACTAGAGTGTAAGCATTAACTGGTTCACATGCAGAAAGAAGAACTTACTAAATCCAACAAATGATGATCTACTAGAGAATTTTTCCAGAGAGGATACACAAAAGAAAAAGAAGAACTGGGAGTGAATCTAACACGTGATATAAATGCAGGAACTGTCAAGCAGAAAATACAGAAAAGAGGAACACTCACAATACACACTGAGCTCCATGTCTTTACTCTGGAAATGGCTGATGGGATTTTTGACTCCACACCTGTACGTGCCAATATCTTCCTTCTTCACAGGCCTGATGTGCAGAACGCTGTTGTTCTGCAAGAACACACGACGCTTACTTGGGAAGATCAGATGGTTGTTTCTAAACCATTCAAAATGAGGCTTAGTTCCTTTTGCCACTGTGCAGGTCAGAGTAACATTGTCTTGGTCTTCCACAAGTGTAGCCCGGGAGCTTTTCTCAACCACAGGGATGGAAAGAGGCACTGGAGAACACAAGCAGAATAAAACTTACTCTGAAAGGAGCTGCATTAGGAATGGGGTAAAACATTTTATATAAAAACTTCAGATGAAGTCAAATTCAAACAAACCTTTAAGATGCAATTGTGTGCTTTATTAGCATCAAGATTTACTATATACAGAGATTCTTAAACTAACTATCTAGTTTAAACCTCATGTATTTATGCTGTTCAATTTTAATTTTGGTTCACCATTTCCTACATTACCCACAATGCCAGTTGACTAGCCATTGACACTGGTGTAGTCACCAGTCCACAAAAAGAGTGATACGGCAGAACTTTAGTCCTCTAGTCTGTCCAGTACTCTCACTGCCTCATCTGTACACTCTGCTTCCACAATCACCATTATATCTGTGATCTCAGTCAAAACATTAACACCACCTGCGTGGCATGCAGCTAAATATCCACATATGGAGCAAGTAGATATAGACTGGGTTCTGATATCTTTTTAGTCATACCCCCATGACACACTTGCAACTTTACTGGTTATCTTTCCTTTTATTGCCTTTGCTAAGTACTTAAGTGTATTGGGCTGCTTGTCAAAGTCACTCAGATCTTTATTCTTGCTCAATTTTCCTGCTTCCAACACGTACTGAGTGTTCACTTTCTGTCTAATACATCCCACTTCTTGGCAATTCTCAGTGTCTCAGGATCATCAATCATTAACTTATTTTACCAGTGGTCATAATGTGTTTAATGTTATGGCTGATCGGTGTAGACTGCTAATATGCTGTGTGAGAATGGAAGCACCTCGTGTACATGTTTTTGTGAGCCGACAGTGAAACCTGACTCTTAGGAATAATAGAAATACAGTATTGACCAGTAGCACTTGAATCAGTAAGCAAACAATAATATTTACTCGCAGACGATTTCATTTGTTTCATGGTGGACATTTCATTCAAAGAGGTTATTTTAGGTAAGCATGATTAGAGGAAGTAGGTCCTGGGTTTGTCCAGAACTCAGTGAAGCCATTTGTATGTGGAATATGCATGTTCTCCCCATCCTAGTGTGGGATTCCTCCAAGTACTCCAGTTTCCTCCCACAGTCCCAACCCATGCACATTAGGCTAATTGGCTGTTTTAGATTCCCTCGAGGTGTGAGTTTATCTGTAAATATTTGTGTATGTTGGCTGTGTTATGGACTGGCAAGCTATTCAGGGTGTACTCTGCCTTCACTCGGTGTCAGCTGAGATGGGCTGCAGCTGACAGTATAGCAAAGGACTAAAGAAAATAAAAACAAGGTAAGGTAAAGTCTGTTGGGCTTTTTACACTCGAGCCTAGTGGCACATCAGGCCGGTGCTATTCCCCGTTTCTGTAGCATGAAGCGACAAGGAGTTCAACTCCTCCTGGATAAGACGCCAGTCCATTGAAGGTTATCTTCCCAGTATATATATATATATATATATATATATATATATATATATATATACAGTGATACCTCTGCTCACGAACATAATTGGTTCCCAGAAAGTGTGTGTGAGGCGAAAAGTTCGTCTTCCGAACATTTATTTCCCATAAGAAACCATTAAAATGAGAATAATCCGTTCCCAGGTCCCCATAAAACATAATTTTCTACTAAATAAGCCTTAAAACTACACAAAAATATACCTTATTTTATGTATAATAAATGTCTATTGTATTGTAATTAAAGAAATAAACTGTACTGTATAATAAAGTGGTTTTATTTACCTTTGTGATGGTAGTTGATGGCTTGATGGAATGGAGTGGGAGGAGGAGGGAGGGAGGGACTTACTGTTTGGAAGGAGTGTTTGGAAACGCCTACTGTTTGGAAACACGCATAGCCACACACGCACCCTTAATAGCTTCCTTGTTCTTAAGGATGGTGGTAGACTTAGCGTACTGGTACTGGGACGCTGAGTCACACAAACGCACACCTCGTTCGTGTTTTTCAATGATCTCCGCCTGTGGTGGGTCTTTTTCGGTCCCATAATAGCAAAAGTACACTCAATATGGTCCAAAATGTCTACCAAACACAAACCACTTCCGCATTCAAAGAAAGGGGTGTGACGAACTGTGACGCCGTGAGCGTGCGTCAGCTTCTCGTGGCCGCCACCGTGGCGCTGTTCGACCGCGTGGTTTGATTCGTCCGCCGAAAACTAGTTCGTCAGCAGAGACAATATGCTCGCAAATTTAATGTTCTTGAGGCGAAAAGTTCGTGAGCTTAAGCGTTCGTCAGCAGAGGTTTTACTGTATATATATATATATATATATTTTTTTTTTTTTAAACTGGTACCCATTTATACTGCTGAGAGGCGCACTTGTGGTTTAAGACCTTAACCAGGAGTCTTACCACAGTGGGGGTCTAACTGGGATTAAAACACACAACCTCCCGAGCATGAGCGAGCGCAGCACCCTAACCACTATGCCACCAGCCCCACATAAAGAATGAATAAATGAATGACAAACGTTAGTTCTCTGAAGTGCTCTGGGATTTCTTTCAGTGACTTTATTACTGAAATAAAATTCTGATAAAACTATTTAGGTTGAAATATGTTATATTCTAAACAGCTAAAAAATTCTAAATTTCAAATTTACCTATAAGAAATAGATTCCTAAATGGAGCTTTAGATTAAGCACATTTATTTGTTCCCAGTGCAACTAACCGGGTTATCATAGGCCGGCCATGTCTCTCATTGTCTATGGTGAGAGGTTCATGTAAAAGAACTATTGCTGACTTTCGTAAAGAGTGTGTTTCTGTCCCTTGCTAAAGGGTTGTGTCAGGAAGGGCATCTGGCGTAAAAACCAATGACAAATCAAACATGTCAATCAGATGATTTACTGTGGCGACCCCTGAAAAAGGGAAAAAGCCGAAAGGAAAAGAAGATGATTTGTTCCTTCTATGGCTTTAACCAAAGCATATCCCAGCCAACTATGGGTGAAGCAGGTACACCCAGAACAGCTCACCCGTCCATAACAAAACCAGTACACATGCAACTATTCACACTCCAACTCTGACCTAGTGGCAATTCAGAACAGTAAGTTAGCCTAATGTGCACATCTTTAGACTGCAGAAGAAACCACAGAACTCAGAGTAAACTCAATAGCCCAGGGAGAACATGAAAAATTCACGCAGAAATGTCGGATCCCAGAAATCGCACACAGGACCTTCTAATATTATGTAAGGATATATATTAAATCTGTTTAACTTTTAGCGCTTACTATGAAAAATAAATACAACAATAACAATAATAATAATAATAATAATAATGATAATAATAATAATAATAATGATGATAATAATGATAATAATAATAATGTGTCCTTCTTCCCCACAACTATAAACTTCCAATATTTTCCAATAAAGCAGTTAAACAGGTCAATCTGCTCCAGTTAACAGCCCATGCTAAATATCCTGCACTAGAACGTTTTAAATAGAAGCAGATAAGAATGAAACCTGAACAATAACATGCACTGTAACACTGAAAAACGTACTTAAAAACATTTACAATATATCTACAGTATTTGTCTGAAATATTCATTCATTTTCTGAACCACTTAATCCTAATTAGGGTCATGGGGAGGCTGGTGCCCATCTCAGCTGATTGCAGGTGAGGGCAGGTACACCCAGGACAGCTCGCCAGGCTATCACAGGGCCAACACACAGAACTATTCATACTCACACTCACACCTAGGGGAGATTTGGAACAGCCAATTAACCTTCTGTGCATGATTTTTGGACTGTGATAGGAAACTGGAGAACCCAGAGGAAACCCACGCCAGCACGAGAAGAACATAGAAAGTCCACACAGAAACCGCCAGGCTGGGAATCGAACCCAGGCCCTCTTGATGTGAGGCGGACGGGCTAACCACTACGACACCATGCTGCCCTGTCTGAACTATGCTGGAAGATATAAGATTTTTACGGGAGACAGATATTTCGAGAGTTGGGCTGCATCTGTGAATGAATGGACTGTATGGGATCACAACTAACCCGAGATAACTCCTACCAGTGAGTGCCACAGAATAACTTATTAAATATAAGTGTATTATGTAACATCGCGGTCATAAAATTTCAAACACTAAAAATCTTCACTCATTATGCATTTTGACCAATAACTTGGAAGTGAAAAAAGAACTGAAAATACTCTCGAGTTTACTGTAAAGTTGACCTTTTTCAACTTTCACAGCTCTCTCTGTGACATAAACAGAACGAAATAAAGGAGCAGCCTTATAAGCCATGAAGTAAATCTGTTCTTACCGTTCACAGTAATCCTCACGTCCTTGATAACAGATTCTGATATATTCTGTCTCGCGTGGATGATGTGGATCATTAGTTGGTAGTCTCCCTCATCTGCATCATCCAAGCATGTAAAGCTCAGAGAGATGTTGGGTGGAGTGATGCGCTCCAGTGTTTCCTTCAGGACCATGCTATGGATCACTCTGCTGTTCTCAAACGTCACCAGATGAATGCGTTTAGGGCTGACCTTAAACCAAGTGCCCTGGAACTGTACTGCTTCGTTAAATGTCTGTTTCACAGGTACATATAGAGGTTTGCCCTTGATCCCGTGTACAACAGAAGGCATTGAAATGAGCTCTGTGTTGGTTCCTTTGAGACAGAAACAAAAATAATCATCATCTAGGAAACCCCAGTCAAGACTATTACACCATGTATCCAATGAATACTCTTACCAGGTGGAAAAAAAAAGAAAAAACAGGGGCACCCATTATAAATCTCACAATTAATGACTCAAATACATGTATTGTTTTCCCACCTGACATTCCATGCTGTAGTGTTTAACCTATCAATCTTTAATCCATTTATTAACCTCTAACACTTAATATGTCCCTAATATGATACTACAACTAGACTGTTTTTATATATATAAACAACAAATTAGTTTCATGTTCGCTGGATCGCTGATCCAAAGGTTGGGGGTTCGAGTCCCACTCTGCACAAGGTTGTCATTGTCTCCCCCAGTGCGGCTAACTGGGTTATCAAAGGCGGGCCATGTCTACCACTGTCTATGGTGAGAGGCATGTAAAAGAACCATTGCTGACTTTCGTAAAGAGTAGACTGCAAAGTCGTCGGCGTGTTTCTGTCCCTTGCTAAAAAGAGTTGTGACAGGAAGGGCATCTGATGTAAAAACCTCTGCCAGATCAAACGTGCGAATCAGATGATTCGCTGTGGCGACTCCCGAGTAAAAGGGAAAAAGCCGAAAGGAAGACAGACAGACAGTTTCATGTTAAAGTACAGTACATTCATTCATTTATTACCCCTGTGTCTTGTTTGGGGTCACAAGGAAGCTGGAGCCAATCATAGCTGCCTGGGTGAAAGATGTGGTAACACCCAAAACACCTCACCAGTCCATTACAGGGTCCACAAACAACCATTCAACACACACCTTATGTGCATTGCTTTGGACTGTGGGAAGAGACCAGAGTCCCAGAAGGAATCCCATGTACAAGAAGTACTTGCAAACTTCACACAGAAACGTTCTTTCCGCACACAATGCTAACCACATTCATACCAATGGTAACAAATGTGTTGCAAAACATACCATAATTAAACATTTATAAAGTTGCATAAAAAAGTTTTAGCGTAGAAACTTATCCCAAGGCAAACTCTATAACTTTACTGAAAATAAATTATAGTTCAAACCATTGTCACTGCCCCCCCAGGGCAGCTAATTGGGTTATCAAAGGCCAGCCATGTCTCCCATTGTCTATGGTGAGAGGCATGTACAGTAAAAGAACCATTGCTGACTTTTGACAAGAGTAGCTGCATAGCTGTCAGCTTGTTTCTGCCTTGTGATGGTCTGGTGAGCTGTCCAGGGTGTACTCTGCTCTTTCCCAGAGTCGCTGAGATGGATGCCGATTTCCCCAACACCATAATTAGGATTACGTGGCTCAGAAAATGAACGAATGAATTAAATTATCATTCGAATCCTGGTTAATGCCAAAGCCATCCGTGACCCAGAGTCCGTCTGTCTGTCTCCCTTTCGGCATTTTCCCTTTTACTCGGGAGTCGCCACAGCGAATCATCTGATTCGCACGTTTGATTTGGCAGAGGTTTTTACGTCGGATGCCCTTCCTGTCACAACCCTTTTTAGCAAGGGACAAACACTCTGACGACTTTTGCAACCTACTCTTTACGAAAGTCAGCAATGGTTACTTTACATGCCACTCACCATAGACAGTGAGAGACATGGCCCGCCTTTGATAACCCAGTTAGCTGCACGGGGGGGGGGGAGACAGTGACAACCTTGTGGAGAGTGGGACTCGAACCCCCAACCTTTGGATCAGCGATCCGGCACCCTATACCACTAGATCACCACTGCCCCTCCCGTGACCCAGAGTCCATGGGAGCTAATTGGCCGAATTCTGACAAGAGGGAGGGATAGCATACACTCACTTCCCTGTCACTCACAGCGTTCTCCAGCCAATCATGAGCGTCTGTGAGCTTATTCATTCGAGGGGGCAGATAGCGCTTTCCCTCCGAGTGTGTTAGACCGCTCCTAATACGCATGTGCTGCAGCTAAAAAAAAAAAAGGCGGATGGCTAGCATTGCATGCTACGGAGGGGTGTGTGCATGCTTTTGCTCCTCCTTGGATGGTCCTGGTGGCTGGGAAAGCAATACACTATGGGGAGGAATTGGAAGCAACTAAATTAGAAGAGAAAATAATATATATATATATATACATACAGTACAACAAACCAACTTCTAATTTAGTTGAATATATTTCACATTTTAACTTTTAAATACTATGGAGGTTCTTTTTTTTAATTTTTAATCTGGCATCAATTCCCTTATTTTAAACAGAATGCTTGTATTTTTTTTCCCACGAGGCATAGCCACACCTAGAATGGAACCAAAATATTTTTCTTTGATGCAATAGAGATGCATTATTAACAGTCATCCTACAGCCATAACAAACTAAACCGAACACACAGTGAAACGAACACTCTACCAGTCAGTGAACTTTCGATTCAAACCCAGAATTTGCATGCTGTTCATTTGAACGCCACAGTTTGTATAGGCGCCTTCGTTTGTTTCGTTGTTATTTCTTCTTGTTGTTGTTCTTCCTCTTCTGTTTAAGCATTACTTCTTACACATATGGCACACTTGAATAGCCATATCTGGAGAGAGTGCTTTAAAAATGCAAGACCCAAAAATCAAACTGTTGTATGATGCTTATCCATAAGGTGCAGTTTAATCACCTCTGATCTGTCCTGTAACTGGCGAGAGCAAATATTGAACATGCCATACTGGATTATTATAACTAAACACAAGATCCTTTTAAAATCATCAAAACTGGTCTTTGAACAAACACGAACGAAAAGCTGTCTGACGGAACTGCTCACTAATAGATTGTGTTGTTCTTCTCCCATGTTAAAGCACCAGACTTTAGCTCACTCTCAGAGGAACACGTTGAGAAGATAACACAAGACTTAACAGCAGAAAACTTTAGCTTAATGTAAAATATCTTGGGGGTTATGGATAAATATACAAAATCATCATGGAAGTTTAATAAAGTTCATCTGAAAATTTAACACATTACTGGAAAAGTATAGAGAAGTAGAGATCAGTAACCTAAGCTTAACTGACAGCTGCTGTATTATGTTCTGTAGAACGTTGCTAGGCAGAGACTGTCAGGCTATGGAGCATGATGCATGCATGCATGCACTTGTATACACACACACACACACACACACACATCGACGTACCATGTTGTGCATTACAATAGACTCCCGTGTATCTCAAGTTGTGTCCTAAATAATAAATAAGAGCACCCCTATAACACATGAGAAGTTCCACAGGGGGGTGGGTGATGGACTGCAGGCTGGAAGTGTGTCACTGTTTACTGCATGCTGTGCTGATTAGCATGAAAAGTACTTGGCTCTTACTGCCCCTGTTGTCTACAAACAAACCCCCAATTGTTGTGATGGCTAAGAGATCTCCAAGACAATAGGTGTCCAGACATGTGTTTTACATGACTATTCATATTAGTGGCAGTGTGAATTGCTGAGCTGAAATTAAATGCTATTCCAAGCAAGAATTGTTGAAATTCAGTGTATTATAAAAATATAACATAAATAAATAAATACACTTAAAAATAATAAGTGCATGAGTCAAGACATGTGATGGCTCATGATATCAGGAAATACTTTTGTAGTGGTTTCACTTTAGTCCGAGTGAGAATTTAATGACCCATTCCCCATCCTTTGCCCAGTTACCCAGAGATATACACCAACAAAAAGCATATATCTGAGTGCAGTGGTGGCTCAGTGGTTAAGGTGATGGGTTCATAATCCAAAAGGTCAGCTGTTCAGTCCCTACTGTCAACACTGCTAGGCCCCTGAGCAAAGGCTCTTACTCCTCAATTGCTCAGTTGTATAAAAATGAGAAAAGTTGCTCTGGATAAGAGCACCTGCCTAATGTAAATACAGTATATCTTATTAAAAGGTATAATGCACATCTTTTATATCCATAGACATTTCACATTTCTACATGATTTCACTGTATTCCAGTAAATAAGTCGAAAATATAATATCAGAAAAATACAGTATGTTTTAAAAACCATTAGTCCAGAATTAGACTCATCTCTCTTAGATTAATTTAGATTATCATGACATGACAAACATTTTTATCATTTATTACTGAAGGCCTATTCAAGATCGTATCATCTTACCTGAGATGAGTGGTATTGTACAGAAGAGCAGATACGTGACAGGTGTGAGAGATCCCATGTCTGCTCGGTGCTGGTGTTCCAGAGATCTGTGTGACTTGTGACTAGAAGGGGGAACTGGTGACAGCATTTGCCAGGGAAATGAGAGGAGTGCCAGGCCCCTCCTCCCCTGGGACAGCAGGAGGAGAGCGTACACCTGGCAGAGGCTTAGAAAGGCCACCACCTCCTCCAGGACAAGATATGACAAAACAGTCCCCACTGATACCCACGACACAGGCACAACAGATCGGATCACTGCTTGATAGACTTTTTTTTTCTTTCTTTCTTTCTTCTTAAAAATACACCTATTTGTGACCAAGTGGAATGTAATACTGTCACATAGCCAGAGGGTCGATACTCATGTGTACATTTAATTCTAGTTTAGCGATATATATATACACACTCACTCTCACACTCACAATTTGCACGAGCATATGCAAAATTTTTACCTGCAACCAGGTAAATCTCAAGGACATTGGGCAGGAACACTCCTGCAGAATTACCACATAAATATGAGCAGCTTAAAATAGTTTCTGTGTGCCTGTGCATGGGAGTGCTAATCGGGTGCCTTGTCTAAGAACCAAAATAAAATATATCAGTGTTCACGTTTAAAAAAAAAAAAATATATATATATATATATATATATATATATATATATATATATATCAGCTACTGAATTAACTAATACACTGACACAATAAAAACATTTATAATTTTAATGATTGCAAAATTTAATCTGCAAGCTGGTATCTTTTGATGGTATCATAACATCAGACTCAATGTGGGATGAGCTCTTATGATTAATTTATGAAATTAAATTTAATTAAAATTAAATAAATTAAATCTAATGAAAGGGACTGAAACGTTCAGTGTGGTACTCAAAAGTTCCAAAGAAAACTTACTTTGGGACAAAATAATCTTCAAAAGTCTTGTTCCTTTGAGAAACTCTTCATGCATCTTTCATCAAGCATGAGTTTACCTCATTAGATTCTTCTTCAAATAAAATTCTGTATACTGTACACATCAAAGTTACTCGATGCAATTCTCGTAATGACCACAAGAGGTCACAATCTCCAGAAGGTTGATCTGTCTTTCTGGGGAGTTACTCATTTTCATTAAACTTCTGGGTCATCGGGGGCCGAATAATTTCTGGATATATATTCCAAAAAGACAACCATGAAGTCTGCATGGCAAAATATTAAGTTTTTTATTTTATTTATTTATTTACCTTTTCTGGCCACTCAAGACAAGTTTCTTCTTTCCCCTCTTCTTTTCTTTTCGGCTGTTCCCTTCAGGGATCGCCACAGCGAATCATCTGCCTCCATCTCACCCGATCCTCTGCATCTTCTCTTACACCAACTACCTTTATGTCCTCCTTCACCACGTCCATAAATCGTCTCTTTGGTCTTCCTCTAGGCCTTCTGCCTGGTAGTTCCAACTTCAGCATCCTACTACCAATATATGCACTATCCCTCCTCTATACATGTCCAAACCATCTCAATCTAGCCTCTCTGACTTTGTCTCCAAAACATCTTACATGTGCTATGTGCTTAGTTTACAATATTTCCTGAGTCATGAATGACTGAACGTCAAACAGGTTGCCGCCATCTAGTGGCCGGATAAATGAATTACATGGTAATGGTTGATGCAAAGAATGTACCATAATCATATTCTTTGAAATCTCTATGAGGGAGGCCACATAAAATGAGATGCCATCCTGTTCAACAGCTGTGGTCTATTTCTATTGGTAGAAACACAGACTGTGACGTGTCTGCCGTCTCTTTTTGACTCTTGTATTTGATATATGCCTTGATATTGTAATGTTATAGTGTACTTGACTTTTTGCTGCGTTTCTTATGAAATACTGTGCATAAACGGGAAAAAAGGAAGATTTGTTTGTTGTATGATGAGTCTCAGAATGCAGATTGCACAAGCTCACCAGTACCAGAGCAAACAAACGGCACATTATCTTATCTTTTCCTAGCTGCTCAGTTTTTCTTCTCTTTTACATTTCATTCCAAATCAGTAGCACTATCGAACACACTACCTTGGCAAAAAAGTTTTAACTATGCAACCAGGTTAGATTCTATAATGTATAAGTGTAGTTGTATAAAATGAGACACCATGTGATGGCCTGACGATCTGTTCAGGGTGTACCCGGCCTTCCTCCACAATGGGCTGAGATGGGTTCCGGCTTCTGTGTAATCCCTAGTAGGATTAAGTGGTTTGATAAATTAATATAAACTAATGGATTGCATGGTATTGGAAAAGTTCTTCTGAAATATAATAAGAACTTTTCAAATACCATACAATCCATTAGTAGACAGTAAGGCTGGCATCCATCTCAGCCAACCCTGGGCAAGGGTGACATACACCCTGGACAGCTCGCCAGGCCATCGCTGGGTCAATACACCTACAACCATTTACACTCACACTTTGGGGTGATTTGGAACAGCCAGTTAGCCAACAGTGTATGACTGTGGAAGGAAACCGGAGTACCCAACACATTAATAAAAAAATTACTTAAATGAAAAGTGCGAAAGCATCAAAATTATGTAAGCAATATAGCTAAAAAATAATCTTGACTGGCTTAAAAGTTTAGTAAATTTGAATTGACATTAGAATTCAGTTATGTTCAATAATGAAGGTAAAGGCATTTCCACGAGGGCAGTGTGACACAAACCTGCATTATTTGGACCAAACAGCAGTGTGGCCACTAGAAAACCATTTGTTAGTAACCCTGTGTTTACACTGTAGTAGCAGTATAGTTTAAAAGACCTTGACGCGCCATCGTTGGGGATCTTGATGACCTTAGAACAGTGCTTTTCAAATGAATGAGTTAAATAAAGATTTTTTTTTTTAATTTCAGGTACATTGGTGCACTTTGTGCTTTAATCTGTAACAGAAAAAGATTCAATGTTAATGGAGTTTTTCTTTATTGTAACTTGAACTCTATTTCTTTCTTTTTTAATCTTCTTCTTTCGGCTTTTCCCTTTTTCAGGGGTTGCCACAGCGAATCATCTGATTCGCACATTTGATCTGGCATAGGTTTTTACGTCGGATCCCCTTCCTGAACACAACCCTTTAGCAAGAGACAGAAATACGCTGATGGCGATTCAGCTACTCTTTATGAAAGTCAGCAATGGTTCTTTTACATGAACCTCTCACCATAGACAGTGAGAGACATGGCAGGCCTTTGATAACCCAGTTAGCTGCACTGGGGGTACAATGCAGAGGTGTACTAATAATTTTATAGACAAATAATACAGTCGCCTGCATTGGGGGCGCTCCGAAATGTTTTTTTTTCCCTAGAGGGGGCACCACAGAAAATAATTGAGAAGCACTGCCTTAGGAGCATGATTCCTTCAAGTCTTACCTTCTGCATGCACACTGCCTTCTTTTAATAACCTAATAAACATAATATAAATATATAACAATATAATCATAAATCATGCCCTCCACACCTTTTTTAATTGCAGGGATGGTAGACATCATTCCCAAGTGTAAACCCAGGCTGAGAATAATTGGAACAAAAGTCTTTATATGCTCCAAGATAATATAATCTGATAAAGGCATCAAATAATCTGTACACACAACTGAAGACAGCTTTAGGGTCTGGTAGGGTCTTCAGTTGATCAGGTAGAGGTTCAGTAACATTATACGGGAATGAAATGTAAGGTGAAAAGTCAGATAATGATCTATGTTAGTGATAACCCATCACAGATTATCCCATCAGTTTTACGTCTCTAATAGCACGGTGTATTACAAACTAAACTGGGAGAATTCATCAGCAACAAATTATGAAAAAGTGGTTCAAGAAACATGAATCATTTTCACAATGAGTTCTAACATTAAGCCTATTCCAGTCTCTTATATGTGCTGGAGAAGACTTTACAGACCGGCTCAACTCCATGATCAATACAAAACCATTAACTACAACAATAACAAAAATGGCAACCAGTTTGGAAACAACTGCTTTGATATTACACATGGAAGTCCAAACAATGCCCCACCGAATGTGTGCTAAAGTCAGGGCAATTACAGATGAGCACGCATGGTTATATATCTTAATTTTGTGTTGGAAAGAGCATGTCTGCGGTTGTCACAGCCAGACAAAAAGGCCATTATATAAAAGGAGACAGGACTATGTCAAGGTATACATCTAGAAAACCCATGCTTCAAAGAGTGAAATGATATAATAACCAAAAAAAAAGAAAAAGATCTGACAAGGCCGATAGTTACCATGGGTGTCGATGTCTTAAGAAATGAAAGATCATTTTATATATATTAATTTATATATTCATCAATATAAAGATCAATTTAACCATTGTGCAAAAAGCCTATAACAAAATAAGGAAAGTCCAGGGTTGTTAATAAGTAAGAAGTAAAAGAGTTTTAAGGAAATACTCAAATTTTGAACTTGCTGCTTATAATACCAACATAATTCAGACGGTACCCTACTTACAGGCATTTGTTTTACGAACATCACAATATATGAACAGGGCTGTCCGAGGTCGAAACTGAAAGTGAAATGAAATTGAAGAACAAGTAGAAATAGAAATTGAATAAAATCTACCGAAAGATACTAGTCCTCAAAAAATTAGCAGATTGTGATAAAGTTCATTATTTTCTGTAATGCACTGATAAAAATTAAACTTTCATATATTTTAGATTCATTGCACCCCAACTGAAATATTTCAGGTCTTTTATTGTTTTAATACTGATGATTTTGGCATACAGCTCATGAAAACCCAAAATTCCTATCTCAAAAAATGAGCATATCATGAGAAGGTACTCTAAACGAGCTATTAACCTAATCATCTGAATCAACCAATTAACTCTAAACACCTGCAAAAGATTCCTGAGACTTTTAAAAACTCCCAGCCTGCTTCATTACTCAAAACCGCAATCATGGGTAAGACTGCCGACCTGACTGCTGTCCAGAAGGCCATCATTGACACCCTCAAGCAAGAGGGCAAGACACAGAAAGAAATCTCTGAGTGAATAGGCTGTTCCCAGAGTGCTGTATCAAGGCACCTCAGTGGGACGTCTGTGGGAAGGAAAAAGTGTGGCAGAAAACGCTGCACAACCAGAAGAGGTGACCGGACCCTGAGGAATATTGTGGAGAAGGGCCGATTCCAGACCTTGGGGGACCTGTGGAAGCAGTGGACTGGGCTACAGGTGCCGCATTCCCAAGGTCAAGCCACTTTTGAACCAGAAACAGCGGCAGAAGCGCCTGACCTGGACTACAGAGAAGCAGCAGTGGACTGTTGCTCAGTGGTCCAAACTACTTTTTTCGGATGAAAGCAAATTTTTCATGTCATTCGGAAATCAAGGTGCCAGAGTCTGGAGGAAGACTGGGGAGAAGGAAATGCCAAAATGCCTGAAGTCCAGTGTCAAGTACCCACAGTCAATGATGGTCTGGGGTGCCATGTCAGCTGCTGGTGTTGGTCCACTGTGTTTTATCAAGGGCAGGGTCAATAAAGCAAGCTATCAGGAGATTTTGGAGCACTTCATGCTTCCATCTGTTGAAAAGCTTTAAGGAGATGAAGATTTCATTTTTCAGAACGACCTGGCACCTGCTCACAGTGCCAAAACCACTGGTAAATGGTTTACTGACCATGGTATTACTGTGCTCAATTGGCATGCCAACTCTCCTGACCTGAACCCCATAGAGAATCTGTGGGATATTGTGAAGAGAAAGTTGAGACACCAGACCCAACACTGTGGATGAGCTTAAGGCTGCTATCGAAGCATCCTGGGCCTCCGTAACACCTCAGCAGTGGCACAGGCTGATTGCCTCCATGCCACGCCGCATTGAAGCAGTCATTTCTGCAAAAGGATTCCCGACCAAGTATTGAGTGCATAACTGAACATAATTATTTAAAGGCTGACTTTTCTTGTATTAAAAGCACTTTTTTTTTTTAATTGGTCGGATGAAATATGCTAATTTTTTGAGATAGGGATTTTGGGTTTTCATGAGCTGTATGCCAAAATCATAAGTAGTAAAACAATAAAAGACCTGAAATATTTCAGTTGTGCAATGAATCTAAAATATATGAAAATTTAATTTTTATCAGTACATTACAGAAAATAATGAACTTTATCACAATATGCACATTTTACAGAAATGACAGAAGGACTAGTATATCATAAATATAAGTATTAAATATAAGGGGCGGTGGTGGTCTAGTGGTATAAGGTGCTAGATCGCTGATCCTAAGGTTGCGGGTTCAAGTCCCACTCTCCACAAAGTTGTCACTGCGCCCCCCCTGTGCAGCTAACTGGGTTATCAAAGGCAGGCCATGTCTCTCACGGTCTATGGTAAGAGGCATGTAAAAGAACCATTGCGGACTTTTGTAAAAAGAGTAGCTGCAAAGCCGTCAACGTGTTTCTGTCCCTTGCTAAAAGGTTGTGTCAGGAAGGGCATGCGATGTAAAAAAAAAAACCTATGCCAAATCAAACATGCGAATCATTCGCTGTGGTGACCCCTGATAAAGGGAAAACGCCGAAAGGAAAGCACTCAATGTCATAAGTATGAAATATGATTAAAAAATATCCTGAGGTACACTTGATATTCGATTAGGGTCCGGCAGAGGGGCGTGGCTGACACACGAGCGAATGCGCACACCTGATCCGATTTACCAATCTACCATGCTATAAAGATGAGCAGCGTGCTCATCCTGGTGCTAGAAGATTGTCCCTCTTCACGTTCCTGTTTTTCTGTGATCTCTCTGGCTCCTGGTTTCAGCTCCGTGCTCGACCAGTTCACGCTCTGTAGTTCCCCGTATCTGAAGTTTTTGTGTTTCTCCTCATCACTAGCGGCGACTATGTTTTTTTGCTCAAGTGCCTCTCTTGGAACAAAGTCTCTCCATGTTCATCCTACTCTGTCTCCTGCATTTTGGGTATAGCTGAAAGTTCCTGACGTCACAGTTGGCTTGATAATTTATGGTGCATTTAGGTTTGCAGGTTACTTCTCGAACGCAACTCATTCATAAGTTGGGGAGAGTCTGTATTCACAACTTTTGTTAAAATATAATGATAAATGTCATTTGGAAAATTGAAGATACAGGGATCCCCCACTTTCTGTGGTTAATGGGGACCGAGACACCCCCCCACCCCTGCCGATTTCCGCAAGGTAGGATCGACAATCCCCCCCGACTGCCGTATATGTACATGTATATTTGTATATAATATCAATAAATATAATTCAATGCTATAAATGCTTATAACAAATAAACATTCAAAAATAATGCATAAGATGTAAATAAAATACAAATACACACACACAGATGCGTACCTCACATAAAAATGTAAGTAGCTTTGTTGGGGGGGGGGGGGGGTTGGGTTGGGTTTTTTTGTTTAGGCCATTTTCCTTGAATTTCTGCCTATTTTTCCTTAATTTCCTTATTTTTCGATGAATATCTTTGAAAAACCTGCGATGCACTGAAGCCACAGGAACTGAAGCATAAAGTAGTGAGGGATCACTGCAATCATATAATTTCATTGCTTCGTTAATCTGGGTCAACACTGGGCCACAATGCTCACAATCTCCATAATTCGCTCCATGAGTCATGACCACACTTGCATTGCTGAGGTATTAAAAGGAAGCAGAGTGCATCCAGGAAATGAAAGTTGAAGGAATCATGTTTCTAAGCTCTTCAGTATCCTCGCAGGGGGATTCAGGTTGGTTACACTCGGTCTCCTAAAACTCCCTTTTTCTTAAGACTGGCATCAAAACAATCATTGTAGCAAAATTTATGACAGTCAAAATTTTGTCACGATCATCATGACTCCAGGTTCTATCAGGATCATCATGAGTCGTTCCCACAACACCCCCACCACCACAAACAATTGTCATGGTTCTCTCTAATAACAGAGATAGTGAACATCATATCCCCAGTGTAAGCACCCAAAGCACAATCAGGGTACAAAAAGGAAGCAGGGTGCACCCAAGAGATAAAACTTGAAGAAACCTTTTTTCCAAATTCATCAAGATCTTCTATAATAGTGCCTCAAGGTCTGTTAGGCTCTGTTAAAAACTGTTAAGTTCTACTGCACTGTACTACAATTCCCATGTTTTATCAAGTCACAATACATTGCAACATTTTTGAAGCAAAAACACGATCATCACGACTCTAGCAGGTAACCCCGAGATCAACGCGACTCCACCGAGTTCCCTCGGGTTCATCACGACTCCAGCAAGTTCCCCCATGATCATCAATATTTGATACCACCATCCACCACGCTCCTCACTTGATCCACCCTTGTCTCAAATTACAGAGATAGTGAACACCATGGCTCCAGGTTTAATAAAGTCATAAAGGGTTTTTTTTTTTTTTTTTTTTTGGGGGGGTTAGATTGCTGTTTATATTTTCAGTTTCTCCACCTGAACAAACCTCTACAGCTCTACACCTCACAATGTATAGTCTTCATTATCATATCATTGTAAATGCAATTCGTCTTTCCAATTACTTCAATTAAAATTGTGCAAACAGCTCCTTGACACAAGTTACCTGTAGCATCACAACTGATAAGCATTGTTTATAATAGTGCTTTATTGGGGAACAAACCTCTGCTTTCAGAGAAAGAAAAAAAAAAAAAAAAAAAAAAACAAGCAAACATTAAAGGAATAAAAATGTGAATTCACACTTTCACATCCTCTCTCAAACACTCAACACTCACCCATCCACAGATAATCACCCTGCTTAAGCAGGAACACGCACTGCTGCACAAACCAGCAGCTTTCACAGTCCCACTGGCAGACATCAGTCAGGTTTTCTGACAGGTGAAGAGCTCCAAGCATTCTGAGTTCAGTCAGGATGTTACACTCCTGCACTTTTGTCCAAGTCTGATCCAGAGCTCTTCTTCTTTTTCTTCTTGCTGTGTTTTTTATGCTTCCGCTTCTTTTTTTTCTTAGATTTTTCCTACAAAATGTAATAAAGCACAGAATGAGTGATAGAGATGGACAACACGCTGCATTCAGACTTATTGAAAGATAAAAGTCCCTCAGGATCATTCCATTGTTTTTCTACAAAAGTATAAAGAATATGATTTTATTTATTATCTAACAAAACTTACTGTGCTCCTCTCCTCTTCACTACTCCGTTTTTTCTTTCTGGATTCACCCTGTGAATGGAGTAAATTTTCATCAAATCAGTATCAATGTGCTCTGAATATATACCACAAACAAAAACCAAGAGCAGTGTAGCACTTACATTATCATCCAATTCAGAGTCGTCTTTCTTGCCTTTTTCTTCCTTTGAAATGAAGAAATTGAGAATCTTAGAATAAAGCAAAAAATGTAAACCACTTCCAACTGAATAAACAACAGGAATGTGTTTATCACCTTATCTTTCTCGCCCTCCTCCCTGAGTTTTTTCTTTTTCTTTTTGGACGATTCCTGAAATGAATTACATGCCAAATTAACACCAGGTCCTGAGCAATTGGACATAAAGTAAAGTCAATCAATGACCACTACCATGAACAAGAAATCCTAATGTGTCATGCTGTGCATTTCATTTATTATAGTATACACTGTATGGCCAAAAGAACCATTGTTGACTTTCGTAAAGAGTAGCTGCAAAGCCGTCAGTGTGTTTCTGTCCCTTGCTAAAGGGGTTGTGCCAGGAAGGGCATCCGACGTAAAAACCTATGCCAAATCAAACGTGCGAATCAGATGATTTGCTGAGGCGACTCCCGAGTAAAAAGGGAAAAAGCCGAAAGGAAGACAGAGACACTGTATGGCCAAAAAATGAATAAAAATAAGTCCCGCATTCTGTAATTACAATAGGCCCTTAACCATTTGCAGTTCAGCGCGCACTCCTCCGCATACTCATGGATTGGCAACAAACCCAGAAGTAACTGGCACGTCATTCAAATTTATGCAATGGTTGAGAGCTTTTGTTTCTCCCTCTGACTGATTGGTTGCAGATGATGTGTCCACCCTTTTTTCTCCTTCGTGCACAAGTTATCAATGCGATTGCCTGAATTGCGGAGTAAATTTTTTTAGTGTGTTTTTAATGATTATTTAAGCCCTATGATGTCACTCAAATACCCTGCATCTTCTCTAGCATCTGGTAAGGAGCCTAAGCTCTTTATTTGTTCATAAATATCACAGTGGAAAATTAAAAAGTTTTTACTTAATCATTACTACATTATTACTGTATTAATGAGTAGGACTGTCTATAGAATGTGTTTAAGAATTATATTTTAGCATATGTAATATATACATAGGGTTTTAAAACCACGTCAATAACTTGATGATTTTCATGATCCGGGGGAAGTGCCAGAACTCCATCGCGAAAAATGGGGGCCTACTGTATTTTACTGTCAATCCTTTAGCCTTAATTACAGTGTGTATTCACCATTACATTCTTGTTTCAATTGGTCAGGTAAAGGCTCAGCAACATTATGTTGCTTTAAAATAAAGTCAGCTGATGACCTAAATGTAAAGTTGACAGATTATCCAATCAATGCGCCTTTTTTTTTTTTTGGGAGCTTAAATAGTGACGGAGACATTTTCTCACATGAACTGGCACCAAAGTTCTGACCTTCACCCTAGTGAAACTGTTTGAGGTGTGATGGATACGACTTTATGGAGTAGTTCGATTCTCCAGTTATCAATTCATTCATTCATTTTCTGAACCACTTTCTCCTAATTGGGATAGTGGGCAGGCTGGTGCCCATATTAGCCGACTCTGGGCAAGGGCAGAGTACTCCCTGTACAGCTTACCAGGCCATCGCAAGGCAGAAACATGCTGATGATAGCAACCAGGGAGTTTAGAAACATGCACATGCCCCCTCTGTGACATACAATGCTAGCCAACCACCTCTTTTCAAACTGCTGCACCTGTGTATTGGGGGGGGGCGGTCTAACACACTCAGAGGGATGGCGCTATCTGCCCCTTGTACAAATGAGCTCAGACACTCACGATATCCTGGTGAAAAAAATTTCAGCTGCTCGCTTTAAAGTTTAATAATAAACCTGTGATGTTTTGGCATCAGGTTAATGGGAATCCACCTGATTATTTCCCCTTATACGTACTACTAATACCTCATCCTGCTGAATTTAGATTTTTTTTTTAATTTTTTTAAATAAATCTTCCAAAAAAAAAAGAAAAAAAAAAACCCTTCTGTCCTAATCCTAGATATTTCAACCCATCTTACCAGAAACACAACTTTTTTCTTTTATGGCCCAAGTCTGAAAATATAGATCTTCAACAAAAACTATGAATAAATATTACCTTGCTGTCTGTTTCTGACTCCGCATCAGATTCATCAGACACCTTCCGTGCCAAGGATCGTTTCCTTTTTCGTTTCTTCTTCATGTTCTTCTTTTTAACATTAGTTTGAAAAGCAAGCAAAAAAAGCAAAAATAAAAGCAAAATCAGAAGAGCACTTCATAGAAAATGGCTGAGTAGATGTATCAGAGAGAGGACTACAAAGTGAAAGATGTCATACCTCATCTTCAGGCTTGGACGACGAGCTGCTGGAGGAATCAGAACTCGATGAGGAGGAGGAAGAAGACGAAGAATGCTTGACCACAGACAAAAGCAGAGCTCATTAGATATCAAAAATAATGGAAATAAATAAGGGAGGACAAGCATAACAATAATAATAATAATAATAAAAAACCTCAGATCGCATCATGTGACATAGTGATGGGAATGTGAATGACGGAAAGCTTTTCTCACCCTACTGGATTTTTTCTTTTCCTTTTTCTTTTTCTGGAAAGGCAGAAAACATCACTGAACATTATTGCACTGTTATTATTCCTCATATTCAACTCTCGTTGTTTCAATAAGAGCTAACCTCTTTCTTGTCTTTATCCTTTTCTTTCTCTTTCTTATCTTTCTCTTTTTCTTTTTTCTCACCACCTCCCAGCAGTTTCTCTCGGTTTTTCTCCAATTCCTTCCTCCATCTCTGTAAATTCATTAAGTTTAACCCAAGCCCTTCGGTTAAGGAGGCAGTTTTAACAACCAGCAAATCATTCATTCTTTTTAATAACTGCACAAATTTACCTCGTTCATTTTATCTTCAAAGTCAGCCAAAGCTCTCGAGCCTTTCTTCTTCTTCTCCAGCTGCTCCTTAACCTCCTCCCTAGAGCAAGATGATGTAATATCAGAAAAGTGTCAGTGTCAAATTAACACCTTCTGGAAATCTGATTCTGTAACTGGGTAACAGTGTGAATCTCTCATATGCAAAGCACACATACGACAGGTAAACTTAATAAAAATTAGTGTCCGATCAACTCTGTCTGAGAACAACAAATAAATTGGTGATAGTAGTTTGTAATGAAATCGTAATCATAAAGCTAGAGCCAAATTGATTTTGCAGTCAATTTAAAGCCCGCCCAGACAGATAAAGACTCTCCTTGTGTCTGAAACCACTCACTGATTCACTCTCCCTACTCACTATACAGTAGGCCCTTGACATTCGCGGGGGTTTGGTTTCGGGCCCTCCCGCGAATCGAGATAATCTGTGAGCTCTGTACGCAGAAGTAAAACCCCATGTATCACGTCACATGCGCGAATGAGCAGCCGGAAGCAAAATACTATGTATCTATTGCATGTGCTAAAATATGCTTCTTAAACACATTATATAGACAGTCTTACTCATTAATACAGTATTAATGTAGTAAAATTTAAGAAAAAAAATTTTTTTTACTGTGATATTGATTGATAGATAAAATATAAACATTATACAGCATACATATAAAAACACCTTTAAATGCATTCTTTGAAAAACATTCTGCAGTGTAGTTTTCAAAAATGCCCACTAGAGGAACGTATTGCATTGGGCATGAGATGACTGATTTTGGGTATAGAGGTTTTGCAGTCACGTGACCGCCGAGTAGCTGCCGCCATATTGGGGTGAAAACAAACGTGTACTTACTTTGGAGGTGCCTGTTTTTAGCATGGTAGATTATATAAATACGAATGTCGACAGCCGTAATACAATCCCAGTGCTTTCCGAGCTCCCAGGTAATTATAATAACGATCATAAACTACAGTATATTCAAAAACTACGGTTATCAGGGCTAACAAATGACCCATATGTTTTGCCAGATGGTTTGTTTGTTAACTGCATGGATGAAGCAACGGACAGGATACCTGGTTTAACATACACAGATCTCAATAATTATTTGATTAATCGCACATCTGATTATACTCACGAAAAACTGAAAAGTTTCAAAGGGCTTAGAGTGTAGCAATCATTGTTAATGATTACTCTCCCCGAAACTTGGTATATTCCGGTTCTGTAATGCATTGTGAGATTAAACAAGTGAAGCGGAAACCAAAAGAACGGCATGTTTGTTGTGTGCTAGAACACGTATTAAAAGACTGTTAAAAGTTAAATCTGGGAAGCATACGAGTATTTTTTCTCTGGATGGGTTTCAGCACTTCGCGAGCATATTATACCCAGGAAAGCCTCTAATATCGCCCATGGCAAGCTGTGTGAGGACACCAAAATATTAAACATGGCAAAGGGAATTATGACTCACTTTTTTTAATCATTTTGCTTACATTATATATTAAGCACAAACATGTGGATCTAAATCTATGAAGTATTATAATGGTTATTATATATACTGTACATGTTACAATAAAGACGACGACTTCTTTCTTCTTTTTCTTTCGGCTGTTCCCTTCAGGGGTCGCCACAGCAAATGATGTGCCTCCATCTCTCCCTATCCTCTGCATCTTCTACTCTTACTCCAACGACCTTCATGTCCGCCTTCACCACATCCATGAATCGTCTCTTTGGTCTTCCTCTCGGCTTTCTACCTGGGAGTTCCAACCTCAGCATCCTACTACCAATATACTCACTATCCTTCCTCTGTACATGTCCAAACCATCTCAATCTAGCCTCTCTGACTTTGTCTCCAAAACATCTAACATGTGCTGTCCCTCTGATGTACTCGTTTCTGATCCTATCCATCCTCGTTACTCCCAGAGAGAACCTCAACATTTTCATCTCTGCTCCCTCCAGCTCTGCCTCCTGCCTTTTCCTTAGCACCACTGTTTCTAAGCCATACAACATCACTGGCCTCACCACCATCTTGTACACTTTTCCTTTCATTCTTGCTGATACTCTCCTATCACACATCACACCGGACACTTTTCTCCATCCATTCCAACCTGCCTGCACGCGCTTCTTCACCTCTTATGTTACAATAAAGACGAAATAGCATTTTAACTGCCCTCAGCTTATAAATGGACATCAAATATACAGTTAAATAGAATCAAACTGTGGTTAAGACAATAAATAATAATATATCTACTGATAAAAATTACTTGCCTCCAACAAAATGTTCGCGACATACACAACTGGTAGGAGCTGGTCGCCAATTGTTCCTTTTGTTGTCGGTATCAGCTCTTTTCAAAGCAGAAATCTATTTCTCTTGTCGGGCTTTATTAGCAGGGAATCTGTGATATTTAACACCCGTTTTCTTTCCTCTAAAATTTGTACAGCTGACAGCAACACAGTAAACTACCATTTTGCGCTTGTTTAATAAATAAATTAAGCATTAAACCCTTACACATGCATGTGCTACTGTGTTGGGACCGGAGTGAATGGTTTGTTTTCACCCCAATATGGCAGGATGACGTATGCATGACGTCAGCTGCAAAACCGCTATAAACTGCCGAAAAAGTCCGAGCAGCTCAGCCATGCCCCTCGGCTGGAGTGAGTTCAAAACAAGAGTTTTAGAGTGAGAAAGTTGGAGAACGTTACAAACCAAAGAAACGGTGATGTGCTTTAATCCTCTGGCGCAGCGGTGAGTGTGCTTTTGAGTAGGTTCGAAGTTAAATTTTCTTGTGTCTCTCACAGCCGCTCACCACTTTTTTTCACCACTGAAACTAATTAAAATATGCTTCTCACCTGAAATAATGCTTTTTTTTTTTTTTTTTTTTGCCGTATTAGGATTAAGTGTCATTTTACATCCACTACAACAGGTGGCAGTGGCTTCCTCACTGTCAGAGTGTGCCCAGAGGTAAAAGAAGAAGTGAAGTGAATAAACCCACCATGGAAATTTTTCACAGGGACAGAAAGAGAGGCGGAGAGAGCCGGAGACAGGGAGAGAAACAAAAGTCTCCAGAAAGTCAAGGAGGTATGATAAAGCGGATGTAGCATTCGGCATCACTGTGAGAAACAAGGAAAGACCGCTGTGTTTACTTTGTCTGAAAACATTGGCAGCGGACAGCATGAACCCAAATAAATTCAGGTGTCACTTAAAGACATCACACCCCAATCACGTAAGGAGCTGCGGGAGTTTTTTTTTTTTTTGGCGAAAATGTGCCGAGTATTGCCAACAACCATCCCATTTTGTGAGCGACATTCCAGCAAACCGAGCTCTGTTAGCATCAGATAAGGTGGAGTTCCAAACTGCTCAGTGCAGAAAACCCCACAGCACAGCAGAGGAACTGATCACACCTGCAGCAGACACGGTCTCGATCATGCTGGATGACGTCACTGCTGTGAAAACAAGTCCAGGTCCCAGTTCAGCATTGAGCAGGAACTGAGTGTTCAGGATCGTGCTTTTAAACCCTGCTTCGAAAAGCTGTGCACTGAGAAACGTGCTCATTATAGCCATTAATCTGGGCTTAATCATTTTGACAATAAGAATAATAATAATACAAATTGTTTTATTCATTTTTGTTTTGTAAGTTATAAGTGTTTTATATATTGTGCTCCTGAGTTAATATTGCTGACCAATTTGAATTGATTATTATTTATTGATTTTATTTAATTTTATTTTTCAGGATCAAATGCTTCAAATTGTTGGTCAAAACTGTTGACAGATTAAATAAGGATACTTTTTTCTTTCAGGCAAATTGATGCACTTTATTAACAATTTTTAGCCTTTAAACAAAAATATTTAAAGTTATTCTTTGTTGGAAGTTGATCTACGTTTCTTTTTTGTATTCCATAATGTTGATAAGGATTTATTATGTTAATAAGGATACAGTGTATGCAGAGGATTACTTATAACAATTTTTAGACAAATAATACGACAGTATTTATATTGGGGGGGGGGGCAAAATGTTTTCCTTTTCCTCGGGTGTCACGAGAGAAAATAATTGAGAAGCACTGACATACACATACACACACACACCACACACACACACACACACACAGGGATCCCTCCCAACTTTACACTTCAATTCATGCGGCCTCAGTGCATCGTGTTTTTTTTTTTTTTTTTTTTAATAAATATTCATCGAATTAAAAAATAATAAAATTAAGGAAGAACAGGGAAAAGGTGAAGGAAAGTGCCACAAAAACAAGGCCAATTGTGCAAAAAAAAAAAAAAACCCAAAAAAACCTAAACCAACACAAAACAAAAAACATCCCAAAATCTCCCATCAAAACGAGTTACATTGTTGTGAGGTGCGCATCTGAGTGCGTGCACGTGAATCTGCGTGTCTGTATGTGTGTGTACTTATATTTTATTTACATCTTATGGATTCTTTTTTAAAGTTTAATTGTTATTATAAGAATTTAAAGCATTGAATATGTATTTCTTCTTCTTTTCCTTTCGACTGCTCCCTTCAGGGGTCGCCACAGCGAATCATCTGCCTCCATCTCACCCTGTCCTCTGCATCTTCTCCTACACCAACGACCTTCATGTCCTCCTTCACCACATCCATGAATCGTCTCTTTGGTCTTCCTCTGGGCCTTTTGCCTGGTAGTTCCAACCTCAGCATCCTACTACCAATATACTCACTATCCCTCCTCTGTACATGTCCAGACCATCTCAATCTAGCCTCTCTGACTTTGTCTCCAAAACATCTTACATGTGCTGTCCCTCTGATGTGCTCATTCCTGATCCTATCCATCCTCGTTACTCCCAAAGAGAACCTTAACATTTTCATCTCTGCTACCTCCAGCTCAGCCTCCTGTCTTTTCCCCAGGGCAACTGTTTCTAAACCATACAACATCGCTGGCCTCAACCCCGTCTTGTACACTTTTCCTTTCATTCTTGCCGATACCCTCCTATCACACATCACACCAGACACTTTTCTCCAACCATTCCAACCTGCCTGCACACGCTTCTTCACCTCTTTTCCACACTCTCCATTGCTCTGGATTGTTGAGCCTAAGTACTGAACGTCCTCCACCTTCCTTATCTCTGCTCCCTGGAACCTCACCGTTCCTCTTGGGTCCTTGTCATTCATGCACATGTATTCTGTCTTACTGAGAAGACTTACCTTCATTCCCCCCCTTTCCAGGGCATACCTCCACCACTCTAGATTTTCCTCCACTTGTTCTCTGCTCTCACTACAGATTATGATGTCATCTGCAAACATCATAGCCCATGGAGATTCTTGTTTAACCTCGTCTGTCAGCCTGTCCATCACCATAGCAAACAAGAAGGGGCTCAGAGCTGACCCTTGATGCAGTCCCACCGCCACCTTGAACTCTTCTGTCACACCGACAGCACACCTCACCACTGTCTTACATCTCTCATACATGTCCTGCACCATTCTAACATACTTCTCTGCCACTTCAGACTTTCTCATGCAATACCACAGTCCCTCTCTCGGCACCCTGTCATATGCTTTCTCCAGATCCACAAAGGCACAATGCAGCTCCCTCTGACCTTCTCTGTACTTCTCTATTAACATCCTCAAGGCAAACACTGCATCTGTGGTGCTATTTCTTGGCATGAAACCAAACTGTTGTTCACAAATGTTGACCTCTGCCCTTAGTCTAGCTTCCACTGTTCTGTCCCATAACTTCATCGTATGGCTCATCAACTTTATCCATCTGTAGTTGCCACAACTCTGCACGTCTCCCTTATTCTTAAACATGGGCACCATCACACTTCTCCTCCATTCCTCTGGCATCCTCTCACTCTCTAAGACCTTGTGGAATGTTCTTGTCAGAAAATCTACTGCTACCTCCCCTAGATACAGTAAAACCTCCGCTGACGAACGCTTAAGCTCACAAACTTTTCGCCTCAAGAACATTAAATTTGCGAGCATATAGTCTCTGCTGACGAACTACTTTTCGGCGGACGAACCAAACCACGCGATCGAACAGCGCCACGGTGGCGGCCACGAGAAGCTGACGCACGCTCACGGCGTCCCAGTTCGTCACCCCCTTTCTTTGAGTGCGGACGTGGTTTGTGTTTGATAGACATTTTGGACCATATTGAGTGTACTTTTGCTATTATGGGACCGAAAAAGACCCCACCACAGGCAGAGATCATTGAAAAACACGAACGAGGTGTGCGTTTGTGTGACTTAGCGTCCCAGTACCAGTACGCTAAGTCTACCATTGCTGCCATCCTTAAGAACAAGGAAGCTATTAAGGGTGCGTGTGTGGCTAAGGGTGTTTCCAAAAAGTAGGCGTTTCCAAACACTCCTTCCAAACAGTAACTCCCTCCCTCCCTCCTCCTCCCACTCCAGTCCATCAAGCCATCAACTACCATCACAAAGGTAAATAAAACGACTTTATTATACAGTACAGTTTATTTCTTTAATTACAATACAATAGCACATTTATTATACATAAAATAAGGTATATTTTTGTGTAGTTTTAAGGCTTATTTAGTCGAAAATTATGTTTTATGGGGACCTGGGAACGGATTATTCTCATTTTAATGGTTTCTTATGGGAAATAAATGTTCGGAAGACGAATTTTTCGCCTTACACACACTTTCTGGGAACCAATTATGTTCGTAAGCTGAGGTATCACTGTACTTCCATACCTCCACCGATATGTCGTCAGGACCAACTGCCTTTCCATTCTTCATCCTCTTCAGTGCCCTCCTCACTTCACCCTTACTAATCTTTGCTACTTCCTGGTCCTCGATGGTCACCTCTTCAACTCTTTCTCTCTCTCATTTTCCTCATTCATCAGCTCTTCAAAGTACTCTTTCCATCTTCCCAGCACACTTCTGTCATCAGTCAATACATTTCTCTCTGTCCTTAATCACTCTAACTTGCTGCATGTCCTTCCCATCTCTATCTCTCTGCTGTGCCAACCTGTATAAATCATTTTCTCCCTCTTTACTTTCCAACCGAGCATACAAGTCATCATACGCCCTCTATTTGGCCTTTGACACCGCCACCTTCGCCTTACGCTGTGTCTCCCTGTATTCTTGTTTACTCTCTTCGGTTCTCTCAATGTCCCACTTCTTCTTAGCTAACCTCTTCCTTTGTACACACTCCTGCACTTCCTCATTCCACCACCAAGTCTCCTTATCTACTTTACTTCAGGATGACTCACCAAGTATTCTCCTACCGGTCTCCCTGATCACATTAGCTGTAGTTGTCCAGTCATCTGGAAGCACTTCCTGACTACCCAAAAGCCTGTTTCAACTCCTCCTTGAAGACAACACGACACTCTTCCTTTTTCAGCTTCCACCACTTTTTCTTCTGCTCTGCCTTTGCCTTCTTCACCTTCCTCACCATCAGTGTCATCCTGCACACCACCATCCTATGCTGTTTGGCAACACTCTCACCCGCTACTACTTTGCAGTCACTGACTTGCTTCAAATTACATCGCCTGCACAAGATGTAGTCTACCTGTGTGCTCCTACCTCCACTTTTATAAGTCACCC
The DNA here is from genome assembly GCA_024760905.1 of Plotosus lineatus. Classification (NCBI taxonomy): domain Eukaryota; kingdom Metazoa; phylum Chordata; class Actinopteri; order Siluriformes; family Plotosidae; genus Plotosus; species Plotosus lineatus. Next base: position 78,501,923 of record CM045728.1, on the reverse strand, counting down.
TATGCTCCTCTCTCTTATGGAAGAAAGTATTCACCACAGCCATTTCCATCCTTTTTGCAAAATCTACCAACATCTGTCCTTCTGTGTTCCTGTCCTGGATACCAAACCTACCCATCACTTCCTCGTCCCCTCTGTTTCCTTCACAACATGTCCATTGAAGTCTGCCCCAATGACCACTCTTTCACCTCTGGGGGTACTCTGCATCACTTCATCTAAGTCACTCCAGAATCTCTCCTTCTCTTCTCGCTCACATCCTGCCTGTGGGGCATAATCACTAACAACATTGAACATCACGCCTTCAATTTCTAACTTGACACTCAGCACTCTGTCTGACACGCTTTTCACTTCTAGAACATTCTTGACAAACTCCTCCTTCAAGATGACACCTACTCCATTTCTCTTCCAATCCACACCATGAAAAAACAACTTAAACCCTGCTCCTAAGCTTCTAGCCTTGCTACCTTTCCACCTCGTCTCCTGAGCACACAGTATGTCCACCTTCCTCCTCTGCATCATGTTATCCAGCTCTCTACCTTTATTGATATTATATGCACATATCCATGTATGTCTACATCAGTCGGGGGTGGGTGTGGGGTGATCCTACTTCGCGGATCTCGGTCCCAATTAACCGCGGAAAGTGAGGGCTCCCTGTATGTATGTATGTATATCTGAATATAATTAAGAATTTTTGATTTTGGATGGAGCCCAGATTTGAATTCTGCTGTCTTTTGAGTATATTCAGACATTGTGAGAGTTTTGTGCTGAAACATGACAGATTTTTTTAAGTTATCATGCTGAAATTGATATCATGCCAGGTTGAATGTGGACAGCAATCTTCAGAAAATCTAAGGAAGACTTAAATAGTGCCGATAAAGATGCAAACATCAAGGAAGTGATGCGTGACACGCTATTATATAAAGTACAGTAACTTAAATCAGTTTATGTTCTAAACCACATAATCCGAATGAGGGTGGCTGGGAGGCTGGCTCCTATCTCAGCCAACTCTGGGTGAAGGTGGGGTAGACCCTGAACAGCTCACCCTGTCATTGCAAGGCCAACACTCACAACACAATCATTCACACTAACACCTAGGGTGATTTGGAACAGCCAATTAGCTACAGTGCATGTTTTTGTACTGTGGGAGGAAACCAGAGAACGCGGAGGAAACCCTCACAAGCACTGGGAGAGCATGCAAATTCCACACAAACACCCAAGGTCGGAATCGAACCCAGGTCTTCTTGCTGTGAGGTAGACATGCTAACCGCTATGAAACCATGCTGCAATAAACATGAATTCAGAAGGTTCAAAATTAACCTGAGCCGCAAATTCACAAAATAAAATTCAACTGTTTGCCAATCTCATTTTAGAAACCATTGACTTCCAAATGCCACCAAACAAAACTTTTCCATAGGGAGCCATTAGAACTTGAAGATTTATGAGTCTACAATATGATAAACAGTTTCCCATGAATACAGTGGTATGAAAAAGTATCTGAACCTTTTGGAATTTCTCACATTTCTGCATAAAATCACCATCAAATGTGACCTGACCTTTGTCAAAATCACACAGATGAAAAAACAGTATCTGCTTTAACTAAAACCACCCAAACAGTTATAGGTTTTCATATTTTAATGAGGATAGCATGCAAACAATGACAGAAGGGGGAGGAATAAGTAACTGAACCCTCTGCCTAAGGAGACTTAAAGAGCAATTGAAACCAATTTTTACCAAACAATTTAAGTCAGGTGTGTGCCTAGATGAGTGGCTTAAAGCTGCCCTGCCCACTATAAAACACACACCTGGTAAGCATTGTCTTGATGAGAAGCATTGTCTGATGTGCACCATGGCTCGCTCAAAAGAGCTGTCTGAAGACTTGCGATCAAGAGTTGTTGATTTGTATAAAGCTGGGAAAGGATCCAAAACCATCTCTAAAAGTCTGGATGTTCATCAATCGACAGTCAGAGAAGTTGTCTACAAATGGAGAGTTTGGCATTGTTGCTTCTCTCCCAAAGAGTGGCTGTCCACCAAAGATGACGCCAAGAGTTCAGCACAGGCTACTCAGAGAGGTAAAAAAAAAACCTAGAGTGTCTGCTAAAGACTTACAGAAATCATTGGCACAGTCCACTATCTCTGTGCACACATCAACTATATGTAAAACAAAGGCCAAGAGTGGTGTTCATGGGAGGACTCCAAGGAGGAAGCCACTGCTGTCTAAAAAAACATTGTTGCTCGTTTAATGTTCGCAAAAAGGCAGTTGTACACTCCACAGATGTTTTGGCAAAATATTTTGTGGACTGATGAAACCAAAGTTGAATTGTTTGGGAGGAACACACATCATGTGTGGAGGAAAAATGGAACAGCTCACCAACATCAACACCTCATTCCCACTGTGAAGCATGGTGGAGGGTGTGTCATGGTTTGGGGCTGTTTTGCTGCCTCGGGGCCTCTACAACTTGCAATCATTAATGGAAAAATGAATTCAAAAGTTTATCAGGATGTTTTGCAGGAAAACCTGAGGCCGTCTGTCAGACAGTTGAAGCTAAAAAGAGGATGGCTGCTGCAACAAGACAATGATCCAAAACACAGAAGTAAATCAACTTCAGAATGGTTTCAGAAGAACAAAATACATGTTCTGGAGTGGCCAAGTCAAAGTCCAGACTTGAACCCCATTGAGATGCTGTGGCATGACCTCAAAACAGCGATTCATGCCAGACATCCCAGGAATCTGACTGAACTACAGCAGTTTTGTAAAGAAGAATGGGCCAAGATTAGTCCTGATTGATGTGCCAGACTGATCTGCAGCTACAGGAAGCGTCTGGTTGAAGTTATTGCTGCCAAATGGGGGGGGCCACAAAATATTAAATGTGATGGTTCAGTTACTTATTCCTCCCCCTTCTGTCATTGTTTGCATGCTATCCTCAATAAAATATGAAAACCTATAAATGTTTGGGTGGTTTTAGTTAAAGCAGACACTGTTTTTTCATCTGTGTGATTTTGACAAAGATCAGATCACATTTGATGGTGATTTTATGCAGAAATGTGAGAAATTACAAAAGGCTCAGATACTTTTTCATACCACTGTATCTATAAGCTTAACTTTTCCCTCTTCATAATGCAGAAGATTCTGTATTCTATACTTGCCATGTGATAGTAACAAGCCTTGACAATTCACGCGACCCCACGGTCAGTCTTGCGACCGGTCGGTAGTCTTTCAAAACTCTCGAACGATGAAACGGTCATGTACATATTTGACTACCGTAATGCAAGGCGTGATACTGCGCACTGCCAAAAATGAGTTTGTGTGTTGTAAAACAAAAATGGCCAACATGGCATGGGTACACGCCAAAACATTCAGAAAATATTAGTTTAAAGACGACTTCAAAATACTCAACATCAATGATACCGGCTATGTTACCAAAATAAGGTGCAAGATTTGCTACAAGTACATCGTATAAAATAGAGAAGAAGCCATTCTACATTTATTAATGAATACCTTGTGAATTATCAAAATAATGTTATAGTGACAAAATGGAGCTAAATGTATTAATGTTCGCAATAAGTTAACATTCCAGTTAAGCCAGTTAAAAGTTAGAGTGGGTGCTACTGTTGTTTGACATTTATGCTGATTGATGAAACTTTGCATGTTGATGTATTCAAAGTAATCCAGCAGATTTATGAGAATAGAGAGGATGAATTATTTGTATTAAAATTTAAATGTTTCAAAAAAATTAGTTATGTTTTCAATAATTCAATCCTTTAATATTAGAAAATTCAACAATACTTAAGATTTATCATATAATTTCCTGAACTTAAAAGCACAAATCAATTAGATTCCATTTTGCGCTATTTAGGGGTTACATAACTTATTTTCAGCTGAACGTACTTTGGGTTACCAGAATCATTTATCCATCAACTATAAACTGGTTCCCCAAATTTTTTTGAAACATCGAGGCCTGTAGTAATAGAGATTTTAAAAAAATAATAGCCTGTTTTGATTAAGATAATAGGGCGACAATGGTGGCCTGGTGGTAAGAGGTGCTGGATCACCGATCCTAAGGTTGGGGATTCAAGTCCCACTCAACAGTTTGTCACTGTCTGAGGTATGTAAAAGAACCATTGCTGACTTTCATCAAAAGTAACTGCATAGCTGTGAGCGTGTTTCTGCCCTGTGATAGCCTGGCGAGCTGTCAAGGGTGTACACTGCCCTCACCCAGAGTCGGCTGAGATGGGCACCAGCCTCCCCGCGACCCTACTCAGGATTAAGCAGTTAAAAAAATTAATTAATTAATGATTATTATCATAAAAAATAACTATGATGTCACAAGTTGGGAATTGGCTGATCACAATTTTACGTAAGAAGGTTATCTAAGCCATCAGAGCTAATGAAGAATTATTCGATTGGCAATTCAATTGTGTTATGAAGCAATTCACTTGGTGCAAATTTGCTTATCACTCCTCACTTTCTGTGCGTAAGCCACATAATGCACATCAAAGAAACTTTTTTGAGCAGACATCCTTATCTCAAATGCCTCACAATAACAAACAACAAAAGCCTTGCTTTCAGCTGAGCATTCACACCATGTGTGGTCAGTAATGACACATTTACTTATTTTATCTCTTTTATAAATTAATATCTCATACCATGTCGGTCGAGGCCTGCTGAGATAATCTTGTATAGTGGGGCCACTGACAGGCGTAGGTCCTTTGGCTCTAGCAGCAGCTATGGGGTTCATGTATGGCTGTTAGGAAACAATCACATTAATAACCAACTCAAAATTTCATAAAAGTGCTTGTACAAAACACTATATTTTTAAAGTATCTCTTGTCAAATTGAAAGAGATGCTTATCAAATCTGACCTCAAATCTAAAAAGACTGGGCCATGACATTCAAAATATTAAAATGAGGGGTAAAATAATGAACAGTGTCTGAAATTAGCTTTTTGACTCACTGGATAAGGCTGCTAGTAGATTATAAAAGAAATCCAACAGACAAGCCCATTTCTAATGAGCTGCAATAATGTTTTCCTTTTTATTTATGTATGAATTTGTTCCAGTATGTCATTCATTCCCTTTAATTGTTTAATGCATGCCATTATACTTTGTGCAGAACTGTTAAAGAAATGACATTATACGGAGCACCTAACTAATCCAAACTTGAATTATAAGTGAAATTAAATTCTCTCACCATCCTATGAAACACGGTTACACCTGAGAAATACTGAAGCTCTCAAATTAAAATTCTGAGCCTCTTAGTTCTAGCGAAGGGAAATTGTAACCAAACAGCAGATGAGGACATTCTGCACAACTGTGTTCATTCAACTTTGTGGAAGGAGCTGTATATGGGTCTGATAGCCAAGTGTTCATAAACCTTTCTCCATGTATAATTGAATGTTGTGCTTTTGTCATCAATCTGGTCTCATGCACAAAATGCTGTTGGATAAACCAATGTAGGGTAAGGTTTATCCAGCATTTTAGAATGTTATTCTCACACATCATATGGCATTTTGTTGGTACGTTTTGGATAAAAAGAACACAGATTTAAAACAGAATGTTACATGCACTGTCAGAAGGTTCTATCTGGCTGTCTCTATCACAATGGCATGTCACAATACTCTACATACAAAACATTTCACATTGGGAGGATTTTAGACTGTGAAAGTGTAACCCAACTGATCATTAAAGTTTTTATTCTCTGAACCCCAATGACGCACAAATGTGGGGAAGGTTGTCAGGCTGTACTTTCTGCAGAAATGGGTCTTTTTTCTGAATATTTATGTAACAAACACACGGTGAGCATGACGTGGTGGTGAAGTGGGTAGAGTTGCTGCTTCACAGTGTCAGAGACACAGATTTGATCTTGAGCTCAGGTTTTCGTATGGATGGGGTTGGTCTCCTCTAACCTGCTATCTACATTTTTTGTTAAAATGAGATTATGCTAGAATATCAATCACGATAATGTCTGTATCTAATTTAAAAAGCTGGTGTCTATCTAGCTGTTGTTGAGTAAATTCACACACTCACATGTATGTGTGCATATATAATCATTATTTCTATTTTCATACAGATTTTTGTAAAAAGTCAAAAAAAAAAAAAAAAGTCTGACTTTTTAGAGACTGCGAGTTTCACCAGGAGGCACACGATATGGCTGTCTTCTTTTTCTTCTTTTCCTTTCAGCTTTTTCCCTTTCTCGGGAGTCGCCACAGCAAATCATCTGATTCAGCATAGGTTTTTACATCGGATGCCTTTCCTGTCACAACCCTTTTATCAAGGGACAGAAACACGCTGACGGCTTTACAACCTACTCTTTTACGAAAGTCAGCAATTCGTTCTTTAACATGCCTCACACCATAGACAGTGAGAGACATGGCCCGCCTTTGATAACTCAATTAGCTGCACTGGGGGGGACAGTGACAACCCTGTGGGGACTCGAACCCCCAACCATCAGCGATCCTGCACCCTATCCGCTAGACCACCACTGCCCCTACAGACGATATGGCTGTGTATGATAAAAATCCCCAGGTGTGAATGTGCGTGTTGGTGTTCCATCTGGATTGTATTCCTGTCTCATGGCCAGACTGAGCATGGCCAGCATGCTCCCGCACGCAACTATAAAGAGTGTTTACTGCACCCCATATTGTTTGCTTGGTGCTTTTTCCCTACACCATAGCACGACAATGAGAGCGTCACTGCCAACTACTGGAGTGAATGCGCAATTACACTTAATTCTAGTACAGTATGGCAAAAAAGCATGTTCCCCAGGGGTGTAACACCCCCCCCCCCCAATTATATGAGAAGCACTGGCCTAGTGGGAGCTCGCCTTTCCTCACTGGCATTCGTAGTATGCACACTCACAAAATTCTCCTCCTCCTTACACACCACTTCCTGCCTGCCTACATGACATCATCTTTGCAGTTGATGATTGGAAGAGTGAGTTGACATATTGTTTATTCTTGTGTTATTATTAATGTTAATGTACATGTATTATTATTATATTTATAGCAATATATTGTATATAAGGGCGGTGGTGGCCTGGAGGTAAAAGGTGCTGTGTCACTGATCCTAAGGTTGGGGGTTCGAGTCCCACTCTCCACAGGGTTGTCACTGCCCCCCCCTTCGTGCAGCTAATTGGGTTATCAAAGGCCAGCCATGTCTCTCACTGTCTATGGTGAGAATTTCATGTAAAAGAACCATTGCTGATGTTCGACAAGAGTAGCTGCTAAGCCATCAGCATCTTTCTGTCCCTTGCTAAGGGGTTGTGTCAGGAAAGGCATCCAAGTAAAAACATACCAAATCAAATGTGTGAATCATAGATTCGGTGTGGCGACCCCTGAGAAAAAAAAACGGAACAGCCAAAAGGAAAAGAAGTACATGAATTCTTATTATGAAATACTTATTGTTTTTACATTTTTATCTTCAATATGTTAGGTCAAATTTGTTTGTGGCAGGTTATAGGAGTTTGGGACAGGGTTGGAACGGATTAAATGGTTTTCTGTTGTTTCTTAGGGGAATAATTGTTTCATTAAATTCGTTAGCTGAGGTATCACTGTATTTATTTTAAAAAAGAAAACCAAAATAACTAATCCCAGCCTGCTGAAAGGTGGGTATGGTACCCACTACTATTTTACATTTCTGTAGACATGAGATCACATGAATAAATTTGAGTGCAGGTGACATATTGAACACACACTGATTACCATTTTATTTTCATTTCAGACAGATGTCAGTGCTAAAGTGTTAACAGCTTAATGATCAATAAATGCTGAGAGTAAAAACAAAAATCATGACTGTACTTAGTGTTGTTCGTTTCACAGTAAGCAGACTTCAGAGTTACTTTCCACACTGAACACTCAGCAAGCATACACTGTTAAACCAACGTAGATATTTTTTTAATGTAGAAAATAACTTATTGCATAAAAATGCACACAAACCAAGCGCAGATTGCTAATTTAACCCAGACCCTTAACCCAACTCCTCCAGTGCAATATTAGCCAGCTTCAACATTAGCCAGCAAGATGATGGCTTATTAGCCAACGTGGCTTAATAGAACAACTGAACAAAAATATACAAAAGTTTTTAAACATGTAGAAAAACTCCAAAACGTTAGAAATAAAATACAATATAACACAATTCACATTAAGCAAATGAATAAAACAACCCTGACACATGCTAGGCTAAGCTAGCTAGGCCTCACACACACGCCTTTGCATCAAAACTGTTTCATGTAGCCTTTTTCTCAGTGACATATATTAAGTATCACAAATAAATAACTCTACTTTGATTTAACTCACCACTCGGTTATCCCGCTTTCCCATTTTCAGAGATTTACCGAGCACAGAGAAAGTTAAACTCTTTGTTTACATGCCTCCTGCAGCTCCCGCCGCATCACATCGAAGAAACTGAAAACCTCCTCCACCTTGTGGTCACTCACGGCATTACAATTTATTACATTACAGTACCGCCGGGTATTTATTACATTCATCCACTTTCTGAATCAATGCAGCCATGAGGGGGGGGGGCACTAACCAGTGTCTCTCCCCCTTATGCCGGTCCCAAGCCCAGATAAATGCAGAGGGTTGCGACAGGAAGGGCATCCGGCGTAAAACTTCTGCCACATTAAAAATGCAAATGGTCAAAACAAAATTCATACCGGATCGGTCGAGGCCCGGATTAACAACGACCGCCATCAGTGCTGTCAACCAACAGGGTGCTGATGGAAATTGGACTACTGTTGGTCGAAGACGTCGAAGAAGGAGAGGCAGGAGGCATGTCTGTAGGCAGAGAGAGAAGAGGAAATGCGTGAGCCTCGGACTGAGAGTAGGGACTTTGAATGTTGGAACTATGCAAGGAAAAGGCAGAGAGCTGGCTGACATGATGCAGAGGAGGAAGGTGGACATACTGTGCGTTCAGGAGACCAGGTGGAAAGGTAGCAAAGCTAAAAGCTTAGGAGCAGGGTTTAAGCTGTTTTATCATGGTGTGGATGGGAAGAGAAATGGAGTAGGAGTCATCTTGAAGGAGGGGTTTGTCAGGAATGTTCTAGTAGTGAAAAGAGTGTCAGACAGAGTGATGAGTGTCAAGTTAGAAATTGAAGGCGTGATGGTCACTGTTGTTAGTGCTTATGCCCCACAGGCAAGATGTGAGCTAGAAAAGAAGGAGAGATTCTGGAGTGAGTTAGATGAAGTGATGCAGAGTACCCCCAGAGGTGAAAGAGTGGTCATTGGGGCATACTTCAATGGACATGTTGGTGCAGGCAACAGAGGGGACAAGGAAGTGATGGGCAGGTTTGGTATCCAGGACAGGAACACAGAATGACAGATGTTGATCGATTTTGCAAAAAGGATGGAAATGGCTGTGGTGAATACTTTCTTCAAGAAGAAACAGGAGCATAGGGTGACTTATGAAAGTGGAGGTAAGAGCACACAGGTAGACTACATCTTGTGTAGGTGATGTAATTTAAAGGAAGTCAGTGACTGCAAAGTAGTAGTGGGTGAGAGTGTTGCCAAACAGCATAGGATGGTGGTGTGCAGGATGACACTGATGGTGAGAAAGGAAAAAAGGCAAAGGCAGAGCAGAAGAAAAAGTGGTGGAAGCTGAAAAAGGAAGAGTGTCGTGTTGTCTTCAAGGAGGAGTTGAAACAGGCTTTGGGTGGTCAGGAAGTGCTTCCAGATGACTGGACAATCACAGCCAATGTGATCAGGGAGACCGGTAGGAGAGTACTTGGTGTGTCCTCTGGAAGGAAAGTAGATAAGGAGACTTGGTGGTGGAATGAGGAAGTGCAGGAGTGTGTACAAAAGAAGAGGTTAGCCAAGAAGAAGTGGGACATTGAGAGGACCGAAGAGAGTAAACAGGAGTACAGGGAGACACAGCGTAAGGCGAAGGTAGCGGTGTCAAAGGCCAAACAGAGGGCGTATGATGACTTGTATGATAGGTTGGACAGTAAGGAGGGAGAAAATTATTTATACAGGTTAGCACAGCAGAGAAATAGAGATGGGAAAGACATGCAGCAAGTTAGAGTGATAAAGGACCGAGAGGGAAATGTATTAACTGATGACAGAAGTGTGCTGGGAAGATGGAAAGAGTACTTTGAAGAGTTGATGAATGAGGAAAATGAGAGACAAAAAAGAGTAGAAGGGGTGACCGTTGAGGACCAGGAAGTAGCAAAGATTAGTCAGGGTGAAGTGAGGAGGGCATTGAAGAGGATGAAGAGTGGAAAGGCAGTTGGCCCTGATGACATACCAGTTGAGGTATGGAAGTGTCTAGGGGAGGTAGCAGTAGATTTTCTGACAAGAATATTCAACAAGGTCTTGGAAAGTGAGAGGATGCCAGAGGAATAGAGGAGAAGTGTGATGGTGCCCATTTTTAAGAACAAGGGAGATGGACAGAGTTGTGGCAACTACAGAGGGATAAAGTTGATGAGCCATACAATGAAGTTATGGGAAAGAATAGTGGAAGCTAGACTAAGGGCAGAGGTCAGCATTTGTGAACAACAGTTTGGTTTCATGCCAAGAAAGAGCACCACAGATGCAGTGTTTGCTTTGAGGATGTTAATAGAGAAGTACAGAGAAGGTCAGAAGGAGCTGCATTGTGCCTTTGTGGATCTGGAGAAAGCATATGACAGGGTGCCGAGAGAAGAACTGTGGTATTGCATGAGGAAGTCTGGAGTGGCAGAGAAGTATGTTAGAGTGGTGCAGGACATGTATGAGAGATGTAAGACAGTGGTGAGGTGTGCTGTCGGTGTGACAGAAGAGTTCAAGGTGGAAATGGGACTGCATCAAGGGTCAGCTCTCAGCCCCTTCTTGTTTGCTATGGTGATGGACAGGCTGACAGACAAGGTTAGACAAGAATCTCCATGGACTATGATGTTTTCAGATGACATTGTGATCTGTAGTGAGAGCAGAGAACAAGTGGAGGAAAATCTAGAGAGGGGGAGGTATGCCCTGGAAAGGAGGGGAATGAAGGTTAGTCTCAGTAAGACAGAATACATGTGTGTGAACGACAAGGACCCAAGTGGAATGGTGAGGTTACAGGGGGCAGAGATAAAGAAGGTGAAGGATTTTAAGTACTTAGGCTCAACAATCCAGAGCAATGGAGAGTGTGGAAAAGAGGTGAAGAAGCATGTGCAGGCAGGTTGGAATGGATGGAGAAAAGTGTCCTGTGTGATGTGTGATAGGAGAGTATCGGCAAGAATGAAGGGAAAAGTGTACAAGACGGTGATGAGGCCAGCGATGTTGTATGGTTTAGAGACAGTGGCCCTGGGGAAAAAACAGGAGTCAGAGTTGGAGGTAGCAGAGATGAAAATGTTGAGGTTCTCTTTGGGAGTAACGAGGATGGATAGGATCAGAAACGAGTACATCAGAGGGACAGCACATGTTAAATGTTTTGGAGACAAAGTCAAAGAGGCTAGATTGAGATGGTTTGGACATGTACAGAGGAGGGATAGTGAGTATATTGGTAGTAGGATGCTGAGGTTGGAACTACCAGGCAGAAGGCCCAGTGGAAGACCAAAGAGAAGATTTATGGATGTGGTGAAGGCAGACATGAAGGTCGTTGGAGTAAGAGTAGAAGATGCAGAGGATTGTGATAGATGGAGGCACATCATTTGCTGTGCCGACTCCTGAAGGGAACAGCCGAAAGAAAAAGAAGAAGATCTACTTTCTGAATCAGCGGTAGTGGTGGTCTAGTGGTAGGGCGCAGGATCGCTGATCCTAAGGTTGGGGGTTCGAGTCCCCACAGGGTTGTCGCTGTCCCCCAGTGCAGCTAACTGGGTTACCGTCTGCATGTTTCTGTGCCTTGCTAAAAAAGGGTTGTGACAGGAAAAGCATCCGACATAAAAACCTATGCCAAATCAAATGTGTGAATCAGATGATTTGCTGTGGTGACCCTTGAGAAAAGTTGGTTGGAGAAAAGTGATAGGAAGGTATCAGAAATAATGAAAGGAAAAATGTAGAAAACGGTGTTGAGGCCAGCGATGTTTTATGGTTTAGAAACAGTGGCCCTGGGGAAAAGGCTGGAGGTAGCAGAGATGAAAATGTTGAGGTTCTCTTTGGGAGTCACGAGGATGGACAGGATCGGGAATGAGTACAGAAGAGCTCATGTAAGAGGTTTTGGAGACAAAGTTAGAGAGGCTAAATTGAGATGTTTTGGACATGTACAGAGGAGGGATCGTGAGTATATTGGTAGTAGGATGCTGAGGATGTGTGTCACAAATGGTGGTGTGATGCGTCTTGTGTGCTGTAGCGTCAGTGAATGTGCTTATCACCTCTCGCTTTCAGCCTGTACTGCTGGCGAGCTTTTGCGAAAAGAGGAGCAGTGTGCGTAAGTCTCCTTCCGCCAGTCCATAGCCTCTCCATCATCAAGCCCTATGTAGTGCCTCCTCGCGGTTACACATGGTAACTGAGCACCTTGCGGACTCAGGCTAAACTACAAGGGACTCGGAGGAGGTTTGGCCCCCAGACGTGAGGTTTGCAGGTCCACCAGTGAGTGGACATGCCCTGAAGCCCATGAACCAAACCTCCAGCTATGGGTCAAATAGTTCCATTGCCTTGTGGATATCTTGGGAGAGTTTAAGGCTAAGGGAGTAAACCCTGATAGCAAATCAGGAGCTGGAGTCCCGAAGGCTTTTTGATGCTGTACTCAGCCCGACTTGGCAACTCCTGCAACAGCGTGTAAACCATTGGTACTGGAATTTTGCCTTTCCACTGGATCTTTTCTACGATGTGGAGAGGGGAATCTACTGAATGGGTAACAGTTCTTTCTCCATATACACATACCCAGGCCCTTGCACACTAGAGAGGACACCCCAGCTTCACTACACAGTGTCGATACAACACGGGAAGCAGCAGTCTACCGGTTTTAAGTCATCAGCTTGATTGGCGTAGAGTTAGACGGCGAAGCAAAGCAGACAGGCAAAGCAAATATCATGCACGAAGAAAGAAGGTCACCCTTGCAATAAACACAACCAACACTAAAATACCAACAAAGGTCGGTAGATTTGTCACAACCCTGGAAGAACGCCTCACAGGTCTGCAAAGTAGGAATGCTACTGAAAACTGGGAACAAGTAAGGGATGTCATCTACAGCTCAGCAGTATCAGTCTTTGGTAAGCAGACAAGGAAGTCAGCAGACTGGTTTGAAGCTCATGCAGAGAAGATCAGAACAGTCACAGAGGAGAAGAGAGCTGCTCTCATAGCCTATAAAACTGACCCTAGTAAGAAAAACCTAAAGGCACGCTGAAGCTCCCACAGCAAAGTCCCACAGATTGCCAGGCACTGTGCAAATGACAACTGGCTCCAGCTGTGCTCTAAGATACAGATTGCAGCAGACACAGGAAACTTTAAGGGGATGTATGATGGAATCAAACAGGCACTGGGTCCTAGAAAGAAGAAAACTGCCCCACTAAAGTTTCCTCAGGAGAGATAATTCAAGACCGAGAACAACAGATGGAACGCTGGGTGGAATACTACTCTGAGCTATCTGCCAAGGAGAACCTTGTCTCTGAGGATGCCTTGGGTGCAATTGAGTTCTTTGCTAGAGGAACTGGATGAAGAGACAACCCTGGAGGAAATGCACAAAGCCGTGGATTCGCTAGCCACAGGAAAAGCACCTGGGAAGGATGGTGTCCCTGCAGAGATTCTGAAATGCTGAAAAGGAACCCTGATAGAAGAACTACACAAAATACTCTGCTTTTGTTGGCATAAGGGCGAAGTTCCACAAGACATGAGGGACGCCAACATTGTAACGCTCTACAAGAACAAGGGCAACAGCAACAACTACCGCGGGATCTCACCTTTAACCACTGTGTGAAAACTCTTTGCAAGAGTCACACTGAAGAGGTGACAAGTTATTGCCGAGAGAGTCTACTCAGAATCCCAGTGTGGCTTTCGTTCCTCAAGGTCCACCATCGACATGGTCTTCTTCCTCAGACAACTCCAGAAGAAGTGTAGAGAACAAAGACTCCCGCTCTACATTTCCTTCATAGATCTGACAAAGGCTTTTGACACTGTTAGCAGAGATGGTCTCTTCAAGATTCTCCCAAAGATAGGATGTCCACCAAAGCGACTGAACATCATCAAGTCCTTCCACGACAACATGCAAGGTATAGTGGTCTTTCATGGGTCATCATCAGAGAGCTTTAACATCAACAGTGGAGTAAAACAGGGTTGTGTCCTTGCCCCAACACTGTTTGGCATCTTCTTTTTGCTGTCCTGCTTAAACATGCATTTGGTTCCACCACAGAGGGCACCTACCTCCGAACCAGGTCAGATGATAAACTCTTTAACCTGTCAAGACTCAGAGCCAAGACTAAGGTCTAAATGCAAGCTCTGTGTGACTTCCTCTTTGCCGATGATGCTGCAATTACCACCCACTCCGAGGAAGAACTCCAGCACCTCATGGACTGCTTCAACAGGGCATGCCAGGACTTCGGTCTCACAATTAGTCAGAAGAAGACACAGATCATGGGGCAGGGCTTGGACAAACCACCTGAGATAAGACTCGGCAACCAAGAGTTGCTGTCCACGACTTTGTCTATCTGGGCTCCATCATCTCAGACTCATTGTCCCTGGACACAGAGTTGGACAAGCGCATTGGCAAAGCAGCAACCACAATGGCCAGACTAAATAAGAGAGTTTGGACCAATAGCAAACTGACAGAGCACACAAAGGTCCTAGTATACAAAGCCTGCATCATAAGCACCCTCCTTTATGGAAGCGAGGCATGGACTCTGCATGCGAAACAGGAGCACAAACTCAACACCTTCCACATGCGCTGTCTTCGCCGTATCCTGAACATCACCTGGCAGGATAAAGTCACCAATACCAGTGTCTTGGAAAGAGTGGAAAGAGCCCAAATTCAAAGCATGGATAGCCGACTGAAGCTGAGACGAATGCGATGGCTTGGACATGTGGTGCGCGTGGAAAACAGACGGATCCCAAAGGACATTCTCTATGGAGAACTTGCTCTTTGAAGCCGTCCAACTGGGAGACCAAAATTGCACTACAAAGATATATGTAAGCGAGACCTGAAAGCCCTGAATATCGAAACAAGCACTTGGGATGCTGCAGCCTGTGAAAGATCAGCATGGTGACAGACAGTGCGTGAAGGAATCCTTCAGCTAGAAGAGTCACTCGCGCAGGGTTCCGATGTCAAGCGCCAGAGAAGAAAAGCCCCAGCTGACAGACAAACTACCCAGTTCCGATGCCCATACTGCAAGAGGGACTGTCATTCCCGCATCAGCCTGACTCATCACACCAGACGATGCTCATCCAAACAGTGTGCAAGACCATAGTCTCCCGAGACTGACGGATGCCATATAGTGTCTATATAGTATATGATGCTGAGGTTGGAACTGCCAGGCAGAAGGCCTAGAGGAAGACCAAAGAGAAGATTCATGGATGTGGTGAAGGAGGACATGAAAGTAGTTGGTATGAGAGAATAAGATGTAGAGGATAGGGTGAGATGGAGGCAGATGATTCGCTGTGGCGACGCCTGAAGGGAAAAGCCAAAAAGAAAAAAAAAAAGAAGATCCACTTTCTGAACCGCTTAATCCTAATTCGGGTCCTGGAGAGGCTGGCACCCATCTCAGCTGAATATGTGCAAGAGCAGACTACACCCTGGACAGCTTGCCAGGCAATCACAGTGCAGAAACATGCTGACAGCTATGCAGCATACAGTGGTTGTTTTACATGCAACTCACCACAGACAGTGAGAGACATGGTCGGCCTTTTATAACCAACCCAGTTAGCTTGACTGGGGGGACAGCAGTGACAATCCTCTGAAAATGGGGCCTGAACAGCTGACCTTGGGATCAGTTATCTAGCACCCTACCACTGGACCACCACTGCCCTCAGCAGATTATTATTATTATTATTAGTAGTAGTAGTAGTAGTAGTAGTAGTATTAAAGTCATCATCATCTTCCTCCGCTTAATCTTTGGTCAGGTCATGGGGCAGCAGCCTAAGCAATGAGTTTCAGACATCCCTCTACCCAGCCACTTCCTCCAGCTCTTCCGGGAAGACACCGAGGCGTTTTCGGACCAGTTGAGATATTTAATCCCTCCAGCGTGTTATGGGTAAATCCCGGGGTCATCTTCACCATGACGGACCGGTACACGTTCCTCTTTACAGCAAAGGCTGCAGTGATCTGCCTGTCGACCTCCCGCTCCATCTTTCTCTCACTGGGTGAACAAGACCTCAAGATACTTGAACTCCTCCACTTGGGGCAGGACCTCATTCCAGACTTGGAGGGTGCATTCCATGCTTTTCCAGCTGAGAACCATGGCCTCGGACTTGGAGGCGCTGATTCTCATCATGGCCGCTTTGCACTCGACTGCGAATCATTCCAAAGAGAGCCGGAGGTCCAAGATTGATGGAGCCAAAAAAGACGACATCATCCGCTAAAAGCAGAGACGAGATCTGATGGCCACCAAACGAGAACCCCTCAACGCCTTGGCTGCCCCTAGAATTCTATCCATAAAAAGTATGAACAGAATCAGTGACAAAGGACAGTCTGGTGCACTGCAACCTTCACCACAATGCGGATCAAGCTCTGGCTCCGGTGATACACAGACCAAATGGCCCATAGCAATGGGTCCAGTACACCGTACTCCCAGAGCACGCCCCCACAAGACAGCCCTAGGGACATGGTCAAAAGCCTTCTCTAAATCCACAAAACACATGTGGACAGATTGGACAAACTCCCATGCCCCCTCCAGGATACTGCAGAGTGTCAAGATTACCACTGCCAGGAGGAAAACCACATCGCTCCTCCTGAATCCAAGGTTTAATTATTGGTCAAATTCTCCTCTCCAGCACCCATGTACAGACTTTCCCGGATAGGTTGAGGAGTGTAATTCCATGATAATTACACACCCTCCGGACCCTGCTTTTAAAAAGGGGGACTACCACCCCGGTTTGCCAATCCAGAGGTATAGCCACCATGCAATGTTGCAGAGATGTGTCAACCAAGCAGTCCTACAACATCCAGAGCCCTGAGATATTCAGGGAAGATCTCATCCACCCCTGGAACCCGACCACAATGGAGCTTTTTGATTACCTCAGTGACCTCAGTCAATCACTACAAGTACTGATGACCTTCCAGCCACAGCTATGGGCTGCCGCCTCAACAATGGCGCATTCAGATTCTATGTCCGCTGCCTCCTTTTGGAAGTGGTTGTAGCTCTTCCGGAGGTGGGAGTTAAAGGCTCCTCTGACAGGAGACTCCGCCACATGTTCCCAAGAAACCCTAACTACAGTACTGTACTCGCTTTGGCCTGCCAGGGCTAGAGGGCGGCCTCCCCCGCCATCAGAGCCAGCTCACCACTAAGTGGTCATTGGCTAACAGCTCAGCTGCTCTCTCTAGAACATGAGGCCACAAATCCGGTGGCATGACTACAAAGTCAATAAGTGAACTGCAGCCTAGGGTGTCCTGGTGCCAAGTGCACTAATGGACATCCTTATATTTGAACATGGTGTTTGTGATGAACAAATCGTGAAAACACAGAAGTTCAACAACAAAACACCACTCGGCTTCAGACTGGAGAGGCCGTACTTGCCAATTACCCCCTTCCAGGTCACACTATCATTGCCCATATGGATGTTGAAGTCTCCAAGGAAAACGAAGGAGTCCACAAGGGGAGCGTACTCCAAAGAGGGTGGGTACTGTATTCTGAACTGTCATTTGTGTGTATAAGCACAAACAACAGTCAGGACCTGACCCCCCCCCCCCCCCCCCAAAAGTGGAGGGAAGCTCCATGGTGCCCCCCCAAAAGTGTGTGGGCACCCAGAAGGAGGGGGGGTGGAGACAAGAATGCCCACACCGGCTCGCCGCTTTTCCCAATGAGCAGCTCAAGAATGGAATAAGGTCCAGCAACTCTCGAGATGGGTGGTTCCAGAGCCCAAACCATGCGTTAAGGTGAGTCCGACTATATGTGATTGGTATCGCTCCACCTCAATCACCAGCTCAGGCTCCTTCCCTGCTGAGTCAGTAGCTGAGGATTGGTCCGAGAGAAGGCTGCGACCCAACTCACACTGTGCCCGACCCCAATAGCCCCTCCCAGAGGTGGTGGGTCCATGGGAGGGTGGACCAATGTCTCCTCTTCAGGCTGGGCCAATTCGGGCTCCATTTGCAGAAGCCCGACCACCAAGTCTCCCAAAGGCCTGGTTCCGGGGGGTATTGTCCTGCATCCGGGCAAAGAAGGAGGCTGGGTCCTTTAATGGTTTTCCATAAGGGTTTTTGAACCCTTCACCTTGGACCTGTTTGCCTTCAGTGAGCCTACCAGGGGCTGATACCCCCATTTCACTGGACTACTGCATGCAAGGATCGTGTAGCGGAAAGGCGCAGAACTCAGTCTACAGAAGAGCTTTGGCATTTTTACACAGAAAATGGGTGAAAATCTTATGGAAAAGTGGAAATTCTTACACTCTCGGAACATTCACAGCATGTGCGGAACAGGTACGGCAAAGTACGCCAACGTGACCCCACGGAACACTCACAGAATTTTTTTCCGTGAACTTGCTTTTGAACATGTTCAAAAGCACGTTCACGGAATATTTTGGCGTGCCGGAAGCATACAGAAGTGGAGGAAGATTTGAGGAATAACTACGGAATGACACGGAAGATGAGGGAATAATTGCGGAACTTTTGCGGATGACAACATTTTTGCTTCCGTAAGTCTGCCGTGCGCCAGTGAAATGAGGGTATTAATGCCCCCGACAACAAAGCTCTGAGGATTATTGGGACACGCAAACCCCTCAACCATGCCTTATCATTTCACCTTGGCAATTTCACCTTGTTACCTGTCACCTGTCTGCTTCATGCCATCTGGTACATTCAATATTTAAGATTCTTTATTGCCATTTGTGCTTTTTACACACGTTAGGAATTTCTTGTGCGGTCATGCAAAGAGTCAAAGTTGTGGAAAAGAAAAAAACAAGAGGCTCAGAACAGCAAAAACACATACAGTACTACTACAGAATAAGTACCTAAGTCCTATGTTTAGAAGGGACCTTACACGGGCCCAGTAAACAGCACAATTACAGTACAATATTATATATTGTACATAAGGCCTCCAAACTCACTCTCCACTTACTCTTGTCTTTTGCTGTGATTCTTGCTTCATTCCAGGTTTTCTATCATTCCTGTTCTGTTTCTTTTTCTATGGTGTTCTTTTTCTACTGTTATTCACTCTGTTGTTTTTGGTCTTCCTTCCTTTCTTTTTCCTTCCAGTACCTATGTTAATGCTGTGATGCAGTCATTTTCTTGTTCTTGCCTTATTATATGCCCTACGAATTTACACCTTCTTCTTCTTACTTCCTGACTGTGTCTGTTGGTACTTGCTTGCTCCAATATTTCTTCATTTGTTATATTTTGTTGTCAATTCAGTTTCAATATTCTTGTTATGCACTTGTTTTGAAATGTCTACGTTCTGCTCATCTTCTTTTGTTACTTTCCATGTTTCTCATCCATATATTAAGACTGGTTGTACTAGTGTCTTATAAATTCTGATCATTGTTCTTCTGCCTAGATTGCTGCTTTTCCATATGTTATTTATTTTGATTAAAGTCCCTCTTGCTTTGTTAATTCTGTTCTTTATGTCAGTTGTTGTACCATCTTTGATTATTTCCCCAAGGTAGACAAAGCTATCTACTTCTTCTCCTGTTTGGTTTTTCATTTTTATCTCGTCTGTGTTT
This sequence comes from Plotosus lineatus, assembly GCA_024760905.1. NCBI lineage: Eukaryota > Metazoa > Chordata > Actinopteri > Siluriformes > Plotosidae > Plotosus > Plotosus lineatus. Next base: position 78,482,238 of record CM045728.1, on the reverse strand, counting down.
CTAATGCTCAGTTTCAGTATCTTGTATGTCTTTGTATTCATCTTTAGACCTACTCTTTCTGCATTCTCAATCATTCTGTTGGTTTTGTTTGCATATGTTCTTTCGTTGCTGACAGCAAAGCTAGATTTTCAAGTTTGAAGGGAAACGTCCATCTTATTCCGGTGTTTCCACTTTTTATGCTTACAGCATTTGGCAAATGCTCTTATCCAGCACGACTTACTATTATAATTTTTGCACAACTTGGGAGTTAAGGGCCTTGCCCAAGGGCCCAACAGCAGTGACAGTGGATATTTAATCAATGACCTTCGTATTAGTAACCCATCGCGTTAACCACTAAACCATCACTGCCCCATTTATGGTTTGTTTCATCACCCAGTCAAGCGTTAGCAAGAAGAGAAACCCAGCCATGGCACATCCTTGTTATACATCGGTCTTCATTTTAAACCATTTTGTTGTTCCTTCTCCTCCTCTCTCACCTCTCCTTATCGGAGGAACCGCAGTATTGCCAAGATGTTGAGTTTTGTTCAAGTGCTTGTGGTTTCTGTAATCAGCGTGTTTAGTGGTTTAGGGGATTAGCCCTATGTCCATCCTCCAAAGAATGGGGAAAGGGCATTTTCTTTATGGGTTGCCTTTCTAGGCTTACGAACCCCTCCTGTTCCTTCTCTTAGATGGGTTTCTAGCCAAAGGTACCAGACCCATCTATTCAGGTTTGAAATCAAATTTCCTTCTCTTAGAAGAGCAACCTTTCATGGCTAACGAGTTCATTTTGCCCAGCTATAGCTGGAGCGAGGTTGATAACCACTTAGGGCATAGCCACACACCGGTGGGCCTACACACTGCATCTCTGGAGCCCTTGCTGCTTGGAGATCCCCATGTAGTTTGACCTGGGGTCGCAAGATACCCAATTACCATGTGTTGTTTCTGTTGGGAGTATCTCCTTGCATTAAGTATTGTCTTCAGATGCCGCTCACTAATTCGAAGGTGATGCCTAATGCCAATATGAAATTCTAAGCATCTTTCCCACAGGTGGGTGTGTTGTACTGTTTTGTAATGGTATTGCACCAAACAGGAATTGAATTGTAAGTAGACTGAGCCCGAAGGAGATCACTCAAAAGTCACAAAAGTTCTTGAGTAAGTTTTACAAGATCTCACCACAGTTTCTTGGGATCTTACAACACTTTCTTGGAAACTTGTAAAATGTTTTCGAAATCTTGCAAAACTTCCTTGGAGTTTTTTCTTTGAAAACTCTTTTTCTCCTTCACATATTTTTTCACCTCCGTGTTCCTTCTGATGCGCCGTATAAAACGGATTCCTTTCGGGTCTTGCAGTTCTCCCAGGTATGTGTGGCACAGAAAACCCAAAAAACTAATCCAATGCATCATGGGTGCAGATTGGGATAAAAAAAAAAAAGCTTTGTGTTATTACAAAAACCAGTCACCAAATATTAATCAAAAATTATTTTCCCTTTATGAACTTATGACTTTGTGCTGTTTTGTTCATCATGATTAATTATGTATGTGTTTCACACCATAGCCAAATTTGTACTGTTATGAAAAAAGGCAGCTGTAGCATGGATCCACATTATGAAAGGGGCCACACAAAGCCATTTTAAAATATTTATTTAAAGAAAAAAAAAAAAAGAAATTTAAAAAAAACAATGTCAGGCAGTTACATATGCAACACACAAGCACAAGCAGCTTTATTTATCAATGGCATCAAATTTAGGCCGGTCATTTTTCTTTCATCATGTATTGGTGCCAAAGCTGTGAAACATTAGCAGCAAACAAACAATAAAACAAATACAAAAACTGATCCATAAATAATTTATGCAATAAACTAAGGGAGGAGGGTAAAAAAAAAAGAGAATATGAAAAAGAAACGGTGCGATGCCACACACAATAATGATATACGCACTAAATTTGGTTCATCTTGGATATCTTCTCATTCTAAGCTTTAAACTGAAGCAGCAAAGGAAATTCTGATTCAACACTGATTCTGAGTCAATAAATGAAAGTAAACAAAAGCTTACACGATACCTCCTAAATGCACCGTGGGATTTTCATGGTTAATAATATTAGTTTAAATGAGATGCTGATTATATAAATCTGCTATACTTGTTATTTTGTTTTGTTTTGTTTTTGTCGGTGTTGTTGTTGATATTCATTTGTCTTATTAGGTTCACGGAAAGCTGCCATATAGCTCAGTTTGTCAAAAATAAAAGTTCATGAGAGATAATACAAGTAATGACTTCCATACAATAGCCCAGGGGAAAAAATAAATTGCAAAAAAAATGACAAAGACGTCTACTGTATAGCATTTGAATGCTTCTATGCAGGTGTTATAAACCACATGTGTTATGAGTACCATCAGTTCAGGAACTGGTAAGTGCCAACCACAGTTACTGAAACAAACAATGTAGATTAGAGGTCCACATAACAGTTTTCAGAATAAACATCCTGACACCCACTGAAACAATAAAAAACAAAAACATCACTGACCAAAAACTTACTTCTGGTTTCTGTGTATGGCTAAATTGATGCTAAGCAGAAAAATAAGGAACAAAACAAAAACAAAAACAAAAATAAAGTAAATATCAGAACGGTCCAATAGGTAAAGAATACAAAGAGCCACAAGGTATAATATAAATGCAAATAATAGCCTATTCCTGATATTAGGTTAAAGTCATGGAAAATCTAAGAAACATAAAAATAGCTAAAAATGGGATGGGGGTGTATACTTGAAAATGTTTTAATTTTCCAGTGAATACAAGGAACAATGAACTCCATATGCGACGGTCACACAAGTGAAAAAAAAAAATAGCACTTATAGTTTATTGTATGTACTGGGTACAGCTTAAACAAGGTAGTTTTCCATTTTTTCAGAAAATGTGTACCAATTTGGTAAATTCAGACGAACTAACTTAATCTGTACAATGAGTCTGTTCCTTGGTGATGTGTAGCACTGAGGGCAACATCTGTGAAATCAGCAGTATTGGCATTCATTATAAAGTAATTCAAGTCCATTATATGCCAAAATGGCTGAATTTAATTTTTTTTCTATTTGAAATTGGAAAAAATGAAAAGAAATATTGAAATATTGTTGTTTTTGTGATTGTATAAACACAAAACTGCCTCATACCGATTCCATTTCAAGTTCATGAAATTCATATCACAGCACCATCAATGCACCACCAAAAGGCAAGTTTCATTCTCACAGAACAATCTCTTCATGTATATCTATTAAAATGGCAATAAATTAAAAATAATGATAAAAATAAAGTGGAAGCAAACTATAATTAGGAAATAAGAATAAATGCACCATAAGTACCAATATCCAGCAAATAAAATAAAATATGAAAATAATAACCGATTAAATAAACTTTAACTGATAAGTACATTTCCAATTAAAGCAAATGTGTACAAAGAGAAACAGTTCAATTTATTGTTTGTCACCCTCATGTATTGATATTGGTAGCAAATGAGAAATATTGAGCAAATGTCATTAGAAAGCCTTTTCAATGTTAAAAATGGTACGATGGGTGATTTTCAAGGTGCCATTTGTGTCAACACAACATGCCAACATTCAACATGAGTTACTATCCTAAAGTTTTGCATTCCATAGCTTTATCCTTGAACTCTAAGCTTTAATTCCACACCATTATGACTTTATATGAACTAGAAAAGACTCAGTACTGAATGAAAGTTGCAATTAAATGAATACAATTAGAACTTTTTTGTGTGCATATATTTGTCCACTGTGACATCTAATGCCCATTAAAACAACCGTTTTTGGGAGAAGGAACAAATATGCTGTGTCTATACAAACAATGATAGCCAGGAACTGCACAAATAAAAAGAAGTGTTTTTAAAAAACACTTGAAAAAACTGCAAGGAATGTTAGGATAAACTGTCAGAAGTAACAACAACCAAAAATAAAGACAAAACTACCTCCATACCTTATTATAAATCCATGTGTGGTGGATTATGTTAAACCCATGCCATTAAAACTTTGACAGTTGGTATCTGATTACACACTGTATAGATTATATCAATGTTCATATTTTTTTCACTGCAGCATGTACACACACACACACACACACACACACACACACACGCACACACATATACACATACACATACATATATACAGGGATCCCTCACTGTCCGCGGTTAATTGGGACCAAGTTCCCCCATGACCGCCAAATTCTGCGAAGTAGGGTCAAACCCCCCCCCCCCTCCCCTGGCGTATATGTACATGTATATGTGTATATAACATCAATAAATACATATTCAACACTATAAAGGTTTATAACAATTAAACATTCAAAAAAATGCATAAGATGTAAATAAAATATAAATACACACACATCCAGATGCACATGCGCATACAGATGCGCATGCATGCACTCAGATGCGCACCTCAGATAAAAATGTAAGTAGTTTTGATGGGGGGTTTCGGGTTGCTTTTTTGTTATTGTTTGTTTGGGGTTTGTTTTTTTTGCATAACTGGCCTTGTTTTGTGGCATTTTCCTCAAACCCTTCCCCAATTTCCTTATTTTTTTAATTCGAAGAATATTTATAAAAAAAAAACAAACAAAAAAACCGATACACCGAAACCGCATGAATTGAAGTGTGAAGTAGCCAGGGATCCCTGTATAGGTATGTATATGTGTGTGTAAACATGAAGAACAAAAGAAAGAAAACCAATAAAAGAAATAGACTTAAGAAACTCACAAAATTTAAATATAAAAATTAAGTGATACGGTTTCATACTGTTTATCATGCCAGCCTCAAAAACACATAGGTCTTGTGTTTGAGCAAGGGCATTTCTGTGTGGAGTTTGCATGGTCTCCCTGTGCTTGTGTACGTTTTCACCGGGTTCTCCAGTTTCCTCTCACAGTCCAAATACATGCACATTAGGCTAGCCAGCTGTTCCAAATTGCCCCTAGGTGTGAGTGTGAATGGTTGTGTCAGCCCTGTAACAGACTGGTGAGATTTTCAGGGTGGACCCCACCTTTACTCAGTGTCAGCTAAGATGGGGTTCAGAATAAAATAAAATACTGTTTTTTTCGTGAATAGAAAATATTTAGGTTTTGACCCAATTTGGTCAAATAATCTATTTTTTATTTTGTACTGCTGTTTTTTTGGCATCCAGACATCTAATGGACTTGTCAACAAAATCCACCACACATAGACATATCCAGAATGCCTTGTGGTCCTCTCTGAATCTGGGTTTCTATCATGAAGACTTCTTCAGCTCTGCCGACTGATTGGAAATTTCCCACCATTTAATACCTGGAAGTCATAATAGTGGATTTACAGTCAGCACTGTAAATAGGTGATTGGTGGTGGATTGGAAAGTGATGGCCAACCTTCAGGTAGACTGCTGGGTTCCAACCTGAGGAATTTGTTGTCCTGTTTATCCAGTTTGTTAGTTTGTTGAACAACCTACAATTCTGGGAATTCATCACTCTACTGTACTAAATCTATATGTTACTGTACAGGTGAATAGTGAAATGTCTTCATGATTAAAACACAAGTTTCCAATTTCTCGACTACAAGACATTAAATTACTGAAACCTTATATAAATATAAAAATCCAGACTGATACAGTGTGAAATGTTAAAATGCCAGATGATACCAGCCCAATGAATGTGTGTAAATACAGCCATAAATAGTCTGAAAGGAAATTTTGTTGAACTGTGCTATTCTGGAATTAATACAGTGAGTAGTTGTCAAATCTAAATTACTATATACTATTGTTAAAACAATTAATAAACTGTAACATATATGAAACCTAGTAAATTTATGCATACAACCATAAATAGACCTGAGAGTGTGTGATAGAGTGAGTTATATTCAACAGACATTATTTTTGCTATGAAAGGAAAAAAAGTGTCCGTCGCAGATTAGCTGTAAAATCAGAACTATCTGATAAGTACGAACCAATGAGTCTACTGAGATCCTGAGTGTATGAAGGAAGCACCAGTGCTTATCTGGATGAACCTGTGGATAAAAGCCTAAAGGTACGGCATCTGGGCATGGTTCTCTTATGTTTAGCCTCATCTGGGACCAGGCTCCTGGGCCACATCCTGAATATCTAAAGCAGCATTCTTCCTTCGTTTTTTCCTTCCTCCCTTCTAACTCATCTGAAGATGCAGAGATACAGCTGGATACATCTTGTCTCTAAGTTATTTGACTATCATCAATCCAGAGTTGGAAAATGGAAGGATCAAATGGAAGTTCATATTGAATTTACAAGTCCTGAATATCAGTAAAAACAAAGTAATTACATAACCTTTCACAACCTCTGAAAACACTCTCAATCTCTCAAAACAAACCTTTCACACCTCATTCATTGTCTCTAAAGCTAGACATTTTCTACTTGCTTAAGCATTACTGCACTACAAATATTTCTCTACCTCCACCTGCCATTTACACTTCTTTTGCTTCTAACAAAGCATTTTGACTGTAAAATGATAGCCAGCGAGGGGAACCCTCTAAGGATACAGTTACCACCCCATATACTCAACAACAGGGTGTGTGCTCATACTATATAAAATAAAAGTCATACATACAAGTTCCTACACTTTCAAGTCAACTAAAATTAAGACTCAACCACAATAAGTCATCAACAATCAACACTGATAAACATTATTGAACAGTGTAGAAAGCACAATAGACATAGATTATATTATTAGAAGTATAAGGGATAGGTTTCCACTAAAGTACACTGGTCAAGACTGGTTTATGCTTCTTTCCAGAGGCCAGAAAAACAATTCAGACCGAAGGCAGGGCTGTTGCACATTTTGGAAAAATGTACACAAAAATGGGCCACCCAGTTTTGCTTGTATTGTCAACCAGTAGAAAAGCCATAGGAACTGGTGGCAGCTTCAAAATCTGTGACAAGACTTCAAGACAGTCTGGTCTGAAGTTGGTCTGAGACAAATTTTGGGCTGGAGTAATTAATTTCATTTTCCAGTAGCAAGTTGAACCATGCCAGCAAACTTATCAAGGCTTCAATTATTTTATCCAAGTACTCAACTCACAACTAAAATCTCTCATTTGCATAATGTTTGCTTTCAAGTTATTTCCCTTTGCCTCTCTTTCAGGCAAATGCACAGGTACCACTGATAGCTACACTTTCAAAGCCTGCTAATTTGTGTTATGAATTGTAGTGGAAGAAGCTAAAAAACCCCAAATAAAATTCTTAAAAATTGACCAACTTCACTTAGCAGCTTTTACAAGTGGACTCCTCATAAAATAAGCCAAAAACGTTAAACACACTAATATTTTGCTGGACCACTTTTGGCCTGGATTACGACGTATAATTACTGGGGCTTTGGCATTTCAGCTGGTCGGGTAGAGGCTCAGCAATATTATGTGGCAATAAAATGAAGTGACCTGACAACCTTAATGACCAGGTTTTCCCATAAATGGATTTTCCTTCCTGCCTAGATGGAGTATAAAGTTAGGGCTCAAACAGTACAAGAGTGGTTCAGGAAGAATGAGGAACAATTTTCACACAAACGGACATCAGAGTCCTGAACATAACCGTATTGAAAGTCTTTGGGATGAACTGGATAAGGCTCTAGATTGAGATGGTTTGGACATGTACAGAGGAGGGATAGTGAGTATATTGGCAGTAGGATGCTGAGATTGGAACTACCAGGCAGAAGGCCTCGAGGAAGACCGAAGAAGAGATTTATGGATGTGGTGAAGGAAGACATGAAGGTCGTTGGAGTCAGAAAAGAAGATGCGGAGGACAGGGTGAGGTGGAGGCGGATGATTTGCTGTGGCGACCCCTGAAGGGAGCAGCCGAAAGTAAAAGAAGAAGAAGAAGAAGTAGTGATTTGATTTTCCCATAATTAATTTAAGATGAAATGTGAACCAAAATCTGGATGGAAATAAATGTTTGATGTTGCTGAAATGTACTGAAAGCAATGCAATGGTGACTACAAGTAATCCAAGTTAAAGGGAGTCCCACAAAGTATTAGAGTGTGTGACTATTTATTTTGGACAGACAGTGTATTGTAAATCATTTGAGCTGTGAAAATGAAGAATTCATTCATTTTCAGCAACCACTTCATACTGATCAGTGTTGCATCAAAAACATTTGTATTTACAACAATATTGAGGGCCTGTCTACTAACTGGCATTTTTTGTGTGTGTGTGAGAGGTTTGATTAAACCGTTGCACCAGCAGGATATCCAGACAAATAGGTAAAGATCAATATCAAGCCCAAAACCCTGGAGCTATGAGAACAAAAAAATGGAATCTGAAGCATGTCTTTTCTGTTACTGATCTGTAAAGCACATTTACATAAAATGATAGTTTGTTGACCAAAAAACTGTTTCCACGGTGAATTTTTTGTAGCTTGTATTGCAAATAGTATTTTTAAAAATATCTTGCCAAACAGTTCTGAGATGGTGCGATTCAGTTTTCATTATCTTCCCCACATGAGACCACACTAAGAACTTCTGCTTCTTCCTCTAACACTGCTTCTTTTTACTACCCCCTTTTCGGTTTTCAGACATTCTGTGAAATAAATTTGATGAAGCATAAACCAGACTTTAGTCTGTGTCCAGAAAGCAAGCCTTACATGTTGAGTGTTGCATCATCTGTGGTGAAGGCATAAACCATATCATGTGATTCTCCTCCTCTGTAAGGCACTGAAATGAAATGTGTCTCCAATGCTGTCGATGTCCACAAAGACCAGCCTTGAGACGTATACTGACAGAAAATCTATGTGAATGTTTTGTCCCATAACTCTGAGCAGTTTCATGGCATGAGCAAAAAGAGAGAGAGAGTGTGTGTGTGTGTGTGTGTGTGTGTGTGTGTGTGTGTGTGTGTGTGTGTGTGTGCAGTTCCATTTTATACAGTGTGGTTCTGGTCAACAGACCCACCTTAGCTACTTATGAGTTGTGAGAATCCAAAGATGATTGGGTCAGTCACAGGCAGTGAACATGCTGATTTGGAGCAGTGTGATTTAGGCAGATAAGAATTAGCTAAATTGTGGCAGTTATAGCAATATGATCTTTTTGTGAAGACAATGTTCCCTGGCAAAATGGTGTAGCAGCCTCTGTATCAGATATCTGGCAGTGGAGTTTCCTCTGAGCAGAGGGACTTCCTGCTAAGGAAGACAGGCAGGCAGGAAAGCAGCTTAATTTTTTTTTTTTTTTGGTAAATAGTCCCAGACAGTGATATTGATATTACCTGTTGCAGTGAAAATTCATCAACCAAGAATTGTGGGAATACTTCAATGAGGCCTAAAAGCAGCATGTAATGCAGCAATGGGAGACACGTTCAAAACGGGGCTTGTGCCAGTAAAGTTTATAAAAAGGAAAGTTTTTTTCAAGCGGCTCTCTCCTCCAGGGAGGGCTTTTTGCTTGGGAAGGGTTGGGCATAGAGACTCTTGCTGGTGCTGTCCAGGTTTTGAAAGTACGCGTCAGACAGAGCATCAAAAGCCGATATCCTTCGGCCTGGGTTGAATGACAGGAATTTCTGTGAATATTGAAGAAAAAAAGGCATCAAATTCTTTAATATGCTTACAAGGATAACAAAATAAAAACACAGTTGTAAAGCGTGTGGATTTAATTTTAAGTGAAAGAAGAATGTACACTCAATAATGTAGACTGGATCGACAAGGATTTTACAGTTTCAAGCTAGTTTTTTTTACAAGCACTTATTTATTCAAATAACTTTTTAGATGTATTAACAAATTGGTTGAAATTATATTTACAACTAGAGAGCCAAAAAGTATGGCAAAAAAAAAAAAAAGATGAAAAATCTTCCACTGTAATCCTGTAAAGAAATTGACCAATCACTGCCACATGGTCTGTTGGGGTAAAATGCATTCAAATTCTGTTTGCCTGCTCGTATGCAACCCAAACATGCACAAATCAGTAGTAAAAGTGTATGTGATGAAGGAGCATGGCTTTGAAGGACCTCTGAAGGCAGGAGAGGGTTTAGCTGATGAGATGCTACTCTCAAATTTTACCAGCTTTTTACAGTGGTGAAAAATGCTCAGCAAGAGATCCACATTCATGTTTCAGGTGTTTTATTTATCCTTTAGGAAAAGAGCCCTGACATTTTCCTCCACACTTTCCTGATGACTGACTCCTTTAATTCTAGCTACCAACAATGGATGAATTTGTAAGTAAAACGATTTGGTTAAAAGGGATGAAAACTTAATCCAGATTGAAAATTAATCATTTTGGTTCGGTATTTACTTACGAGTAAAAGTGATTTTCCAAGCTCATCCATATCAGGCACCAGGTCTTTTATTGGTTGAGGGGGACGAGGGGGAAAGGCACTCTGAGACAAACCCACTTCCTGGGGCCAGTCTTCAGGAGGGGGGACACCAAGCACACTGAAATCAAGGACACCACCATTATAATCACCAATGTTACCACTGGCAGATGTATTTCACCCTGCTTACTTAACATAACATGATTCCTTGCTATGTTGGTTCTCATGATGAGTGGATGTACGGATGCACACACACAATTTTGTGGACAAAAAGGTGGGAGCACTGGTCTGGTTTTGCAGACTGTTCATAGCCTCAGAGTAAGTTTTGGTTGAGGGTAATAATTTTATTATGGAAAAATAGGGGGAAACGATCCGTATGTACTAGTCCTTCTGAAAAAAATTAGCATATTGTGATGAAGTTATTATTTTCTGTAATGTACTGATAAGCATTATACTTTCATATATTTTAGATTCATTACACACAACTGAAGTAGTTCAAGCCTTTTATTGTTTTAATATTGATAATTTTGGCAAAAAAAGTAAAGAAAAACCAAAAATCCCTATCTCAAAAAATTAGCATATTTCATAAAAAAGTGCTTTTAATACAAAAAAAAAAAAAAACCTTCAAATAAATTATGTTCAGTTATGCACTCAATACTTGGTCGGGAATCCTTTTGCAGAAATGTCTGCGTCAATGTGGCGTGAAGGCAATCAGCCTGTGGCTGTGTTATGGAGGCCCAGGATGCTTTGATACCATGGTCAGTAAACCATTTAGCAGTGGTTTTGGCACTGTGAGCAGGTGCCAGGTTGTGCTGAAAAATGAAATCCTTCATCCCCATAAAGCTTTTCAGCAGATGGAAGCATGAAGTGCTCCGAAATCTCCTGATAGCTAGCTGCATTGACCGTGCCCTTGATAAAACACAGTGGACCAACACCAGCAGCTGACATGGCACCCCAGACCATCACTGACTGTGGATACTTGACACTGGACTTCAGGCATTTTGGCATTTCCTTCTCCCCAGTCTTCCTCCAGACTCTGGCACCTTGATTTCCGAATTACATGCAAAATTTGCTTTCATCTGAAAAAAGTACTTTTGGACCACTGAGCAACAGTCCAGTGCTGCTTCTCTGTAGCCCAGGTCAGGCTATTCTACCACTGTTTCTGGTGCAAAAGTGGCTTGACCTGGGGAATGCAGCACCTGTAGCCCATTTCCCCCACATGCCTGTGCACGGTGGCTCTGGATGTTTATACTCCAGACTCAGTCCACTGCTTCCACAGGACCCCAAGGTTTGGAATCGGCCCTTCTTTCACTTTTTTCTTCCCACAGACGTCCCACTGAGGTGCCTTAATACAGCACTCTGGACAAGCCTATTCGCTCAGAGATTTCTTTCTGTGTCTTACCCTCTTGCTTGAGGGTGTCAATGATGGCCTTCTGGACAGCAGTCAGGTCGGCAGTCTTACCCATGTTTGCGGATTTGAGTAATGAACCAGGCGTTTTTAGGAGTTTTTAAAAGCCTCAAGAATCTTTTGCAGGTGTTTAGAGTTAATTGGTTGATTCAGATGATTAGGTTAATAGCTCGTTTAGAGTACCTTTTCATGATATGCTAATTTTGTGAGATTGGAATTTTGGGTTTTCATGAGCTGTATGCCAAAATCATCAGTATTAAAACAATAAAAGACCTGAAATATTTCAGTTGGTGTGCAATGAATCTAAAATATATGAAAGTTTAATTTTTATCAGTACATTACAGAAAATAATGAATTTTATCACAATATGCTAATTTTTTGAGAAGGACTAGTGTATATATGTGCCCCACCTCTCATCTGTTATTATAGTCTAAAGATTCATAAATAAATTTAAAATACTTACTCAAAAATCTTTCCCAACTGATCAACATCTGAATTCCCACGAAAAAGGGGTCTAAAATCAAAGTAAGATTAAATACAGTATTTATTAGTAAAATGTTATCTAAAATGAAAATATTTGTCTGTGAACTTTTTTTATTTTATAGATTTTTTTGAAATGATCATAGATACAATATACAGTATAGTACATTTACTACTGACTGTGACTGTAAATGAAGCTGTACAATTTATTAAAGTGTTTTACTGTAATCAAGGTTATGACCTTATAATCATTCTAAGATTTTAAACTCATGGTAAAAAAAAAATGCTTATGTTATGACTGGGACCATAGAGTTTGAGTCATAACATACAAGCTTATAAGCCCAGGGTTACACAGTTTATGCTAATAACATGTCGTGCATTCTGTATTTGCATGTAGAAATGTTTCAACACGGTGAGTTAACAGTTTTTTCTTTTGATGTATGAAGCTGCAAGTATATAGAAAATAGAAAGGAAAAAAATCCCCAGATTTGACAAAAAGTCAGCCAGATTATATAGCAGTACTAAGTGTTGGGCGCCTTTGAGTGCTGTAGTTTCCTGGCTTAGAGAGAAACAGAGTGAGAGAGAGTGAGAGAGAGAGAGAGAGAGAGAGAGAGAGAGAGAGAGATAGAGCACACTGAGGTCCTTCAACACATGATGAGATAAAATGGCAATTATTTTGGAGTCTTCCTGCCTGGACCACTGCTGCATGTGGTGGCTTTGGCCTGTCATGTTGCCTGTAGGCCAGCATGCTTGCCCTGGCATGAACACAAATTCCAGTTACTGTCACTGAATCCAAACCACATTCACCATGGAGGGGAGCACAAAGCTATTTATCCTCGTAGTCTCCTTTGGCTGTCTGTACACCACTGTGTGGGGGAACAGTAATGAGCCATGCAAAATAGTGCCTCAGATGATCCAAGATGCATGAGAAAGACACTCTCAGCAGCTGTAACAAGCCTTGCTGTCACACATGACAGCTACATTCTACCCATGAATTAGGTGCACTGAATCGCACTGTAATATGATGTGCCATGCTTTATATTTTTCACCAGAGGTCGCCCTACTGCAGAACATCTGAGATAAGCACAGGCCCTTCAGTCTGCAACCATGCAGGAACTCCTTTAACTGTAATGAGACGAAGTGGCGGTTCAGACCACATGTGAGCTCTCTGCTTAATCTAACCACTGCCTTCCATCACCTCGGAAAGTTCTTTCTGACTCAATCAGACATGCATTTTACATCGTGGAGTAAATCTGTCAGCGTGTCATAAGGCATGTCTGACAATAATTATTTCAAAAACAACGTTCAATATTTTCCTGCCAATTTTCAGATTCTAAACATTCTTTACAAGTCTGAAGTGAATCCAAAATAAGTAAATCAATTTTCTCTTTTGCCATTGGCGTGTCATTAGACGAGATGATATGTTGCGTTTTTACCAAAGACTGAAAGTCAAGGAGGTCAAACGTGAAATGTTCATAGACTATATTACTTCAAAGGGCAAAAGTGAGGAAAAAACTTATTTTCTAGCAGCAACAACATTTATTTAGTAAAAAAAATAAAAAAAAATCACGAATCTAGCCTTCGTTGTGCCAAAACAAGTATGCTTAAAAATTTACTGAAGCTGCATTCTCCCCTGCCCAAAGCTAACTTGTTATTCTGAATGAAGAAGGGAGGTCCTTTTTTTGGACAAGGCTGATATTATGCATCCTGAGTGAGTGGGCATAGCCACAGCACCACACCAAGCCAAGACACATGGCTGAATCACACTCCAAGTGCCAGTCTTCCCGTTCACATTCCGCACTGATATCCAGTGGAATGCTTCAGAATGTGTGTGTGTGTGTGTGGGGGAGGGGGGGGGAGGGGTCTCCTAGACCTTTGATGGGGTTAGGTGTGTCAGCCACCACACGTCTCCATTATCATGTGTGCCTGCCACAAGACAGTCAGTAAGAGTAGGACCTGTCTACCACCTATGCTTGCGATGACTGGATCCAGCTGATTGTGTGGAAGAAACCATCAAATTGGTTCAGTGGACAAAAAGGCAGACCCAGCAAAGCATTGTGGAGCACAATGATTGCACAGTGAGACGCGCAGGGCACTGCTAGCCATCCACTGCATCCTGACCCATCTCCAGCAGTCTCAACTATGTCATGCCACTGGACTCAGATAGACCAGGATGAGAGAGTGAAGATGACGCTCTGCGCAACTCCCCTCACATAAATCCAAGTCAAGCAGAAGCCATGACTTCAGCCATACCGTAGATCATTGATCTGATATAAAGTCATAGTCATCTTCGACCTTGAAGCACGAACAAGAACAATGTGTGTGTGTGTGTGTGCGCATTTGTGAGAAAGAGAGAATGAGTTAAGAAGAAAGCATTTATGATACAACGCTGAGAAGGTAAACAAGGTTGTCGATGTCTTCTTAAGAAGTTGGTGTTCTTGTTGGACCTTTGAATCAATGGAATGGCATCAGCACTCCTAATATAACCCCATAACCCCAGTGACTAATCATTCCACCATCTCAGAAATGCAGATACAGACTTGCATGGACAATTCCAATTCCCACCGACATAACAATGTTTTCCAAAATCAAGTAAACTAGGCCACCCACATAAACTGCAAAGCTTGATACAATAAAGTCTATTGGAGGACTGAAAGGATAGGACTACACAATACACAGTAAGTCAGGTGTGTTATGTTCAAAAGCACTTCCCTCTTGGTTTCGAAATCAACAAAAAGAAGATCCCCTCCAGGCTATATGCCTTGCTCCCCAAAACCATTTTCAACAGTAAATAAAACAATAAACCAGACAGTATTGCTGGTTCAGGTGTGCCATGTCTTTATCATTCTCCAGTGACTTTTAAATCTCCATTACTCAGATCAGTGAATGTAGCACACTTCCCAGACAACAGAATGGAAGCAATGGAAAAGCTTCTCCCAGGTGCCTTTTAATCTGCAACAGGTGGCCTTTTTAAAAAGTCTTCTTAATCACCTCCAGGACAGAGGAGAGAGAGAGAGAGAGAGAGAGAGAGAGAGAGAGAGAGAGAGAGAGCGATACAGACAGAAAGAGACAGAGAAGAAGGCATACTGTTAGCATGGATCAAAGCCTCTCCCTTCTGCCCTCTGGCACCCTTGGAAGCAGGCCAGTAGCCTGGTGTGGTGGCTTTTTTTTTTTTTTTTTTTTTTTTTTTTAAGTATTGTGTCAGTGAGACAGCCTTACCTGCACAACACCTCACATTACACATTCTGCTGAGGACCAGACTTGGGCACACAGTCATACACATTTCTCAGTCATGTCACACATTTGGTCAATCACCAAACAAAGGCCAGTACCAAACGTCTAACTAAGACTGTTAAAATTCATTCGTTATATTTTACTGGACAATTTAAAATGCGATGAAAAAACTATATTGCAAATTGTATTGATGTTGATATTTAAACAAATATTTATTTATTTTTACATAGAGAGATTTCCTTTCAGCTTTTTCCCTTTATCAGGGGTCGCCACAGCGAATGATTCGCACATTTGATTTGGCAGAGGTTTTTACGTCGGATGCCCTTCCTGACACAGCCCTTTCAACAAGGGACAGAAACACACTGACGGCTTTGCAGCCTACTCATTACAAAAGTCAGCAATGGTTCTTTTTCATGCCTGTCTCCATAGACAGTGAGAGACTAGTGGGGGGGGGGGCAGTGACAACCTTTGTGGAGAGTGGGACTCGAACCCCCAACCTTAGGATCAGTGATCCAGCATCCTATACCACTAGACCACACAGCGCCGGAAAAAACATGTTTAATGGCTGCCAGAAGAAAAAGAAAAAGAAAAAAAAGGTCTCTTATTTTTTCCATAGCCAATTATCACCGCTGTTGTTTGAGACAACATTCGGTTATGTGCCAGAACAATGTGTGATCATTAGGTGTTCAGTAGCAACTGAAATCCCTTTTGGCACACAATGTTATCATAAGTCACATAAATCAGTGAATCAAATAAGTATGTGGTTGAATCAATTCTTTCTGTTTTTGTCATATTTATATTTGTAACTTGTGTATTACTATTGTTATTATGATCACTAATCCTACCTGACTTTAGACCTCAGTCAGAAGATTATTCAAAAGGTCGGCAGAATAATAATAACGTTAATTACAATAATAATCTTATTTCAACTTCCTGAACTGAGGTTTACAGAATTTCACATTACAGTTAGACCTGATAGGATATGAAACACAGGATGCGTGTGAGTGGATCTGCAATCTGGCCTCCCCATCATATATGTCTCCCTCCACACAAATGTCTAGAGGAAGACATCAGCCCCCACATCCTCCCCAGCACAATGAGGGACACACAGCCAGCCATCAAGTAGGAAACACACGTGCACCAACACAAATTTGGCATACATTACTCTACACCCACACTGCATTATTATCGCCTGAAACCCACCTGGGGTCTTTCTGCCGTTACACAGAGAGGACGTGTGTCTTATTGGTGGCGGTTAGGGGAAGGAAATTCAGATTGCAGATTGAACTCGCTTTTAAATGAATCCTTCCCTTTTTAGGAATAACTGCTTATCTCAAAAAGAATGGTGCTTTTCATTCAGTCTTTCCCCGTTAAGATTTCACTGCTAATTTACAAACAGGTCATAAATAATCGAAAAATATTACCAACATAAAGTCTCTTAGAAAGGTCTTAGGTCACCACAAGTGACAAGAAATGCATTGGTGAACTTTGGTGCAGGTTCTACACATCTCTGGAATTGAGCTCAACTGTTGTTTTGATGGAGCGCACTAGAAAAATTCACATAAGTGTTTAATTAGGCTGAGCTCTGACTGAAGAACACAACATATGACTTGCATCCTCATCAAAACAGTGAACCTCCATGCCCTGTGGATATGGGCGGAGTCATCCGAGAAGACACCATTCCCATCAGGAAAAAATTTCCTCGTAGGATAAAGATGTTCAGTGATGCAGTGAGGTTTCTCTATCAGGGAAACAACAATTCTACCCAGCAAAATGCATCCGGAATCACAGAGCCAGAAACTGACCAATTTGTCATCAGTCTATCCATGAGTATGTATAGTTATAGCACAATTCATTTAAGTCAGAAATGCTGAAGTAAACATTGTATAAGGACTTAAATGTCTTACCGGCCTTTGAACAGCAAGTCAACAGAGACAGTTGCTACAGCCGACAGAGAGGAACATGGGCCTTAAAGATTTTGCATGCCTTTAGCAACCACAGCACATGGTATTTCCCCAACAGTTTAACAACCTCAACTGACTGCAAAAAATGAGTCCACAATGAAGTATTGGGGCATTTAAAAAGCTATTCTACAGCCAATGTGAAACTCTGAGAAACAGTTACTCATAGAATGCCTGAAACAGCTCGTGTAGTTTTACCCTGTTAACACAGTCTGATGCAAATCATTTAAATAAATTAAACAAAACATTAATTAATTAAAAACAAAATAAGCTGAAAAAACTGAAGTATCTCTGACATATATAGAGATAAAGACTCAACGGAGAAGTCAAGTATAAACTTAAGGGTAAACAATAAACTTTAACACACCATAGTCTGTCCTTCTGCTTTGAAATTCTGGGCAAAGTTCAAAACTTGAACATGTGCTGCTTCGGTTTTATTTTCAAGTGAATCGCATGTAGTGTCAATGCTGGGGGTGGGGGGTGGGCAATGGAGCAATCATGACCCCAGGCTTGACTTGTTCCTTTCAGTTTTAATGAACCGTACTTGTTCTGCAAATCATATCCGCATCATTTAATCTTATTCTCATCTGTGAGACTGCTGAACGTGTGAGTTTTAGGGTGAAAAGTATTAGCGGGTGGGAAACGCTATAATGAGGGTTTAACTGAATGTGCTTCACTCACCTTCGTCTGAACATCTCAGCAAAGATGCAGCCCACACTCCACAGATCCACTGGAGTTGCATAGCTTGACTGCAAGAGCACTTCAGGAGCTCGATACCAAAGAGTGACGACCTACAAAAAACAAAATGTGCTTATACTGTCAAATGCAAATTGTTTATATATGAACACAAGGACATTCATCACCATCACAGTTTATGTGCATATGTCTTTACTAATAGGCAACAAAATCACTTACAACTACACACTGCACTTTTGTTTCTGTGCTCTGTGTCCGAGTTATGCAAGATATGAAGTCATATCTGGCAGTAAAAGTCTCCAAATGCTCATTCTGGTATGCCAAGATCGCACAAATTTCACAGCAAGTCACTACCCCACTGAGGAAAAAGAAGCTGAAACAGAATTGTTGCTCCAGTTTTGCTAGCTTTCCAAATTTACTGACCAGACCAACCAGTCCGAGACCACATTAACTGAAATAAAGTAACATCTGCGCCCACCCCTCATAGGGTGCAGAAATTTCTCCAGCCCTCTATGTATTCTAAAGCTTTTAGCGGCGTATCAATGTATTTAAATCTGACTGCTGCTTTTGTATTATTTATACTCATGTTTAGTCCTTAAACTCTGTGACTCTTGGCCTTACAGCTGCAGCAGACGGCACATACAGCTGAGCAGCTACAGTAGGGAGCGCTTCCAGACAAAACTCAGTGACCCTGCTCCAGTAAAGTGGACGACTTCCAGGTGCTTTCCCTCTCCAACATGCCGTCCTCCCATGGGCTCGCAGCCCAGAAACCCTCAAGCTTATCAGCCAAATCAGCCGCCCATGTGTTTGTAAGCAAAGCCTGGTGTGTGTATGTGTGTGTATATATATATATATATATATATATATATATATATATATGTGTGTGTGTGTGTGTGTGGGGGGGTACTTAATGAGGGCTAGGACTGGTGTGGGTAGGAAAGCACTCGGGCAGTATGTCACTGATTAGAAATTAATTACAGTGATACACACCAATTCAAACTGAGAGGAACTGTTTAATTGAAACACAGTATATTAAAAAAGCAAATACAGAATAACACATGGGAGAGTGGCTTGTTATAGGAAAATAAGGTGTTAATAAGGCATATATTCTTTTCCCTTTGGAGCAATGTGGTTTATTTCCCTTATTATACTACAGGAATTAATTATATATAACAATTCCTTTTAACACGTCTCTATCCAGTTAAAGTTACATATAAGATTCTAGCACCCATTAAAAAGCATTCCCTGACTTTCACTTGACATTCATAACAAAACATTCTTTTTTTTATTCCCTCCTTAGATTTGCCTGTAACAGTAAACTTAAAGGAACAGCTTCACCTCTGGCTCTGGTTTATCATATCGAATGTGATATTTGGTTAAATAACAATGTGTTCGATGAAGTATTGGTCATATACAGTAGGTCCCTAGGCATTATTTATTACTAGAAGTTAGAAACAAGCACACATTAGAAGTAGCACATTAATGTTAACAAGTGATCTGCCAGAGATGTGCTGTTCAAAAATTAACAGCTTCTGACCAATCAGAGATAATTCAACAGCACCATGATATTCATATAGGAAAAGGAAAAGGGTGGAACATTTGTGTACATGCACACACACACACACACACACACACACACACACACACACACACACACACACACACACACTTTGTATTCCAAGGTATCCATTAACAAATCATAATTTTAACTCCATTACATGTCTCAGTGTTGACCTGGTACAACTCCAGACATTGATAGCAGGAGAAAACAGCTATGAACGTCCTTAACCTTACTCAAACCCTTTTATCGCATTGCTTATTTTCCTCCAAAATCTTTTATAGACTCTGACTGTGCAAACGCAATGGTCTTTCTGCAAGACCAGTGTGAATGGGATCAGATTAAACCCACATTTTACATGGGTAAAATGGTTATTTTTAAGTGCTGACAATTTCTCAAGTTAGTCTTCCTGATTAAGAGGAACTGGGGAGGAAACCAGTGATGAATATGGTCTCTTTGTTGTCATGTGACTGAAACACAAGCACATGATTCATTCCAAAATAGCTCCACTCCATTCAGATTGTTCCTTCATATGACTACTGGATCGTTGGTATGATCTAAACAGATCGCAGATAGCAGATTAATGCTAACCTAACAAGGGCATTGATAAAATGATTACAAATATTGTGAGATGTTACATGGGTATGTCATAGCATACGTTTTCAAACATACGGTTAATAAACTGCACCTAAAAATACTACTACACAATTGTGCATGCGAAATATGCTAGCTAGTCCTATATTTTAGATTTATTATATGCTTTACACTAAAGCTTGCTATAAAAGCAGCAGCAATGGTGGGGTGCTGTTTAATTTCTAGGAAGAACCACAGCTGAAGTATATCCGCTTTTCTCAGCGCTGTGAGTTTGTGGTGTAGACTTCTATTAACACACAAATTCTTCTCGTATGCTACACATGCTATAGATGTGCAAAAGTAAAGATAAAGCTACTGAGGTGACAGTGTTGCATTTATTTAAAACAGAAAACTGCACTGCTCATAAGAAGGCCAATTTAAAACTGTAGGTGCAAGATGAGTAAATGTTGTTCAATGTTGAAAGGCACTAAAACTGCTGCTAAAAAGAACTAGCAACACAGCTGCAAACATTGTGGAGTACAGTATTGTATAATTAAACACTATGAGATGCAGTGGATTTAAGATGAAGGTACAGTCATATCTAGAGAAAAAAATACATTCAATGAAAATCAGGTTTATATATATACATAATACAGTCGGCCCCCAACTTACGAAATTAATCCGTTCCAGAGCCCTTTTCACATAGCAGGGATTTTGTAAGTAGTTATTAATATTGCATGTTAAACGCCTAATTCGTTTCAAGGCTCCAGTCTTTGGACTGGATAAACCCCATAAACCCTTTAAAAACGATAAAAAGTACACCAATTTTGTATGAAATGTGTGTTAAAAGTAAAAGAAAATTATTTATTAAACCATTTAAACATTTTATTAACATATTAAACCATTTTATTAACATATTTATTAATTAAACCATTATTGAACATTTTTTTATTAACACACACACACACACACACACACACACACACACCTCTCTCTCTCCCTCTCTCTCTCTTTCTCTAGCTCTCTCTCTTTCTCTAGCTCTCTCTTGCGTGCGCACTACAGGTCACGCCCACAAGAATTCAAAGGTTGTAGATGCCCGAGTCTGAAGAGGGATTAAAGATCCCATAATAATCTGAAATAAATCATTGCACTTCAGGAAAAGCCCCTACAAGTGGCAGAAATGTCAAACAATGTCCAATTTGCCATTTCTGCAATCAGATATTGGACAAATCTGTCTTTCATGGGGACATGTTATAAAATACAGTTGCTGCTCAGAAAGAACATAGTTTTTGAGTAAACATACTGTACCATAGTTTGCAGAATACTATACAACAGGGGTTGGGAACCTTTTCAACTAAGAGGGCCAAAAAAAAATAAATAAATAAAAGACATATTTTAAAATCTAATCCTCTGGGAGCCATATATTATATATTATATATATATATATATATATATATATATATATATATATATATATATATATATTATATATATATATATATATATATATATATATACACATACATACATACATACATACACACACACACACACATACACTGAATACAGCTACATTGAAAATGAAGACTAACAATTTTAGAGTATAATAAGACTCTGAGTTCATGTTAAACAACATTGTCATAACGAAGTTATTTATGAATAAGAAAAGTACTTCTTACTATTAATGCGACTTCTGGTGCTACATGGTGTTGCTGATAGCTTTATAGTTTGGTTGATACGTGCTGAGGTTCAGATACCAGAGGACTCACACACTGCAGTGTTTATGTGACAGAAAGCATGTCCCAAGTTTTGGCAATCAGATAGTCTGCAGGTTGAGGTTTTTTCATGTCATTCCATTTGTGTTTGTTGCCAGCTGTGCTTGGCTTTGTGCAAATGAGCCGATCAAAAACGAGGGACATTTACCTATTTACTCAAACACAACACGGGCAGTCTGTGGCTGTTATAATCCAATAAAATTAGAGCTTCAAGGTATCGGACCGGCTCACATACTGGCGTACAGAAAGGATTGGCTCTCCACTTCGTGCCACAGTGATGTGGCATTGAAAATTGATGTATAGATTTAAATGCGCGAGATTTATTAATCTGTTTTTGCTTTATTTGTTGCCTTTTTTGTATTTTTATTTAAATGACAGTGGAATTGTGTATTCATTATTCTGTTAAGAAAGGCCATCTAATTTATCGGAGAGCTAGATACAGTAATCAAAAGAGCCACATCTGGCTCGCGAGCCATAGGTTCCCGAACCCTGCTCTACTATGAACAGACAAATCAAAGATAGTGCCAGCAGGCTACAATCACAGTTCACGTTTACATATATCTGCTGTAAAGCGTGGTGGTAGATATGTTACAGTTTGGGGTTGCTTCACTGCCACAAATACAAGGAAATTCCCAATCTTTCATTTAACGACTAATTCTGGATCACATAAAAGAGTGCTTGAGGATAATGTGCATTTGTCCAAGGTTAAAGCTGAACTACAGGTGGGCCTTTCAAAAAATGATGATCAAGAACACCTGCAAATTCACTCAAATGACTCAAAAAGAAGAATTTGAGTTATTACACAGTCCAGTCCAGTGGTGGCCTGGTGGTTAGGTAGTGGATTACCGATGGCAAGCCCCACTTTCGATGCTTTACCCCCACTGCAACTAACTGGGTTATCAAAGACTGGCTATGTCTCTTACTGTCTGTGGTGGGAGAGGTATGTAAAAGAACCATTGCTGACTTTCATCAAGAGAGCTGTCAGTATGTTTCTGGCCTGCGACGTCCTGGCAAGCTGTCAAGGGGGTACTCTGCCCTCGCCCTGAGTCCACTGAGATGGGCGCCAGCCTCCTGAAAATCCTAATTAAGCCATTCAGAAAATGAAAGAATGAATGACACAGCCTAGTCAGTGGCCAGACTTGAGTCCCCATTTTGTGGGATTTGAAAAAGCAGTACAGTAGGCCCTTGACCATTTGCGAGGGATGTCATTGACAACCTTAATATCGCCGATATAATTATGTCGATCGATAATCGATACCTATAAAAGGGATATCAATACATCTAACATTATAGCTTCCTGTGTTCATGACAGCGTCTGTAGTAAATGCCATTTTTAATGACACCCCTAGTAAATGGTACATCCCGCCTCTCTGTATGGTAAATGGTACGTCCCTGCTTCTAGTGTGCCATCAGAGCCCGTGTTCTCAACAGTTCGGAACATTTTGAACAAGAAGAGACACTTATCAATGGATAATGCAGATATGTGCATCTTCTTGCATCATAATTATGAATTGTAAAAATGCATATCTCTTAAACTTTTCAATTGACAAGTGTTTGTAGAACACTTCTTCTCATGCAATATTACCTGTATGTGTGTGTATTTGTTTTATTTACATCTTGTTATTTATTGAATGTTTAATTGTTATTATAAGCATTTATAGCATTGAATCTGTATTTATTGATATTATATACACATATGCATGCACAAATAAGTCGGTCAGGGAGGGTTGGGGGGGGGGGGTGATCCTACTTCGCGGTTTTCGATGGTCGAGTGGGGATCTCCGTCCCAATTAACCGTGGAAAGTGAGGGATCCCTGCATACATACACACACACACACACATATATATATATATATATATATATATATATATATATATATATATATATATATACACACACACACACACATATATATATATATATATATATATATATATATATATACACACACACACACACACACACACATATACATATATATATATATATATATATATATATATATATATATACACACACATATACATACACATATATATATATATGTTCTTCTATAATCACCTGAAGAGAGAGGATGGTTTCACCACCCCTCGAAACAGATCTGTAGTGATAAATGGAGTTTCAAAAGAAAGTCTTTGTCCTGTCCTTTTCTATTTGTCATTTGCTCTACCAAAAAGTATTGAGCACTCTCCTACGGAAGGATCTACTCAGAAAATCCTCTCTCTCTCTCTCTCTCTCTCTATATATATATATATATATATATATATATATATATATATATACATATATATATATATATACATACACATATACAAGTAAAACTTTTACTTGATCATTACTACATTTTTATATATATATATATATATATATATATATATATATATATATATATATTTATATATATATATATATATATATATATATAAATGTAGTAATGATCAAGTAAAAAGTTTTTAATTTAGTGCTGTGATATTTATTGATAAAATATATATACTGTATGTCTGTCTTCCTTTCGGCTTTTTCCCTTTTACTCGGGAGTCGCCACAGCGAATCATCTGATTCGCACGTTTGATTTGGCAGAGGTTTTTACGTCGGATGCCCTTCCTGTCACAACCCTTTTAGCAAGGGAGAGAAACACGCTGACGACTTTGCAGCCTACTCTTTACGAAAGCCAGCAATGGTTCTTTTACATGCCTCTCACCATAGACAGTGAGAGACATGGCCCGCCTTTGATAACCCAGTTAGCCGCACTGGGGGAGGGGCAGTGACAACCCTGTGGAGAGTGGGACTCGAACCCCCAATCTTTGGATCAGCGATCCAGCGCCCTATACCATATATACTGTATATACATATATAATTTTATTATCAATAAATCACAGTACAAAATTAAAAAGTTTTTACTTAATCATTACTACATTAATACTGTATTAATGAGTAAGACTCTATAGAATGTGTTTAAGGAGCATATATTTAACACGTGTAATATGACAGAGTTGTATTTCCGCGTTGATCATTGCGCATGTAATAATCAGTACAGTAGGCCCTGGACTATTCGCGGTTTTGCCCTCACGGTTTGAGTATTCGCGGACTGCCGAGCAACTCACACGTGATTCAAATTCAGCCAATGGCTGTCCTCCTTCCTGCTGATTGGTTGAGATGATGTAAAGCCCCTTTTTCCTCATTCACGCACAAGTTGTCAATGAGCCTTTTTTTTAGTGCGTTTTAATTACCAGTTAAGTTCTATGATGTCACTCAAAGGCCTGCTAAGCACCAGAAAAAGGTAATGACGTTGGATCTCTTCTGAAGAAATAAGACTTTCTCCGGAAGAAACGACAGTTTCCTCTGAAGTCACGTCATTGCTGAAGAGGAATAATCATCTGAACTGTTGTAAAACACTCCACTATTAAAGTCTTTTTCAATTATTATTCCAATACATGACCTAAGGTAATGTTTAAAATGTTTGTGTTATATTTTATTTACTGTGGTGTAGCATGTTTCTCATTTTGTTTTGTTTATCCAATTCATTACATTTCTTGTTCTTTTATGTCCTTTTTGTTATGGTCTGTGTTTTGGGGGACTTCGATTTTGATGTGTGCTGTTTGGAGCGTGGCTGAGCTGCTTGGTCGCACACACCTGAATTCACTATTCTCATTTACTCCCAATAAACAAAAGAATGATCACCTCTGCGCCAGAAGATTAACTCACATCAACATCACCGCTTCTTTGGTTTGTAACGCTCTTTAACTCTCTCACTCTAAAATTCTGTTTTGTACTCGCTTCGGTTGGGGGACGTGGCCGAGCTGCTCGGACTTAATGCAGTTAATACCTGAATTCAGTCCTCTCATGCCTAATGCAATACGTTCCTCTAGTGGGAATTTTTGAAAACTACAGCGCTGTATGTTTTTTCAGAGAATGCTTTGAAAGGTGTTTTTATACGTATGCTGTATAATGTTTATATTTTATCATCAATAAATATAACAGTAAAAATTGAAAAGTCATTACTACATTAATACTGAATTATGAGTAAGACTGTCTATAGAATGTGTTTAAGAAGCATATTCTAGTGCATGTAATAGATACATAGTATTTTACTTCCGGCTGCTCATTCACGCATGTGACGTGATACATGGGGTTTTACTTCCGGGTACAGAATTCGTGGATTATCTCAATTCGAGGGAGGGCCCGGAACCGAACCCCCATGAATGTCAAGGGCCTACTGTCCATGGGGTTTTACTTCTGGGTACAGAACTCGCAGATTATCTTAATTCGTGGGAGGGGCCGGAACCGAACCCCCGCGAATAATGGGGGCCTACTGTACATGAAAGTATCTTGCAACTGAACTATGTAGTGTTACTTTTTAGCATCTGATGTCAGTGACTGATGGACAATTATGAAAACCCCTACCAGAATGCAGGTGTTATAAAATGGGACAGTGCTCATTTATGAGGACAAAGGCATGCTTACTTTCTCTGCAGAAAAATATATCTGTTGATACTTTCAGATATTTTATTTTTAAGTATATCACCTTTCTCTGTAGGCACTGAAATAAAAAGGTTTTTCACATAAATAAAGGCCTTGGTAGCATGCCTCATGACCATATTTGTTTTTGTTACAGTGCAAAGTCAGTCCTTGCAGAGCCATTTAGCTGGCAATTAAAATAAAGTGTACTTCTTAAGAAATTATATTTCAAGCAAACTTCACATTGTTTCAAAACTATTTGGTGTGAAAAGAAAGCTGTTAAAGATCAATTCTCGAGTGTTCTTTATCCTGTCATTTCCCTTAGAATTCAAACACCATCACAAGTGACGTGATGGTCTGATGTGATCACGAACAAGGCGAGTGCACAGAGGTGACAGATTGTTTTTAATTTGCTGGAGGCATTGGTCTCAATGCTCAGTGCAAATGGTCTGAGTTAATTAATTCCCAAGAAATGAAGACTTTATTGAGCCTGTTTTGTAGCAGACTACTCAGTAACAGCCTGTGTTGTCTCTCTCATGTCTTTTTTGACTCTGCATGTGTCTAAATGCAAGTGGTGTCTTAAGCTCACAAAAGTATTAACTGCTACTCGACACCGGTGTGACAAATTTAATTTAAGTAACTCCATGTAAGTAACTCCACTCCTTCCTCAGCCTACCTGGGAAAGTCTATGCAGGGGTACTAGAGAGGAGGATCCGACCGATAGTTGAACCTCGGATTCAGGAGGAACAATGTGGTTTTCGTCCTGGCCGCAGCACTCTTGACCAACTCTATACGCTCCACAGGATTCTGGAGGGGGCATGGGAGTTTGCCCAATCTGTCCACATGTGCTTTGTGGATTTGGAGAAGGCTTTCGACCGTGTCCCTCGAACGAACTTGTGGGGCGTGCTCCGAGAGTACGGCGTTCCGGATCCGTTGCTACGAGCTATTCGGTCGCTGTATCACCGGAGCCAGAGTTTGGTCCGTATTGGTAACAGCAGGTCGGATTCGTTTCCAGTGGGAGTTGGAGTCCGCCAAGGCTGTCCTTTGTCACCGATTCTGTTCATAATTTTTATGGACAGAATTTCTAGGCGCAGTCGAGGCGATGAGGGGTTCTGGTTTGGTGGCCATCGGATATCACCTCTGCTTTTTGCGGATGATGTTGTCCTCTTGGCTTCATCAAGTCGGACCCTCCAGCTCTCATTGGAGCGATTCGCAGCCTAGTGCGAAGCAGCCGGGATGAAGATCAGTACCGCCAAGTCCGAGGCCATGGTTCTCAGTCGGACAATGGTGGAATGCACCCTCCGGGTCGGGAATGAGGTCCTGCCCCAAGTGGAGGAGTTTAAGTATCTTGGGGTCTTGTTTACGAGTGAGGGAAGGATGGAGCGAGAGATCGACAGACGGATCGCTGCAGCCTCTGCTGTTAAGCGGTGCCTGTACCGGTCCGTCGTGGTGAAGAAGGAGCTGAGCCGCAAGGCAGAGCTCTCAATTTACCAGTCGATCTACGTTCCAAACCTCACCTATGGTCACGAGTTTTGGGTAATGACCGAAAGAACAAGATCACGGATACAAGCGGCTGAAATGAGCTTCCTTCGCCGGGTGGCGGGGTTCTCCCTTAGAGATAGGGTGAGAAGCTCCGCCATCCGGGGAGAGCTCGGAGTAGATCCGCTGCTCATCCGCATTGAGAGGGGCCAGTTGAGGTGGCTCGGGCATCTGGTCAGAATGCCCCCCGGACGCCTCCCTGGTGTGGTGTTTCGGGCATGTCCAACCGGGAAGAGACCCCGGGGTCGACCTAGAACACGCTGGAGGGACTATGTCTCTCGGCTTGTCTGGGACCGCCTCGGTGTCCCCCCCGGGAGAGTTGGAGGAAGTGGCTCGGGAGAGGGACGTCTGGACCTCTTTGCTGAGGTTGCTGCCCCCGCGACCCGACCCTGGACTAAGCGGAAGAAGAAGATGATGATGATGATGATAACTCCATGTATACTAAACTGATTTTTTTTACACGAATAAACTTTATTTGATTGTGTACAGTGGTCATGCTTGCTTTGAATAATTACATTTAAATGTTATATTTACTTACTGATTGTAAGAAACAACTGAATGAAACTATGAGCTGGTTTACTGATGCTATGATTGGAGGTTCAAGCCCCACTACCAACAAACACACCCTGAACAGTTCACCATGCCATCACAGTGCAGAAACACACTGATGGCTATGCAGTCTACTCTTGACACTAGGGGTGTCTTTGAAAACGTATTATTGGTACCAATATATTGATAAAAAAAATTTCCGATGTATCAATACGTTAGAATATTGCTGTACTGTTCCATAAATGCATTCAATACAAGGGCGTAGGCTGGTCTGACCGTGGGGGGGGTGCACATCTCGGTTGACCGGAGCCTAAGCATTAAGGGGGAAATGAAACGTCGACTAAATAAGTTGGCGATAGCTTAAGTATAGTTTGTTGACGCGATTGTGGCTTAAATTTTATATCATAAATAAACCATTGCACACACGTCGGTTTTATGTGCTTGTCGTACAAGTTATCGACCCGAAAGCCACCATTGTTAAGTGCCCTCCTACACAGTTACCGTGATGTCACCGAGTTGATACAAAGTACCACATAAAATATAGTGCATGCATGTCACAGCTTTCTTTCTTTCTTTCAGCTTTTTCCCTTTTCTCGGGAGTCGCCACAGCGAATCACCTGAATCGCACATTTGAGTTGGCATAGGTTTTTATGTCGGATGCCCTTCCTGTCACAACCCTTTTAGCAAGGGACAAAAACACACTGACGGCTTTCCAGCCTACTCTTTACGAAAGTCAGCAATGGTCCTTTTACATGCCTCTCACCATAGACAGTGAGAGACATGGCCCGCCTCTGATAACCCAGTTAGCTGCACTGGGGGGACAGTGACAACCCTGTGGGGACTCGAACCACCAACCTTAGGATCAGGGATCCTGCGCCCTATCCACTAGACCACTGCATGCATGTCACAGCATATGATATAAACAACATGGAATCTCACGCCAACGACAAGCACAGTTTTTCAGCAGAAGACGATTCATCTATTACTCTCAGAAAATGAATCAAATATTCTGGTTCAACCAAAAACATTCTCAAATATATTTCAAACTACATCTACAAGTACATGTGCTAAATACATTTACAAATTGAGATAAAGTTATTTATCTATTCCAAGGCACAAACAAATATTAATACATATTTACAGCACAAAAACATACTAATAATTTTATAAAAGTACTGAGCATTAGGCTGCAGATACAGACTAGATGACTTATGGTTATTTTAGCCATTCATTCTCTGTGCGTCAATGTTTGTGTTCGAACACATGTGCAGGAGCTGGAGGCGGTACTAACAAACTGTGCTTTATTCCCACACTCGCACTTTGATTGACAGTGTTGAGCTATTATTGCTTACTGTTTGTTGATTGGTCAGGTCGGGCTTGCACATGCGCGGTGCCCATTACATGTTAACTTCCCGTTTACTTCCTGACTCTAGTCATGCGGAACTTATCTCCGACTTTCTCTTCAATAACAGTCATTAAGTTTATTTATAAGATTGTGAATACACATAATTTCTTATCCAGCGGAACTCAACTCCTGCTGTGGGGGGGGGGTGCACGTGCACCCTGTGCACCCCCCCAGCCTACGCCCTTGAAATAGAACAGACTAAGATATATTACAGTAGTTTGTATAACGCATTGGATATTTTATAATAAAGTGACCAATTACTAAAGCCAAATCTGAAATAAAAGTCAGGAAATAGCTTTCCACCGATAAGATTTTAATTAACACTTTTTTGTATTTAGCAAATCTATAAACATTTGTTTACGAGTTAATTTCAAGCAAGTTGTTTCTATTCTACAAACACTTGTCAACTGAAAAGTTTGAGATATGCATTTTTACAATTCATAACCATGATGCAAGAAGATGCACATACAGTGATACCTCTGCTCACGAACATAATTGGTTCCCAGAAAGTGTGTGTAAGGTGAAAAGTTCGTCTTCCGAACATTTATTTCCCATAAGAAACCATTAAAATGAGAATAATCCGTTCCCCATAAAACATAATTTTCTCCTAAATAAGCCTTAAAACTACACAAAAATATACCTTATTTTATGTATAATAAATGTGCTATTGTATTGTAATTAAAGAAATAAACTGTACTGTATAATAAAGTCGTTTTATTTACCTTTGTGATGGTAGTTGATGGCTTGATGGAATGGAGTGGGAGGAGGAGGGAGGGAGGGACTTACTGTTTGGAAGGAGAGTTTGGAAACGCCTACTGTTTGGAAACACCCTTAGCCACACACGCACCCTTAATAGCTTCCTTGTTCTTAAGGACGGGAGCAATGGTAGACTTAGCGTACTGGTACGCTGAGTCACACAAACGCACACCTCGTTCGTGTTTTTCAATGATCTCCGCCTGTGGTGGGGTCTTTTTCGGTCCCATAATAGCAAAAGTACACTCAATATGGTCCAAAATGTCTATCAAACACAAACCACTTCCGCATTCAAAGAAAGGGGGTGACGAACTGTGACGCCATGAGCGTGCGTCAGCTTCTCGTGGCTGCCACCGTGGCGCTGTTCGACCGCGTGGTTTGATTCGTCCGCCAAAAACTAGTTCGTCAGCAGAGACTATATGCTCGCAAATTTAATGTTCTTGAGGCGAAAAGTTCGTGAGCTTAAGCGTTCGTCAGCGGAGGTTTTACTGTATCTGCATTATCCGGTGATAAGAGTCTCTTCTTGTTCAAAATGTTTCATGCTGTTGAGAACACGCGCTCTTACGGCACACGAGAAGCAGGGACGTACCATTTACCATACAGAGAGGCGGGACGTACCATTTACTAGGGGTGTCATTGAAAATGGCATTTACTCCAGACGCCGTCATGAACACAGGAAGCTATAACGTTAGAAGCATCAATATCCCTTTTGTAGGTATCGATTATAGATCGACATAATTATATCGGCGATATTCCGATTGTCAATGACATCCCTACTTGACACGCCTCTTACCATAGAGGGTGAGAGACGTGGCCAGCCCCTGATAACCCAGTTAGTTGCACTGGGGAAAGCACTGACAATCCGGTGACTGTGTGGCTTGAAGCCCTCCTTATTAAAGTGAAATTATTGTACTGCATTGTTATTATATACATTGTAGAAGACTATGGGAGTTAGGTTTCTGCATGACATAATCACCTCAAAAAGTTTCACATACAGAGAAAAAAATTGAAAAATGCCAGATAATCTTCATCCTACATTAAATGTCTACACTTTGAACTTATTATTGTAATTGCAGTGCTCATTTTGCATGAGGTAATGGATTCTCTCACTCTGAGGCTGGCCCTGTGTGCCGTTGGCTGCTAACTGAAGGGTCAGATAAAGTGATCCTGGCTGCCTTCAGATTAAAGGACAGCATTCTATGCATTCCTATCTGGTGAGACGGCATGGACTCACTCAGCACAAGGGAAAACAGTGGCTTTGCATCTCTTCTCAGCAACACTACTCAAGTACATTCACATTACACAGGGCTCACTTGGTCAAGCTACACTTTCACTACACTGTACTAACTTGCACTCCAGTCATATGGCCTCTGCTAATACACTTAAGCCATATGCAACTCCTCTTTTTTCATCCCTTCCTCATGGAATTAAAACAATAGAGACATAATGTGATTCAGAAGAAGGCTGGCCTTTGGGCTTGGCCATCAGCTTGTGTTTACATTCTCTCTCTCTCTCAAAGGAAGTAGAGGATGAAAGGCCCCTTCAACACAAGACCTTCGTCCAGATTCTTTCAGGCTGCCCTTGGACACTTTTAAAGAGACAAGTCTACTAACCTGGCAGAGGAGCTTCATTAAACCTGTGCTTTTATCAATGACTTCTTATTCAGTTAATAACAGGTTTTAAATACAACATGATTAGGCCAGGCTTGGAAGTTTAAAGGGGGGCATTCACTTAGACATATTAAATAATTATGAAAGACACTGCTCTCTATCAATCATGATGTCTTCCTGAAACCATTTGCTTACTCCTGTAACGTCAACGACAACAATACCGGGCGCAATAATACTATTAAACAGGGACATCTTAAGGTAAGCGCGCAGAATAAAAAAAAGACTGCCGTAACCACAACCATAGACAAGAGTGTTAAAAAAAATAGGCAAGTTTTAAGTAAATTTAATATGTTAGGTGTTAGCTAATGTTAGGTGTCAGCTAATCTGTGACTGTGCAAGAAAGAATGCAAAATGTAATCTGGTTTTATTTAATCCAAAATTGTATTCCTTCTATTTCTTAACGGTTGATTTTTCACTTTTCCACTTTCTACAAATAGGTGTTGCACTGCCAAGTTTTCACAGAAGTACTAGATTGTCTCTCTGGTCTTTTTATTGTTATTATAAACAGGGACAGAACCAAAGCAAGATGTAAAACAGATGAATAAGAGATACTAATTTCATATTTGCAAAAGTTATGACAATATGAAGAATGTACTCAATAGTAGTGTATGATTCATCTTTAGTAACTTTTATCTCAGACCGAATTATAGTTCATCCACAGTCCATCAACGGAACAATGACTACAAAATGAAAATCCACCCAAGGTAGACCACCATTGATCGTGGGGAGCGACGCATGCACCCATTCACATCTGAGCAATTAAAAATCACCAGTTCAACCTCCAGCATTTGGAAGGTAGAAGAACTAGTAGAAACCCACACAGATATGGGGAAGATCATATAGCCTGCAGTGACAGGTCACTGGACTGCACATATTTGTATCGTATCATTAATAATACTAGGATCACTGATTTCTGTACATGCACACTGCGAATAAATTAAAGTAACACGGGTATGAAACCATTTTTATCCCGTTGTCATTTTTTGTCTTGTAGCACTTCATTTCTCACCTCACGTACAAGCAGACTCTAAACATCATAATTGTCAAGCCCTGAAGTCATTCAGTCCCGTTTCTCTGCTCTTCTGAAATCCCATTTATAATGGTGACAAGTCTGTGAGGGCTGCTGAACTCGGCAAAGAGATATTTGAAGTCACAGGTAACGCAAAGGGTGCAGACAAAACTGTATACAAACCAAAAAACAAACAAACAAACAGACAAACAAACAAAAAACCTCCACCCCAAATACTGCCAAAGTATGCAGCGCTTACAAGGAATGCTGTATGGGGCCCTCTCTGAGGAAACAAAGAGAGTACAGTCAGCCTCTCTTTCCCTGTGCTACCACATCCGCACATCATTAGTTGGAAAATTCCTGATATATGCCGTAATTTTTTTGCTAGTACAGGCAAAGCTTTTATATCCAGATGCTGCTGCAGCCCCTCGATCAGCCTTTCTGCTGCTCTGGTCCACTGCCAAGATGTCATCAGCAATCAATCCAAACAGAGGTGAGAGTAAGAGCTCACTACTCCCTATGGACAGCTAATGGTAAGGGACGCACAGGAAATACTAAATAAGAATCTCCTTGTGCATCATGCTGTGCCACTATTTGTGTCTGTGGCAGTTTGGGAACCCGCCCTCTTTTTTTTTTTTTACTTTTTCATTTCTCACTTCCTTCTTCTTCCTTTTTGGAATACTGGAAGAGATATCTAAACATTCCCAGAGTCTGCTGCACGTGCTCTCCTGCATGTCTTGTTTTCTTTTTTCCCACCAGCCATGCGCTGACTGTATGTCTGTCCAGAGTAGAAGCACATTGTCTGGCAGAAACCATAACAGTTGCTGTGCTTCCCCGTGGCACAGGAACTTTCTGGAAATCTAATTGCAGCTCAAAATAAATGTCTAGTTTCATCAACATTTTCTTCAAACAAACCTGAATTCATGTGAGAGCATTTAGTATGGCACAAATGTTCACATGGGAGAAAGATTTTAACCATTGCCCTTCACAACAGGCTTCCAGTTTCTCAGAAGTGTAGGAATATCACAATGTTATTTAAAGTGATTAATTGTCCCATTACGACTAAGGTGCTATGTCACAAAACTGTCTGAGGGAAGGTTATTTATGCAAGCATCACCTATTATTCTGGGTGTAACAGGGACCTCATCAAGTCAAATTACCTCTCACCCATTTCTTCGCAACATTTATAAGCCATTCACACATGAAACACACTCTATACTTTACAACTAAATAGAGAGAAGAAATTTAAACAACTTTTGAAAATTTTGCACATCCGCCTCACAAAAAGAAGGTCGTGGGCCCGAGAGCATTTCTGTCTAGAGTTTGCATGTTCTCTCCATGCTTAAGTGGGCTTCCTCCAACAGTCCAAAGATATACACATTAGGCTAACTGGCTGCTCCATATTGCCCCTTGGTGTGAATATGGATGGTTGAATGTGTGGGCCCTTCACAAAGAGACGGTTCATGGATGTGGTGAAGGAGGACATGAAGGTAGTTGGTGTAAAAGAAGATGCAAAGGATAGGGTGAGGTGGAGGCAGATGATTCCATGTGCGACCCCTGAAGGGAAAAGCCGAAAGTAAAAGAAGAAGAAGAATGTGTGGGCCCTTCAACAATCTGGCAAACTGTTCAGAACATGCCCTGCCTTCCTTCAGAGTCAGCTGAGATATGCTTCAACCTCCCAAGCAAACCAAAAAAGATTAAGCAGTTCAGCAAATCAAACGAATTAAGAACATCCAAAACCAAATATAAGAAAAGAATACTAACTACAGTCATCCCTTGAATATCGTGGATAATGTAGACCAGACCTGGCCGCGATATTCGAAAAACCGCGAAATAGGAACGCCCCGCCCCCCATTTCTACGTTGTTGTCTCATTTCTATGGTTTCGCGTCTAAACAATATCAAGAAGTGTATATTAAACGTTACCCAGTTATATGCATATGTAAATACTGTAATGTATTAATATTTAAATAGAATTTATATATAAGTACTTTAAGTACTGTGCTCACCTCTGACAATAGCTCTTTTCCACGGTGCAGGACGTTCACAAACACTATATAGTAAAATCACAAAAAATCCCGCGGGAATGTGCGAGGTAACAGCATCACGTGTCTAAGCCAATCAGCTTGCGAGATTGAGTTGAGTGGGCAGGAAGCAACAGCATCACGCGTCTATGCCAATCAGCTTTCGAGATTGAGTTGAGTGGGTGGGAGGTATTAGCATCACGTGTCTAAGCCAATCAGCTTGCGAGATTGAGTTGAGTGGGCGGTCCCTGCCTGAACTGGGGAGGAGGGGCACTTCAGTCTGTCGTTTGGAAACAATGGACGCAGCCTGCCTTCCGCTTGCTTACATGTGAGTTTTAGCACAAATTTTTAATTTTTTATGAAAATTTTTTTTTTTTTTTTTTAATTAAAATACCACGATGTACCAAGACCGCGATGCTCAACTCGCGAAGTGGCAAGGGATGACTGTATTCCGTCTTTCCTAGGACCCTCACCAGTTTTCATTCGAGTACCACCATACCATTACTTTAATTGTCAGTTTACCTCCTGGTTCTGTCAAAGTTCCCAACAGAGGTGGAGATGACCCTTCTTTTCTATTCTCCTTAGCAAACATCTACCCCTCCCCCCTTCTTTTTTTACTCTGCTGATGTTTCAGGGACTGCCTTCTTATATATTATATGCTCTGATTGACTGTATGCCACATATACTGTATACATTTGGACAATATATTTGATATAGCCGTCGGCGTCAGCGTGTTTCCGCCCTGCGATGGCCTGGCGAGCTGTCCAGGGTGTACTCTGCCCTCGCTCGACGTTGGCTGGGATGGGCGCCAGCCTCCCCGCGACCCCAATTAGGAATAAGCGGTTACAGAAAATGATGATGATGATATTTGATATAGAGCAACAACATTAAAAACAATATTTGAAAGAGCTCAAAAGGTTGCTTTTGCGAATGAATGAATTTCTCCTGGCTGCATGTATGTAAAGAGTAAAAAAAAAGCAGTATGTTTATTTAGCGATGGACAAATTATGTTCACATTTTTAGATCAGAAGTTGCTTTTCACATTAATATACTATCTGCTGCAGTCTGGCAAGTCATTTTTATCAGCTTTTTTTGCATGCTGAAATATTTGGCAAAAACTGCTGACTGGGTGGAACTACTGTATTATGCTGGTTTCGCATTAAACTGGCACATTTTTTTTAACTGAACCGGCTCTGACTGCAACATGTCTGAGCAAATCTAGAAATTATGTTTGAATTAGGACATATTAAACTATAGCATATATTTCACCTTGTAATTGTCAGTTATTGTAATTTAAGAGTCAAGACAGTTCGTTAACATAAGTGAAGACCCTATTGAACATTGGATTAATAACAGAGAGAAGGGGGGGGGGGGGGGCAGTCAGGTTTTGCCAACATGAGGAATTCATTCCAGTGGAAGAGAGGAAGGAAACACCAGGGCCCAGAGGACCCACAGCAAAGACTGCTGTGGATTTGGTGGTATGCAGAAAAACAGTTGTTGGATGAAGTCTTTTTTTTTTTAAACACACAACACAAAAACGACCTGTATCAGGCACTTGAACTGCATGACACAACAAACACTATTAAACAATAACAGTTTCAAAAATTTAATCCTATAAACAGTTGATGCATCCATAGTAACAGGCCTTGTGCTCATAAGTACCTACTCATTCCAAATACTTTCACCGAAGTCACTATGAATTTAATAAGCTTTACGATGAATAAATTAATAATAACACCACAGAGTTTGAAGGGATAGTCATCACATATAGAAACTGAGCTACATTTTTATATTTCCAAAACACAATTTCACAAACTTGTTGCTGTATTGCATCAGATTCAGCTGCTTCATTCACTTGAGTCATCATGAAGTTGTGTGTTAAGTTCAAAATCTTTATCATTAAACCCAATGTTAGAAAATTTTCAGACAGTGAAAGGTTGAGTTTTTAACTACAGTTATTAGAGCTCACTGAAGTATTTTACATCTTCAAAAACAAAACATAAAACAAGTGGTGAGGCATATTTTAGTGTACTGTATATGCTCCCAAAGACAAAGGGCAAGTTTTACTACTTTTCACTAGTACATGTGCTGTATCAAATGGCATCCATCCATCTATACCATGTATCCATCAGGATCATGCGTGAATTTGGAACCAATCCCAGCTGACTTTGGGTGAGAGGTGGGATACACCATGAACAGGTCTTCAATCTACTGCAGGGTTTAACACAGACAACCATTCAGACCTATGGGTAGTTCAGATTAGGTAGTTGAATGAATCTGCATACATTTGGACTGCGTGAGGAAACCAAAGCCCCTGAACAATACCCATATAAATACAAGGGGGAACATTCAAACAACACAGAAAGGCCCCAGTCAGCTGCTAGGCTTGAACCCAGAAGCTTTTTGCTGTGAGGCAACAATGTTAACCACTACAGCACACGTGCCAAACATATGGCATTTTATGGGTAATTTTTCAAATTGAACAATTTATTCTTGATACTTTATTAATTACTGGGATGGGGCAGTGGTGGTCTAGTGGATAGGGCGCTGGATCGCTGTTCCTAAGGTTGGGGGATCGAGTCCCCACAAGGTTCTCATTGTCCCCCAGTGCAGCTAACTGGGTTATCAAAGGTGGGCCATGTCTCTCACTGTCTATGGTGAGAGGCATGTAAACTAACCATTGCTGACTTTCATAAAGAGTAGGTTGCAAAGCCGTCAGCGCGTTTCTGTCCCTTGCCAAAAAGGGTTGTGACAGGAAGGGCATCCAACATAAAAAAAAAACCCATGCCAACTCAAATGTGCGAATCAGATGATTCACTGTGGCGACTCTCGAGTATGGGAAAAAGCTGAAAGAAAAGACTTTATTAATTACTGGTAAGGGGAAGCCATAGTCTAATGCTTGCTTGTGGGGTGTGCTCTGCGAGTACGGTGTACTGGACATGTTGCTATGGGCCATTCAGTCTATCACCAGAGCTTGGTCCGCATTGGTAACAACAGGTCAATTTTGTTTCCGGTAAAGGTAGTCCACCAAGGCTGTCCTTTGTCACAGGTTTTGGTCATAATTTTTATGGACATAATTTCTAGGCACAGCTGTGGCGTTGAAGGGTTCTGGTTTGGTGGCCATTGTTTGGTGGCCATTGGCTCTCGTCTCTGCTTTTTGCAAAGGATGTTGTCCTTTTGGCTTCATCGTCTGTCATCGTGAAGAGGGAGCTGAGCCGCAAGGCAAAGCTCTTAATTTACCAGTCAATCTGCGTTCCAACCCTCACCTATGGTTATGAGCTTTATGCAGTGACTAAAAGAACAAGATCGAGGATACATGTGACTGAAATGACCTTCCTTTGCAAGGTGGTGGGACTTTCCCTTAGAGCGGGGGTCTCACAAAACTAGATGCCCAAGCCACCTCAATTGACACTTCTCAACGTGAAGGAGCAGCGGTTCTACTCCAAGCTCCTCCCAGATGACTGAGCTCCTCACCCTTTTTCTAAGGCAGGGGTCTCAAACTCATTCCACAAAGGGCCGCAGTGGCTGCAGGTTTTTGCTTCAACCAAGCAGCAGCAGACCAATCTCTGTACACAGCACACAGATTGACCAATCAACTGCCTGAAGACTCTGATCAGTTTATTAAATGAGTCATGTCAGGTGTGCTGCTGCTTGGTGATGCAATGAGTGGAACAATCTGTTCTGAGTTAGAAGAGATGCATATTATGAGAGGGAGGGTTAGAAAGTTCCTCAGCAGATACTCAAAGATATTGGAAACAGCTATAAAGGTAAACGGGGGACACATAGAAGATTACTATGTTACATCAAGCAGAAGTTGATGATATTTATACAGAGATCCCTCACTACTTCATGCTTCAAGTCATGCGGCTTCAGTGCATCACATTTTTTTTTAAAAATATTCATCCGAGTGTGTGCATTATTTTTGAATGTTTAATTGTTATTATAAGCATTTATTGATATTATATACACATATTCATGTACTTATAAGTCAGTGTGTGTGGGGGGGGGGTGTCGATCCTACTTCGCGGAATTCGATGGTCGCGGGGAGATCTCGGTCCCAATTAACCGCAGAAAGTAAGGGATCCCTGTATATTAAATTTGTATACTAATTTAAGTTTAAGGAATGTTGTGCAATGATTTGGACTTCATCTTACCTTTTTACAATAATTTGTTAACACTGTTTTTTCATTGATGGTGAAAGTTAAGGAAGGAACATTAATTTTCCCCCCTTTTCAACTGTATTTGAGTTTAAACAAACAAACAAAAAAAAAACCCACTTTCTCAGAATAAATGATTCAGGGAATATTCCACCAGTTAATCTTTGGTGAATTGAATTTTATGAGCAACATGGTGCACATAATTTTCTTTTGGGTGCTTTCCTAATAGGTTTCATGAGACAGTCTTTAAACGGTCTTAATTGAGTGTCTGCATCATTTTTTTTGGCTTTTTACACCCGAGCCTAGTGGCTCATCAGGCCAGTGCTTATTCCTGGTTTCCATAGCGTGAAGCACCCTAACCACTACGCCACCGGCCCCTAAATCATGAGACTGTCTGTGTGTGAAGTGCATAAGGTACATTATGACCATCATGAACCGCATAAATGCTGTACTGTAGCCAAGTAGCCAGAGCAACTTTCCCTCTCTCTTCTCTGTTCATGACTCAGGATAAATAGCGGCAAAAGTAAAGGAAAAAAATATTGCTGTATTTTGTGCTTTCGCCCTGAAGCTTTGTGCTGTCAATCAGAGACGCATAATGGCCACCAGGATAGAAGCCATTATAATGATCAACAATGCAGTGGTCCCGTGAGATTTGTAGGGTCAAGCTAATCTCCACATCGGCAGCATCCAATGGGTGGTCTGCCAGCTTACACTCCCTCACTTTCTCCCCGTCTCATCTACATGCTAGAAGAATGAAAAAGAACCAGGAGTCAGCTGCATAATAGCAATGCTCTTGCTAAACACTTTAGGAATTCTGAACAAGTTCGAAACTTCTTTCCTTAAAGATATTCAAGATTTAAAATATTCCTCATGCTTTATTATAATCAGCCTTGTCATAAGTTATGACAAATGTCTTGTATTTTACACTCCTTTAGCTTCTACATTTTTTTTCTGAAAGCATCATTAGGACTTTATATTTATGTGTACGTATAGTATTTAGGTAAGCATGGTGATTAGTAGTATAGGGTAGTGGTGGCCCAGTGGTTAGGTGCAGGATCACTGATCACACAGTTGGAAGTTCAAGCCCCACTCTCAACTCGTCATCCCCCAA
The DNA here is from genome assembly GCA_024760905.1 of Plotosus lineatus. NCBI lineage: Eukaryota > Metazoa > Chordata > Actinopteri > Siluriformes > Plotosidae > Plotosus > Plotosus lineatus. The sequence goes on along the minus strand of CM045728.1, from coordinate 78,441,628 downwards.
AAGTGTGCAGCTAACTGGTAACTGGCCGGCCATGTCTTTGGCTGTATATGGTGTGAGGCATGTAATAGAACAATTGCTGATTTTAGTCAAAAGTAGCTACACAAGTGTCAGCGTGTTTCTGCCCTGTGATAGCCTGGCGAGTTGTCTAGGGTGTAATCTGCCCTTGCCCAGAGTCGGCTGAGATGGGCGCCAGCCTCCCCGTGACCCTAATTAGGATTAAGCAGTTCAGATGAATGAATTGACAGTGGTTAGTATGTCTGCCTTATAAAAAAGGTGCTGTGTTCAAGTCCTAGGCTTGACAAGGCCCTTTCTTTGTGGAGTTTCATGTTCTCCCCATGCATGCGTCAGTTTTCACTGGTTGCTCTAATTTCCTCCTACTGTCCAAAGCCATGTACACGGGGATAAAGGGCTGTTCCAGATCGCCCTAGGTGTAAGTCCAAATTGCTGTATGTTGGCCCTGCGTCAGTTGAGATTCTTCACAAACATAACATAGTATAGCAAATGAATGAATTAATGCAAGACGCCATTATTCAGTGACATTTATCAAGTCTCGAAATTTGAGGCGAACAAACAAACACCGTATCCTGTTTTGAATTTCCCGCGAACAGATAATCGGTCAAGCAGAGTACAAGAGGTGGAGGTTTTTTTTTTATTTAACTGAGTTCGTTTGCATTTGGAATCTCTGTGGTATGAACACTTGTATAGGTTTTGTTCTGGGACAGTGGAAAAATGTAACATCTTTGGCTGACTGAGTTTGCTCTGATGTTCTTGCCCAAAAATGAGATCCAGTCCGGAGTTCTGAGCAAGTGTAAAAAAAAAAAAAAAAAAAGTGCCCAAAATTCATATCGATATGGGACACAGCCGAGATCTAAAAAGCACATTGCGACTATGTGTTTTATGATGTAGAATGTCTCAGTTGCAAGTACAAAACTGAAAAATGGCAGGAATCATCGAAAAGAAGCGGTAAGTTTTTGAAAAAAAAAAAAAAAACATTTAAAAAATATACATTTAAAGACGATTTTGAACTCAATGTCATTTCAGAAGGTTATGTAACCAAACTGCGAAGGATACGCTTGAAATACATCCAAGGAGAGGCAGGGCAGTTTACTATGAACAAATTGTCCACTATAAAATAGTGAAAACACCGGCTGGTGTGCATGGTTATGATAATGATATTCTTATTTCAAATTGATCAGTATTCCAGTTAAATCATTCCACAATGATTATTAACTGAAACAAATTATAATATGCACATGATAATGTAATCTAACGTTTACCAGATCAAATATATAGTTAACACCAGCAGCACTGTAAAATGTTTCAAAGAAACAAGTTGTCAATGAGACTTTTTTAGTGTATTTTAATTACCGGTTAAGTTCTATGATGTCACTCAAACGCCTGCTAAGCACCAGAAAAAGGTAATGAGGTTGGATGTCTCTTCTGAAGAAATAAGACATTCTCCGGAAGAAACGACAGTTTCCTCTGAAGTCCCTGAAGAGGAATAATCGTCTGAACTGTTGTAAAACACTCCATTATTAAAGTATTTTTCAATTATTATTATTCCAGTACATTACCTAAGGTAATGTTTAAAATGTTTGTGTGTGTGATTTTATTTACTGTGGTGTAGCATGTTCCTCATTTTGTTTGGTTTATCCAATTTATTACATTTCTTGTTCTTTTATGTCCTTTTTGTTATGGTCTGTGTTTTGAGGGACTTTGATTTTGGCATTGTGCCTCTAACTAACTGTTTACTCTCCGCTTTGGCTGAGCTGCTCAGTGGCTCACACCTGAATTCACTATTCTCATTTACCCCCAATAAACAAAAGAATGATCACCTCTGCGTCAGAGGATTAACTCACATCAACATCACTTCTTTGGTTTGTAACGCTCTCAAACTCTCACTCTAAAACTCTGTTTTCTACTCGCTCCGGCTGAGAGACGTGGCTGAGCTGCTCGGACTTAAGGCAGTTCATACCTGAATTCAGTCATCTCATGCCTAATGCAATACCTTCCTCTAGTGGGCATTTTTGAAAACTACAGCGCTGTATATTTCAAAGAGAATGTATTTAAAGGTGTTTTTATATGTATGCGGTAGAATGTTTATATTTTATTATCAATAAATATCACAGTAAATTTTTTTTTAATCATTACTACATTTTACTATATTAACACTGAATTAATGAGTAAGACTGTCTATAGAATGTGTTTAAGAAGCATATTTTAGCACATGTAATAGATACATAGTATTTTACTTTCGGCTGCTGATTCACGTATGTAACATAATACATGGGGTTTTACTTCCGGGTACAGAACTCGCGGATTATCTTCAATCGTGGGAGGGGCCGGAACCGAACCCCCACGAATATCGAAGGCCTACTGTACACAAACACAGGGATCCCTCGCTACTTCACGCTTCAATTCATGCGGCTTCAGTGCATCGCATTTTTTTTTAAAGATTCATCAGCTTAAAAAATAAGGAAATTAAGGAAGAATAGGGGAAAACATTAAGGAAAATACCATAAAAACAAGGCCAATTATGCAAAAAAAAAAAAAAAAAAAAAAACCCTAAACCAACACAAAACAAAAAACAACCCAAAATCTCCCATCAAAACTAGTTACATTGTTGTGAGGTGCACATCGGAGTGCATGCACGTGCATGTATTTGTGAGCTACTCCACCGCAAGTAGGCTCTCTGGTCCAAAAATGAGATTTTTACACAGTCAGATAGAGGAGGCCCAAAGTTGCAAAATGCAACAAAAAGTTTGTCAATACCTTGAAAACTGACCGAGCTATGCCATTTCTTGTGTCAGCATTCAACTAAAAATTTCAATAGACGTTTTAGAGAAAAATGAGCACAAAGACTGCAATTCTTCCAAGATCATTAGTCCTTAGCAACCAAACATTTTTATGCACCTCGGCCATATAAACTTTTCGAAAACATGTCTAGGAAGAGTTTTAGGAAGATAAGAGAAATCATTCTCATTTTAATCTGACACGCCCTTTTTTAACCCATCAGTCACCATGGTAACCCCCAAAAATTAACAAAAAAGACTTTTCTGTGTATTCCAATAAGATCAGTATGTATATTTTCAACCATTATATAAAGGTTCAAATGCCTTCAAATGATACTGATTGAAAAAAGACAGTCAGGTTCAATCACACGGAAATTAAGAAAACTATATAACAAACCATCTGATCTCTTTATACAAGTAAGCTTCATCAACTCTGCCCTCAGCATTATCATCTTCATCTATATCCTGCTCAGCAGATAAAATCACATCTTCACAAACACCAGTCATCACACTTTTATTAACAGATGCCTCTTCTTCATCAACATCAAAATCTTCATCAACACAGCTGGCATAGTCATCATCAGTTTGTTTATATATAAAAGGTATGAAACAGTTAAGTATTTTTCAGGTCTTGACCAATTTTCATACAAAACTAAACAACCCATGATCCAGCATGTCCAGTCCAGACAAGATTACACACAAATCAAATGATCAAAAAAATTCCATAATTGAATTTTGCATGCAGAGAAAAATACCAATACTCGTACAATATTCATTAAGTTTCTAAAGTACATAATACTGAGCATATGGGATTTTCTTTGACTGAATTGCAATGGAATCATATCTTTTTCTTAATATTCCAGCAGACCTGAGGTATCACACACACACAGTAAGCAGTGGGTGACTGCTCATTTGTGCATCTATTGCACCATTTTCCCCACTCCCTTCATACATTTTCTTCAATTCAAATTGCACTAGTTCATCTGGATGCTGCTCATTTAACTGTTTGCACACTGTGTGTGAGAGAGAGAGCGCGCGAGAGAGAAATAATCTTATTCAAAGCCAAATTCTAGCGTCAAATTTAACATCTATACTAATGCTGCTGGACATCACAGATGACATTTCACTCTCCTTTTCCAGAAATTATGTGCATTCAAAATCTTACAAATAAACTTACTTACTGTTATTGAAGAGAAAGTCGGAGATAAGTTCCGCATGTGGTAAACTAGAGTCAGGAAGGAAACCGGAAGTTAACGTGTGACGGGCACTATGCATGTGCAAACCCGAGCTGACCAATCAGTGTGCTCGTTTCAGATCTTCCTCAGCAACTAGCCTGCATTGTTTACATGCATACAGTCTTTATAAACTTTATTTTATTCAATGAAACACATTTTAATATGAAAACAGTATCCAAAATGGAGAGAAGACTTCACGACCATTCTTCTGGTGTATGGATTATAGTGTGTTACGTGGCCCTCTAAAATTCTGACAAATGGGAAATACCAAAGAATATCAAAAGAACCCATACAGAATTATCGAGTAAATGACCAACAAACAAGGTGGCTATCTTTAAATAATCTTTTAAATAATTGACCATTAAACAAGGTATGATAAAGTTACAATGTTGTGCATAGGTACCATTTATTATAAGAACTAACTACTCTGGGTGTGAGCACAAAGATTTCACTGTGGGGGAATTGATCTCACCAAACTCGATTGCAAATGAAGAACTAACAAATATCCAGGATAGCAAAGCAAACAGTCCTTGCCCGAGTGGAGGACAGTTCAGCCCTGGAATTCACCAAGAACCCTGACAGATTCAAAATGCTGCTCCTTCTACTCCTGAAGAGATGCAGCCCAAACAAAATGGACAATCCTCCCGAGATCCTTCGTGGATCCACTCGTGAGTCATATCCTAACAAATATCCAGGATAGCAAAGCAAAAAGTCCTCGCCTGAGTGAAGGACAGTTCAGCCCTGGAATTCACCAAGAACCCTTATAGATTCGAAATGCTGCTCCTTCTCCTCAGTCCTTGATAGCTATCTCCCCCAAAACCAAGTGGTCCTGGTTTCCCCCAACAAGTTGTTTTCTCTCTGGTACAATCCTGAACAAGCACAGGCAAGCCCAGACATGTCTGTGTTGCTCCTCCCTTCTGTTAGATTGCAGTCCTTTCCACTGTTTTCTATAGGATGCAGCACTCCCCTGGGATTTCGCAACACCCCAAAGCATTGTACAATACCACCAGTACACGTGCACCCAGGTCTCACACCACTACAATTTAAAAGTACATGTGTCCTTAAACATGTTGCTTCTATGTGTGAAACTATCAATAGCCCTGACTCACCAATGTGTACCAGTGAGTAGATACAGCAAATATATATTATATAAGTATTTTAACAAAGATGACCCCCAATTTAGACTTAATGACCACCTTTTATATTATACATAATTAAGACACTTATTAAAGTCAATCGCTATGACTCTACCGTAGTATATAACAGGTGTGTCTTGTACCGAACTCGGTGAACAATTGCAACGAAAATCAGTAAGTTTGCTACTGTTTTTATCTAGTTTTATGACGGTACTCATGAGAAAAATGGAAATAAAAGACATTTTAGTGAGTTTTAGTCGATTTGACTTCAGCAAGTGATAGTTGAATACTTGTTTTAATGGTTTATGCAAAAATACGAATTTCAATAAAAATCTCTAAAAATTCTCTAAAGGAGTCTGTGCGACAAGCACCTACATTCAGTGGAGTGCCTCACATTTATATTTTATTTACATCTTATTCATTATTGTTTTATGTTTAATTGTTATTATAAGCATTTACAGCATTGAATATGTATTATATACACATATACGTGGGGGGGGGGTTTGAGATCCTACTGATTTCGATGGTCACGTGGGGATCTCGGTCCCAATTAACCACGGAAAGTGAGGAATCCCTGTATACATATATATATATATATATATATATATATATATATATATATATATATATATATATACATATACACACACACACCCACATTTTATATATATATATATACATACACACACACACACACACTAGTCCTTCTCAAAAATTAGCATATTGTGATCAAATTAATTATTTTCTGTAATGTACTGATAAAAAATTAAACTTTCATATATTTTAGATTCATTGCACACGAACTGAAATATTTCAGGTCTTTTATTGTTTTAATACTGATGATTTTGGCATACAGCTCATGAAAACCAAAAATCCCTATCTCAAAAAATTAGCATAGTTCATCCGACCAATTAAAAAAAAAAAAACCTGTCAACTTTGAAATAATTATGTTCAGTTATGCACTCAATACTTGGTCGAGAATCCTTTTGCAGAAATAACTGTTTCAATAAGGCGTGGCATGGAGGCAATCAGCCTGTGGCACTGCTGAGGTGTTATGGAGGCCCAGGATGCTCCTCCACTTGTTCTCTGCTTTCACTACAGATCACAATGTCATCTGCAAACATCATAGTCCATGGAGATTCTTGTCTAACCACGTCTGTCAGCCTGTCCACCATCATAGCAAACAAGAAGGGGCTCAGAGCTGACCCTTCATGCAGTCCTACCTCCACCTTGAACTCTTCTGTCACACCGACAGCATACCTCATCACTGTCTTACATCTCTCGTACATGTCCTGCACCACTCTAACATACTTGTCTGCCACTCCAGACTTCCTCATGCAATACCACAGTTCCTCTCTCGGTACCCTGTCATATGCTTTCTCCAGATCCACAAAGGCACAATGCAGCTCCCTTTGACCTTCTCTGTACTTCTCTCTTAACATCCTCAAAGCAAACACTGCATCTGTGGTGCTCTTTCTTGACATGAAACCAAACTGTTGTTCACAAATGGCAACCTCTTCCGTTAGTCTCACTTCCAGTATTCTTTCCCATAACTTCATCGTATGGCTCATCAACCCTCTGTCGTTGCCACAACTCTGCACATCTCCCTTGTTGTTAAAAATGGGTACCAGCACACTTCTCCATTCCTCCGGCATCCTCTCACTCTCTAAGACCTTGCTGAAAGTTCTTGTCAGAAAATCTATTGCCACTAGGCACTTCCATACCTCCACAGGTATGTCATCAAAACCAACTGCCTTTCCATTCTTCATCCTCTTCAATACCCTCCTCACTTCACCCTTACTAATCTTTGCTACTTCCTGGTCCTCAACAGTCACCTCTTCTACTCTTTTTTCTGGCTCATTTTCCTCATTCATCACCTCTTCAAAGTACTCTTTCCATCTTCCCAGCACACTTCTGTCATCAGTCAATACATTTCCCTCTCTGTCCTTCGTCACCCTAACTTGCTCCACGTCCTTCCCCTCTCTATTTCTCTGTTGTGCCAACCTGTATAAATCATTTTCTCCCTCCTTACTGTCCAACCTAGCATACAAGTCATCATACGCCCTCTGTTTGGACTTTTACAGTGCTCCCTTCGCCTTATGCTGTGTATCCCTGTACTCCTGTTTACCCTCTTCAGTCCTCTCTCTGTCCCACTTCTTTTTAGCTAATCTCTTCCTTTGTACACACTCCTGCACTTCCTCATTCCACCACCAAGTCTCCTTATCTACTTTCCTTCCAAAGGACACACTAAGTACTCTCCTACCTGTCTCCCTGATCACATTAGTTGTAGTTGTCCAGTCATCTCAAAGCACTTCCTGATCACTCAAAGCCAGTTTCAACTCCTCCTTGAAGACAACACGACACTCTTCCTTTTTCAGCCTCCACCACTTTGTCTTCTGCTCTGTCTTTTTCAGCTTCCTCACCATCAGTGTCATCTTGCATACCACCATCCTATGCTATCTGGCAATACTCTCACCTACTACTTTGCAGTCACTGACTTCCTTCAAATTCCTTCTTCCTGTTATGGGAATCATCAATAAGAATCGGAATTAAAGGCTCACTGCACAAATCCACCCAACTGAATTTAGTCTGTTATTATATCAACATGTTTAGCATCCTTTCACTTTGTATTACTGTTAAATTTTATATAATAATAAATGCTGTTCAAGACTATATATTGTTGTCATTTTAAGTATCCTGTATATTTTTATAGTTTTCTATTAAAACAGTTGTCTTGATATTTGTGTGTATTTTATTTACCTACCTGGAACTACCTCTTTAGAATTGCTCATTGACAAATTTATTAGAGGCAGTTGATTTTAGGGCTTGGGAAACTGGGTCTTGAAATGTAGACATTGGGTCTTCGAGGTGTAAACATTTTACATGTAAGAATCAGTGATTCTTCTGCTGAGAACAATGAACTGTTAATGTAAACATTTAAATTGGAATTTAAGTTAGTTAAAGAATAATAAGAATCTACATTTCAGCATATTTCACAGTATGCTCTTAATTCGGCAACCATTAACATAACCTATTGTTTTTGCAAGGTAAAATCAGGCGAACAAAAACATAGGTTGCCATATCGTTTGACCCGGCAGCGAGAAAATGGTTATGAAATTTCACAGCTTGTTTATCTACCAACTAAGCAGTTGCTCAAGGGCCCATAAGTGTTATACAGAGGCCCATAAGTTTGTTGGTTATGCTGAGATTGTAATTTCTGGCTTTCCAAGATTCCAATCAAAAGTCCAGTTTAGTAAAATCTGAGGCATCTCCAGACAAAAGTATTTCCTCTATTTCTTACAGTATCAAACAGAACCCTCCAACAAGATGAACCTCGAAGCCTGCTATGAAAAGCTAATTCATTCATGATATTTCTGAACTGTTTAATCCTAATTCGGGTCATGGGTAAAGTGATGCCCATCTCAACCAAGCCTGGGAGAATGCAGAGTATACCCTGGACAGCCCGACAGGCCATTGCAGGGCTGAAATATGCTGACAGCAACCCAATGGCCTACTCTTTAATGCCTGACAGCTGTGGTTCTTTTACATGCCTTTCACCACAGACAGTGAAAGACATGGCTAGTCTTTGATAACCCAGCTAGCTGCACTGGGGGACTGCAGTAACAGCTTAGTGTGACATTTATATCAGTAAGCCAGCACCCTACCACCAGGCCACCATTGCCCTTAAAATTACCTTTTAACCTTTAATTCCAAGCAATGGAATGGGTGTTGGTATCATCCACACTAAAGTTTTCGCGCGACCGCGCGCTCACATACATACACACACACACACACACACACACACACACACACACACACACACCTTTCTATAGAGGTGCACAACACCTTAAAGTTTGAGACTGATGTTCTACAACAGCGGAAGGCCACACCGAGTTCTACTCCTGTCATCCAGGAGGATACAGTGTCCTTAGGATTACCAAACCTGATCAATAGAGGATTGAAAAAAATTTCAAGTGAAGATTTCCCAGACGATTCTTCAATACACTTACAAAAAAAAAAGTACAATCCAGCATAACATTTCTCACTATTCAGTTGTGATGTGAATAATGACTAAAGCTCTTGAATTTTATGTTATTTATGCCTCTGGCACATGAGTATCTTAATGGATATGTGATTTAGCAGACACAAAGGTGTTCTACGTGGCTTGTTGTCGTAGTAATTAATATGTCACCCAAAAAAAGTTCTGGGTTGAAGTCTCAGGTTAGTCTCACCATGCTTGCATGGGTTACCTCCAGGTTTTCAAATTTCCTCCCAACACTAAAAAACATGTAAATAAATAGCTATTCCAAACTGACCCTAGGTTGTAGTGATAGTTGTGTGTGAGTTGGTGCTACAATGGACAGGCAAGCTGTTGAGGTTGTAACATGCCTTTGTGCAGAGTTGGTGGACATAAGCTGCAGCCTCCTGCAAGCCTTGTACCATAAAGCAATTCAGCAAATTAATGAATAGATTCTCTTAAAGTGTGTGCTTGCCAGTCATTTGGTAGCTTGTCAATATTTCTCGTAACACAAGCATGAAGACCTATATATGTGAAAACTGACTAAATATGTGAAAACTGACTAAATACAGACCTCTGCTTGCAAAAACTCCCAAGGAATATACCTTCATATAATATGTAAATGAGAGAGCTAAAAAAAATTATTTTCATTGGTTGATTCATCTTGAGAAAAAGACATTAGCCTCTTTTTCAAATCTGTCATTACTGATCGAGTATCATATTTACCGAGTAGGAATGTAGAAAGTATTATTTGTGAGGAAGGGAAAAGGAAATAAAAAGTGACCTCAGGGACTGCTTTGCATACACAATGTTATCATTTCTTTAGCCAGTAAGAGATGGAAAGGAAGTGTTTGTGTTTTTTTTCGCCGCATTAAAAGCTGGTGATATGGGGGATTCCAAATACAGAAAAATTAAAACATTCCAAGTTCACTTTTCGGCACTCTCCCCCTGCCTTTTTCTCTTTCTTCTTTCTTGAGTATACTAGTTCTCTATAGCACCCCTTCCCTTTCTCACCATGTCTTATACTTCCTACTGTCAGTTTCTCACTATGTGTCTGTTTCACAGTTGATTTAAGGGTGGAGATGGGGTTTTCTAATATCTCTGCTGGATTACCGGTTCAACTTACAGAAACACAACTGACTAACCACCGAAACCACATAACAGAAATAACGTTTTAGCAGTCATTCAAATTTCACAAACTGAATTGGCAGTGAAACAGAGTGGGTTAATAAGTGTACTTGTGGCTGTGCTATTGACTGGGGATTCTCTTATATTTTTATAAATTTCCCTCAGATACCATAAAAAAAAAGTCCAGCAGGTGATATGCAATGCTCACTTTCGAAAATGCTCAACAGAGCAAAACAATACACCTTTGAGAACCATCTTCTAATTTCAGTGTGAAGTGGAAAAGATACAATGTCCATTCACAAGTTATATGCTATCTCCTGTCATCAGAGCTCCCTTCAAGAGTCTATGACTTCAAAGAATGACGGGGAATTCACTGATTCAACCACATGATCCATTTCATCCCCAGACCATTTTGTGGGGCCCAATGACATTAATCAGCCAGTCTCATTTTACACTTTTTATACACCTGCTGTTAGACTCGCAGCTGATAGGCGGCTTTTCTTTCAGTTCACTGCAGTGTAGATCACTCATGACTGGGAGCTGTCCATGTCAGACTCAAGGGACAAGCGGCTCGTTCCACTTTACTGCTGGCCACTTACATTAACTTGCCAAAGGCACATTAATGAAACAATTCTGGACAAAAGTGTGTATAATTAAGGTTTTCCTTTCCTAATTCTTCAATTGAATTGTTAAAATAGACCCAGATTAACTTGAGGGGGCAGAAAGTCTAAAAAGAAAGTTTAGATGGCAAAAATAGATAGTAGATTTATACCACAAAGGATGGTAATGTAGTAAAGATGGTGATCACTATCTCCCTCTTTATTCATTGATATATAAAGTGATGGTAGGATCGATCATTATCAGTACATATTTGCATTATCAGGACATGTAGAAATGCTCCGAATATATTGGCATTTGTCGTACTGTAGCATCAGCAAATCTATTTTCAAAATAGTCATTTTTTTCATGAGGAGACAATGTAGCAAAATTTTAAAAAAGCCCGCAGTATTACCCCCCATACACACACACACAAACAAACAAACAAACAAACCAAGAAAAGAGCACTAGAATGAACCCACTATTGTTCCCTTTAAATTATTTTTGTTTAATAGTTAAATAATATTACCATATTCGACGTAATAAGCACCCAGGGCGCTCTAAAAATTGGAGTGGGTAGACACTTATTGAAATGATTACCAGTGAAGTGGAACGGTAGGTGCTCATTACCACCGAAATGGAAAACATGAATATTAACAGAACAATAAAAGAGTTTTACGAGTATTTTTCTTATTCATTTTGTGGTATTAACCAAACTACTTACATGAAAGTTGAAAATAAACAGAAAACAGAGTAAATTAAAAAAAAAAAAAAGACCCCTTACTTTTCCCTCCCAGTGCTGTTCCTTTAAACATTTTCCTGAAAGTAAAATCGAGCCAATCAACATGAATGTCAACTTTAGCACATGCCACGTTGAACCACTCAACACAAATATAAACAAAAGCACATGTCCAGGAATGTGCTTAAATTTATGAAGTTAGTGAGCAGGAGAATTTGGTGAAAAATACTCATCATTTTCTGATAGGTCCATATCTGGCTCATCGCTCCATTCATTCAGAGCATCCGATAGATTTGCTATAGCAATTTCTAATGCTGCATCGGTTGTTGGACATTTACCAAAAAAGAACACAGCAAAATATTTTCCTGTTTTTTTTAAAGCATGGCTGAACAATCAAATGTGTGGTTACTGATGAACATTATAGACATTCCCCAGTGGCAGGAGGTCTTGAAATACCCTGTAAACTCACTTTTACAGGCAGTGAATGCCTCATTTTACAGTTACAGAGAATGATCGAATAAAATTGGTAAGTTTGAGCTACGATTTTGCTCCCAGTACACATGGGCGGTTATTAGACGTAACATCAAAAACATTGGGGGAGTGTAATTACGTCGAATACGGTAACTGCATTTTTTTTTTAATTATTTTACTAAGGCTTTCTAATAGAAAAGTAAAATCTATTCACTGTTGTAAATCAGCTGCACAATTCACTGAAAAAAGTTTGACAAGTAGCAACCAAGTAGGTTTCACCTATTTCTTAGCAGATTGTCGATATGTTATGAAAAAGGCTAGTTCATCTCTAACTTTTGAAATAATAAGCAGGTTGAAACTTGACAAATTGACAACAGTGCAACTTTATTTGATTATAATTATATTATTATTCATAAAACAGTGATATCAGTATCAGTTCATTGAATTATAGCAATTATAGTTATATATTGGCAATGTTTCTTTGAAGGGGCAGTGGTGGTCTAGTGGTATAGGGTGCTGGATTGCTGATCAAAAGGTTGGGGGTTCAAGTCCCACTCTCTACAAGGTTGTCACTGTCCCCCCCCCCCCCCCCCCAGTGCGGCGAACTGGGTTATCAAAGGCGGGCCATGTCTCTCACTGTCTATGGTGTGAGACATGTAAAAGAACCATTGCTGACTTTCGTAAAGAGTAGGCTGCAAAGTCGTAAGCGTGTTTCTGTCCCTTTGCTAAAAAGGGTTGTGACAGGAAGGGCATCTGACGTAAAAACCTCTGCCAAATCAAATGTGTGAATCAGATGATTCGCTGTGGCGACTCCCGAGTAAAAGGGGAAAAGCCGAAAGGAAGACATTGGCAATGTTTCTTTGAATGCTTCGAATAAAACTCCCATAAAAAGGTTGGGGGGATTTTTTTGTTTTTTGCAGCTCATTCCATTTTTACCAAGGATGCTGCAAAATATTCTGGTTTTAAACATACCCACTGTATGCTTTGTGATATTGCTAAATGTGAATTCATAAATGTGCTATATAGCTCATATTCTTGGACTGTTTATTCAAGATTAATGAGGCAAGATTAAAACAGGGCAAGGAATTACCAAGCTGACTCACCACTGAAGTAAGTGCCATCTGAAAACTGTATATGCGTGCCAGGCCAAAGTCTGCCAGCTTAATCTGTCCTCCACTGGTGACCAGAATGTTCTGAGGCTTCAGATCTCGGTGAACCACACGGTGTGAATGGAGGAAGTCCAACCCTTGAAGCAACTGGTACATCATATCCTGGAAAATATATTAAAGAAAAAAAATTTAGGTATTCCCTAATATCTCTAGTTCAGGTAAATTAACATTGCTTTTTGGGTAAGTACAGTGTTTCCCTGAAAATAAGACAGGGCTTATATTAATTTTCATACCAAAATATGATACTAGGGCTTATTTTTAGGTGATGTATTTTACATTTTTCTCTATTACATGTCTTATAATATATGTTTGTCTTTATATATTCTTATTTCGACATACAGTGAACCCTCGTTTTTCGCGGGGGTTACGTTCCAAAAAGAACCCGTGATAGGCGAAATCCGTGAAGTAGAAACCTTTATTTATTTTTTTATTTTTTTACAATCATTATACAATTAAATGCTCTATTATACATTGAAACCAAAGAACAAACCTTTTTTATAGGCCCAAGCATTTGTTTAACAAATAAGAGTACTGTATAAACGTTTGTTTGCTTTTTACAAATAACTACTGTACTGTCAAATAATAATTTTAATCATCAATGTGAACTAATTGCGGAGATCAGCACCGCCCCATTGCGACCCGAGTAATTGGATTGAATGGGAGAAAATGAAAAATAAAAGTACAGTCGGACAAATTGTGACTCACATGGACTGTTTTTACTACTCTTCTGACTGAGCCGCTGGCTCTTGCCTCCGCTCTGCAGCGTTTTCTTCTTCTGAAGCCCGAGGTGCAGGTGTGTTTTTTCGTGAGAAGAACATAGTGATAGGCAGTTGTTGACGCTCTTTTTTCTTCTGGGCAAAAAGAGACTTATACACAGACATGCCACCATCGATTATGTTGGAGAACTGTAATGAACGGCTCATCAAAGGGTCCCAATCGTGAACTGCTCGCTGAAGTTCAGTGGCCATTCTCAGAATGGTTGCTAAGCGACCAAGTGTTAGTCCATCCTCCTCATCTTTATCCACACTTGTGTCCTCTTCTTCCTTTTCTCTTTCATCATCACTTGGTGGCTTTGTCATTTGGGCCAGGTCTGCATCGGTTAGCGGGCGTGCTTCAGCATCAATCAGTGCATTAATGTCATGCGAAGTCATGTCATTAAAGCCGTCTCCTCCAAGCTGTTTTGCGAGAGTCACCACAGTATCTATGACAGAGTGATGGATCTCGTCGAGCGAGCCCCGGTTGGGTTTTGCACTGCCTCTGGCCACAGTTTTTCCAGCAGGCTTTCAAAGTTTCAGTTTTCATCTCTTGAATGGCCCTCTGAATATTTTGGAGACATGATGCGATGGTGTATCCACGCCAGTAGTCCTTTAGTGAGAAGTCTTGATCCGAGTCCATAGCGTCAACAAGATGTTGCAGGGTGTTGCGTGTATAGAGAGCCTTGAAAGCACGGATGATGCCTTGGTCCATGGGCTGAATCAGGGATGTAGTGTTTGGCGGCAGGAATTGATTTGCATACCATCATATACCAAATCATCGGCGTGACCTCCAGCGTTGTCAACGAGCAGAAGCACTTTAAAGTCTAGTCCCTTTCCTCTCAAATAACACTTGACCTCCGGGATGAAACAGTTTTTGAACCAATCCATATTGAGCGCTTTTGTCATCCAAGCCTTTGCGTTGTGCATCCAGTAAACGGGCAAATCATCCTTTTTTGTTTTTCAGTGCTCTGGGATTTTTAGACCTATAAATGAGCCCAGGCTTAATCATAAAACCTGCAGCATTTCCGCACATAACCAGAGTCACACGATCTTTTGGGCTTTAAATCCTGGGGCTTTGGCTTCTTCCTGCATGATGAAGGTGCGGGAGGGCATCCGTTCCAAAATAAGCCAGTCTCATCCATATTAAAAACTTGTTCAGGCATATATCCCCTTCCTCAATGATCGCTTTAAATGTATTGTTCACGAACGCTTCTGCTTCAGCGGTATTTGCAGAGGCGATCTCTCCGTGCAGAGAAACATTTTTAAGTCCAAAGCGTTTCTTAAATTTTTCAAACCAGCCCTTGCTAGCATTAAATGTGCTTGGTACTGCGTGAACAGCACTTGATGATGGCCCGGTATCTGCATCCTCCTCCTCTTCCCTGTCACTGTCGCCGTCAGCAAAGGCTTGATACAGTGTTCTAGCTTTTGTGCAGATAACATTCGTATCCAGCGTAATGTTTTTTTTTCTGCAGTCATTAATCCACAAAGCTAATGCAGACTCCATCCTTACCATGGTCTTGTTGCGAACAGTTGCAACCCTTTTTGCATCTTTATTAAAACTTATTGCCTCTGTAGTCCTTATGTTATTTTCCTCCTTCTTTATAAAACGAATGGAAGATTCATTAATTCCGTAATGCCGACCTGTAGCCGCATAGCTTTTACCTTCCTTTAGCATGTCCAGAAGTTGAACTTTTTCTGCAATAGTTAGCATCTTCCTCTGCCTTTTAGGCCCGACCGCAGGTGCTTTTGTCGGTGCAGAACGTTTTGTCGACATAATGGGTTTTAGGGAGACTTGAAATTGCAAGAGAATTTGCACGTAGGGAACATAAATGGCAAGCTGTTTTACGTACGTGTACGTATTAAACCGCAAGCTTATTGACTAACACGTAGAGAAGAAGCAGAGAGACTGTTTAGCCAATCAGAATGCAGAACACAATGCACTATGCAAATCCGTGAAGTAGCGAGACCGTGAAAAGTGAACCGCGTTATAGCGAGGGTTCACTGTACTTCTTTATTTTTTTAATATTTAACCTAAACTGAATCAAGCAATTTTAGCGATTTTTATGGACGCAAGTGTATGTTCTCGTTTTAAAGCAGTTGCTGACGTCATCGACTGAGCCACAACGCACACGATGCTTTGACAGCATACCTTCGGTAAGGCTGCCTAATAGATGAGCCAGCCCTTTCACCTAGAGCCCTCGACTGAGCAAGTAGCAGACCAATGAATTGAGGTTTTGCAGTCACATGACCCCAATACCTTCATGCGCCATCTTGGATGGCAAGCATGATCCAGAACACAGACACACACGATTCACTAAGCATGGCTTCAACAACAACCGATAATGACAGCGAAAGCAAAATATGCGAGAGTGTCGAAGGCAAAAGCAATGACACTATCATATTGTCAGACGTTGTCAATTATCTGACAGGTGACCAGAGGGCGAGGTATCCGAATAAAATAAAGCAGCTGGGGATTTCCGATCCATATCTAATGCCGCAGTCAATGTTTAGGAATGTGTTAGAATGCGACCATTCTTCCCTTCCTGCTTTTGCCGACTTGGATCTTTGTACATATCTTGTCCACAGCCCATCTCCATTTACTGGCAAAGAGTTAAAAGCTTACAAATCAATGGAAGCTTACAAGTATTTTGTTGCCAGATTTGTAAGCTGTATGCAACAATGGGAGCCAGGAACAGGGAAGAGAGACCACCACCTCATAACGGCTAAGGTGCGTGTTCTATCCCCAAATAGAGCTACACAAACGAGCGCTTATGCAATAATAAATTACAATTATCAGTGCTTATAATGGTTGTATAAATTCACATGTTTTAGATATAAAATATAATAATGTATATTTACCTGATACAAAAGTGTTCGCTACATACTAGTCCTTCTCAAAAAAATAGCACATTGTGATAAGTTCATTATTTTCTGTAATGTACTGATAAAAATTAAACTTTCATATATTTTAGATTCCTTACACACCAACTGAAATATTTCAGGTCTTTTATTGTTTTAATACTCATGACTTTGGCATACAGCTCATGTCTGTCTGTCTTCCTTTCGGCCTTTTCCCTTTTTACTCGGGAGTCGCCACAGCGAATCATCTGATTCGCACGTTTGATTTTGGCAGAGGTTTTTATGTCGGATGCCCTTCCTGTCACAACCCTTTTAGCAAGGGACAGAAACACGCTGACGACTTTGCAGCCTACTCTTTACGAAAGTCAGCAATGGTTCTTTTACATGCCTCTCTCCATAGACAGTGAGAGACATGGCCCGCCTTTGATAACCCAGTTAGCTGCACTGGGGGGCACAGTGACAACCTTGTGGAGAGTGAGGCTCGAACCCCCAACCTTTGGATCAGCGATCCAGCGCATTATACCACTAGACAACCCAAAATTCCTATCTCAAAAAATTAGCATATCATGAAAAGGTAGTCTAAATGAGCTATTAACCTAATCATCTGAATCAACCAATTAACTCTAAACACCTGCAAAAGATTCCTGAGGCTTTTAAAAACTCCCAGCCTGGTTCATTACTCAAAACCGTAATCATGGGTAAGACTGTCGACCTGACTGCTGTCCAGAAGGCCATCATTGACACCCTCAAGCAAGAGGGTAAGACACAGAAAGAAATCTCTGAGCGAATAGGCTGTTCCCAGAGTGCTGCATCAAAGCACCTCAGTGGGACGTCTGTGGGAAGGAAAAAGTGTGGCAGAAAACACTGCACAACCAGAAGAGGTCACCGGACCCTGAGGAAGATTGTGGAGAAGGGCCGATTCCAGACCTTGGGGGACATGTGGAAGCAGTGGACTGGGCTACAAGTACCACATTCCCCAGGTCAAGCCACTTTTGAACCAGAAACAGTGGCAGAAGCACCTGACCTGAGCTACAGAGAAGCAGCACTGGACTGTTGCTCAGTGGTCCAAAGTACTTTTTTCGAATGAAAGCAAATTTTGCATGTCATTTGGAAATCAAGGTGCCAAAGTCTGGAGGAAGACTGGGGAGAAGGAAATGCCAAAATGCCTGAAGTCCAGTGTCAAGTTCCCACAGTCAGTGATGGTCTGGGGTGCCATGTCAGCTGCTGGTGTTGGTCCACTGTGTTTTATCAAGGGCAGGGTCAATGCAGCTAGCTATCAGGAGATTTCGGAGCATTTCATGCTTCCATCTGCTGAAAAGCTTTATGGAGAAGAAAATTTCATTTTTCAGCACGACCTGGCACCTGCTCACAGTGCCAAAACCACTGCTAAATGGTTTACTGACCATGGTATTACTGTGCTCAATTGGCCTGCCAACTCTCTTGACCTGAAGCCCATAGAGAATCTGTGGGATATTGTGAAGAGAAAGTTGAGAGACACCAGATCCAACACTGTGGATGAGCTTAAGGCCGCTATCGAAGCATCCTGGGCCTCCGTAACACCTCAGCAGTGCCACAGGCTGATTGCCTCCATGCCACGCTGCATTGAAGCAGTCATTTCTGCAAAAGGATTCCCGATCAAGTATTGAGTGCATAACTTAACATAATTATTTGAAGGTTGACTTTTTGTGTGTTAAAACACTTTTTATTGGCCGGATGAAATATGCTAATTTTTTGAGATAGGGATTTTTGGTTTTCATGAGCTGTATGCCAAAATCATCAGTATTAAAACAATAAAAGGCCTTAAATATTTCAGTTGGTGTGCAATGAATCTAAAATATATGAAAGTTTAATATTTATCAATATATTACAGAAAATAATTAACTTTATCACAATATGCTAATTTTTTGAGAAGGACTAGTATTCTACTGCATTCTGTAGGATTCCAATCTTTCCTATTTACCGCTGCAATCCACTTGGCTTTTCTCTCCGGGTCAGATGGGAAACGATAAAATGACAGTGCAGGCTTATTCCTCAGTCTATTTGCACAGCCAACAGCGCAACACGATATAACCATACTTACTGGTTATTTTGTATCACTCCAGAGAAGTTAGTGACCGACAAACAACATCCAGTTGGGTAATGTTGAACTACTATTGCTTATTTTAAAATGTTTAGCAATGTTGAATGAGTGAGCGCTGTCCGGATCATGCCGTCCAATATGGCATGTAAACATAAGTCACGTGACCCTGTGACGTCACATGCAAAACCTCAGTTGCTGCCGCTCTCAACTAGGGCTTATTTTAAGGGGAGGGCCTATATTAAAATCATCTTGTAAAAATCACGTGGTCTTTTTTTTTTTTTTTTAATCGTTTCCCTGAAAATAAAACCCTAGGAATTACAGTAGGCCCTCGATATCGCGGAAGTTCGGTTCCGACCACTCCCGCGAATGAAGTTAATCCGCGAGTTCTGTACCCAGAAGTAAAACCTCATGTATCATATTACATGCGCGAATGAGCAACTGGAAGTAAAATACTGTGCATCTATTACATGTGCTAAAATCTGCTTCTTAAACACATTGTATAGACAGTCTTACTCATTAATACAGTATTAATGTAGTAAAATGTAGTAATGATTAAGAAAAACTTTTCAATTTTTACTGTTATATTTATTAATGATAAAATAAACATACAGCATACACGGTTGTAAAGCACTCGTATTAAAGTCTTTTTCAATTATTATTCCAGTACAGTACCTAAGTTAATGTTTAAAATGTTTGTGCGTGAGATTTTATGTTCTGTAGCATGTTTAACAAAAGGTACCAAAAGGATAAACTTTATTACGCTTCATGTCCTTTTACATTGAACTTGGAGTGACGTCTCCAAGATGGCGCTGCCTAGAGGGCGACATCGCGGAGTTCTCAGAGTCAAATTGTTTCTTTGTTCGTTTTAATTTGTTTTATTTGTTTGTTCCTGTTTTGCACTATGCTCGTCTATGACCGGTCGACTCTACTACATTACATCGGAGTCTTCTGAAGTTTAGCACCTTCCTATCCTGAGCTATGGTAGCTCAATGTTAGCTGCACCCCGGCTAACAATAAGCCCAGGCGGGAAGGGATCCTTTCTTCAGAAGAGACATCCAGCGTTTTCTATCGCTTAGCCAGAGAAGATACACAGCGTTTGAGTGGCATCATAGAGCTTAACTGGTAATTAAAACACACACAAAAAAGAGGCTCATTGACAACTTGTACGCGAATGAGGAAAAAGGGGCGTTGCATCATCTCAACCAATCAGCAGGAAGGAGGACAGCCATTGGCTGAATTTGAGTGACATGTCAGTTGCTTGGCAGTCCGCGAATATTCAAACCACGAGTGCAAAACCACAAATAGTCAAAGACCTACTGTATAAACAAAAGGAAGCTCTAAAAGTCTGTCTGTCTTCCTTCCGGCTTTTTCCCTTTTACTTGGGAGGCGCCACAGCGAATCATCTGATTCGCACGTTTGATTTGGCAGAGATTTTTACGTCGGATGCCCTTCCTGTCACAACCCTTTTAGCAAGGGACAGAAACACGCTGACGACTTTGCAGCCTACTCTTTACGAAAGTCAGGAATGGTTCTTTTACATGCCTCTCACCATAGACAGTGAGAGACATGGCCCGCCTTTGATAACCCAGTTAGCTGCACTGGGGGGGGGGGGGGGGGGGGGGCAGTGACAACTTTGTGGAAAGTGAGATTCGAACCCCCAACCTTTGGATCAGCGATCCAGCGCAAGCTCTAAAAGACACGATCAAATTATGACATTGCACCCTTGATATCAGGATTCGGTATGGAAAAGTAGCACTTGTCTAGCTTCGGGGAAGGGGGGGTGTGTGTGTGTAACTTTGGCCCTTTAATATGGAGCACGGCAGATGTTGTTAACTGACACTGATGCAGGGCCGGAAAGGCATGTTAAAGTCCTGTTCTGCTGGACTCCCTGCAGCTGTCTCTTAAGCACTTGTTCAGTCTGAGGGCCATGCAGGCAAAAAGCAAGCCTTAATGCCTATGAAACAAGAGAAAACAGCTTAACTGCCATTTCCTCTGGTGGAACTTGCACAACAGCATGTTAAAAAAAAAATACAGCTGTGGAAGTTTTGCAGGTTGCCCTGAAAATGGATAAGAAAATGTTCCTGACATATTGGAAAATATTTGGAGAAAAAAGCAAGTCAGCAGTTGTTGCAAAATTTGCCCCAAAGTAGAGACAATGAATGATGGCAGCCCATGGAGAAACCTGCCTCCAAGACCTCACAAGTGACATGGATCTGAGCCCACAACACCATTCAGTCTGGAACCAGCTGGTAAATGATTAAAAGTACTGACACAATAGTTTGCACACTCAAGCAGAAAACATTTGCAAACGGCACAGATCTGGTTGTGCTGGGGAAGGGGATGGGGCCCTCTGATATGGTGGATAAAGGAAGCTAGAGTCAAATGAACATGTGTATGAGGATGAGGCCTGGATGCATGGTTGCTAGCATAAACAAGCACCTTTTTATAAATGCCCATCCAGCCATGACCTACAAGACCCACCAAGCCGTTGTGGCACAGACAGGCTGGCACAATGACATCATGCCTCATCAGTTACTCTGTTTTGGCTTCAAGCCATGTTGCCACATTTCCTCAAGCATAATGACTCAAGGACAAAACAAACATTCACCCCACAGCTCTTTTTTTTGTCTGAGATGAGTTAACGTAAGCTTTACTGTGTCTACTGAAACTGTATAATCAAAGGGTTAATACCACTGACCTGTTTATTTAACATCAATTGAATAGGATGAATGAAAACAACAATATATCTAATACCAGAATAACAAGCAGAACCTTATTCCATGTAACACCTGTTAAGTGGCTATAGAAAAAAAACTCTTCTTGTCTTCCACAGTGCAATTCAAGAATCTGAATTTAAAAGCTATGGAAGTGCCACTTAATGAATTTCATTGTGTGGCATTACCTCACAGTGAGAAAACCCGATTACAGCTTAAAACCATCTGCCTAAGCAAGCAACAGCATAAACCTCAAACACCCAGGACAAGCACTACACCTGTCCTCAACAGCACCTCGTTTGCAAATGACATGGACCAAGCGTTAAGGGAAGAAGAGAAGAAACAAATAAAAAAAAGTCTCCTTAAAAACAGCAGTCAAAACAGAACCTCCAGAAGGCACTCCCCATTCTCATGCTAATTCATAAGAGACAGCCATATTGTTTATTGTAGCCTGGCACAATGCAAGACATCTGCCAGTTAGCATTAGTTGTAATTCCCTCCCCATGCTTCATTAGCTCTCCTTTATGGGGCGGAGACAAGCCTCAGAGAGACGCTGAGGCTGGAATGGCCGGCCGAACTTGCCAACACAACACCAGCTGCTTGATGTCTTTCCAGCCCGTTTGATTCCTGGGGCCTTTTTCATCAATTAGCATGTGGTGGGTCTAAAATGGAGCAGGATTGGACAGAATGGGGGGATTTGAGGTGGATGGAAAGGGGGGGCTGGAGCTCTGCAATCTGTTATCTTTCTGGGAGGGCGAGAGTAAATGAAGTTGTTGGGGGTTTTAGTAATATTGCATTAGAGCCTATCATATGTCCACTGTCTCATGTTCTGCTGAGAAATCCATTCGGCTCACAAAAATGAAAACTATATGCTACATGTCACATTCACCAGACTTTCTACAAACTTATTTTGGTTGGATTCAGTTTTATGGGGACCCCCCCCCCCAATTATGGGTAACATATTAGGCAACAACATAACTTAAAATTTATATATATATTACCCATTTTAGACCTTTATCTTTCATTTCGGAAACCATTCGAGCACACAGTGAGACAATTTAGGCCTTTGGTAAGCTGCTTCTTTACTTGCCGCTGAAATGATCAGTTTTGGTTTGGTTTCAGCCTCCCATTTATGGCCATTCCACTGTCTGTGCATACTTTACTTTGATTTGTCAAAAACCAGGATGGGTGGAGGGGCCACTTCCATCAGGTTTGGCATGTTTCATCAGAGGAAAAACGTGATTAGCCAGAATAATTGTATTTATTGATTTGCAGTCTGTATTGTGCAGGAGTTCTCACCTTAAAATGAAATTTTCACATTTGTTTTGTACTTTTCTCCCTAAATTCCTGTAAAGGGTTATGAAACCATGCTTTAACAAATGGCTGAGTGATATTCTGATTATTTTAAACAGTAATTCTGACTGATGTACAAGTGAAAATTAATGGATTATCTACAACTGGTAATTGATTATGCATCAAAGAGTTCCTTTTATGGGGAAAGAAAAACTAGCAAAGGAAACCCTACACATAAAAATATGCACTTTAAAAATCCATTCTCCGTTTTCAGTAAAGTGGAACACAATTGGAAAAAAAAAAAAAAAAGATATATCTCGTTTCAGGACTTGGCATATTATATCATTTGGGCGCAGGCAGGGAAACAAGATAAATGGATTTGTAAGACTAGCGGGTGGGAACGAGACTGATGAGAAAGTAGGTGTGCAGGGAAAAATATCCAGCATTTCCATCAGATATTCAACATTTTATAAAGTGGTAAGAGAACTCCGACAACGTTAGCCTTAAAGGATTTTCTGCAGACAAATGACAAGTATATCCATGGTACATAAAGTATCGCTTACTTACTGCCCCTTCCAGAAGCCTCCTACATTCAGTTTCTCTATTCACAACAAAAAGCGAGCAACTGAGAGGGCCACTGCAGACAAAACCACACACACACACACACACACACACACACACACACACACACACACACACACACATTCCTCTGGCTAGTCTTCAGTGAAAGCCAGAGCTGAATGAAAATAGAGGCGCACATAAGGGCCAGCTCTTTAATTAGAAGCCCATCTACCACATGCACTGCCCATCAAAAGGCCAGGCCTCACCCTAATCTTAGAGCGTTCCATCCTCCATCTGCTTCTTTAAAACAAGCCAAGAGACTCCATTTATATTCTCATTCACAACTTTCAATGTGGAAATCCAAAGCACAATGTTTACTCATGTAACACACAAGTCATATTAGTAATAAAATGTGTGAGGTGCTCTTAATCAACTTTGAAAAGCAAAAGGTAGTATATATAAAATTAAAACCAAAAGGTTTTCTTTCGACAAGGAGTAAGAAAACCTTTTGGTCGTTAATCCACTATAGAAGGTGGTACGTTGGAAGTGCTGAGCACATCCACCTCAGAAAAAAGACGGTCCTGGGTTTGAGTAAATGGCTCAAGCATTTTGTGTGCATGTTCTCCCCATGCTTGCATGGCTTTCCTATGGGTAATTCAGTTTCCTCCCACAGTCCAAATCTTCTTTACTTTTCGGCTTTTTCCCCGTTCTCAGGAGTCGCCACAACGAATCATCTGATTCACACATTTGATTTGGCATGGGTTTTACGTCAGATGCCCTTCCTGTGACAACCCTTTAGCAAGGGACAGAAACACGCTGATGGCTTTGCAGCCTACTCTTTACGAAAGTCAGCAATGGTTCTTTTACATGCCTCTCACCATAGACAGTGAGAGACATGGCCCGCCTTTGATAACCCAGTGAGCTGCACTGGGGGGACAGTGACAACCTTGTGGGGACTTGAACCCCCAACCTTAGGATCAGCGATCCTGCGCCCTATCCACTAGACCACCACTGCCCCTCCTCCCACAGTCCAAATACGTGTTCCGAATTGTCCTTTGGCACGAATGTCAGTGTGAATTGCCATGTGTGCATGTATTGCTCTGCAGTGGTCTGGCGAGGTATTCAGGGTGTATCCTGCCTTCGCCTATTGTCAGCTGTGATAGGCTCCAGGGAAACAGCATCTACTCCAAGACCAAAAAAGGGCACAATGCAACATGCAAGTGATCACAAACATTTTGAGGAGTGTTCTCTGGTTAGATAAACAAAATATTGAACAGTTTGTTAGCAATACTCACTGCTACTTATTGGGAAATACTCTGTGGCTTTCAACTAGAAGAACACCATCACAATTATTAAAGAAAGGGGTGTCAGCATCAATGACTGGTTTACTTCAGAAGATAGATGGAACCACGCGAAAGTACAATCATCTAGAAGAGGTCTCCGACCTTTTTTTTGCACCAGGGACCAGTTTTATGTATGACGATGTTTCCGCGGACCGATTAGTCTTGTTTTGGTGGCCGTCACTGCTGAAAACCCCGCCTCACAAAGAGTGTTGTCAAACAGCATGGGATAGTGGTGTGCAGGATGACGCTGATGGTAAGAAAGGTGAAGAAGGCAAAGGCAGAGTGGAAGACAAAGTGGTGGAAGCTGAAAAAGGAAGAGTGTCGTGTTGTCTTCAAGGGGGAGTTGAAACAGGCTTTGGGTGGTCAGGAAGTGCTTCCAGATGTCTGGACAACTACAGCTAATGTGATCAGGGAGACAGGTAGGAGAGTACTTGGTGTGTCATCTGAAAGAACGGTAGACAAGGAGACTTGGTGGTGGAATGAGGAAGTGCAGGAGTGTGTACAAAGGAAGAGGTTAGCTAAGAAGAAATGGGACATAGAGAGGAGAGAAGAGAGTGAACAGGAGTGCAGGGAGACACAGCGTAAGGCAAAGGTAGCGGTTTCAAAGGCTAAACAGAGGGCGTATGATGACTTGTTTGCTAGGTTGGACAGTAAGGAGGAAGAAAATGATTTATACAGGATGGCACAGCAGAGAGATAGAGATGGGAAGGATGTGCAGCAAGTTAGAGTGATTAAGGACAGGGTGGGAAATGTATTGACTGATGACAGAAGTGTGCTGGGAAGATGGAAAGAGTATTTGAAGAGTTGATGAATGAGGAAAATATGAGAGAAAAAAAAAAAGGAGTAGAAGAGGTGACTGTTGAGGACCAGGAAGTAGCAAAGATTAGTAAGGGAGAAGTAAGGAGGGCATTAAAGAGGATGAAGAGTGGAAAGGCAGTTGGTCCTGATGACATACCTGTGGAGGTATGGAAGTGTCTAGGAGAGGTAGCAGTAGATTTTCTAACAAGAACATTCAAAAAGGTCTTACAGAGTGAGAGGATGCCAGAGGAATGGAGGAGCAGTGTGCTTGTTCCCATTTTCAAGAACAAGGGAGATGTGCAGAGTTGTGGCAACTACAGAAGGATAAAGTTGATGAGCCATATGATGAAGTTATGGGAAAGAATACTGGAAGCTAGACTAAGGGCAGAGGTCAGCATTTGTGAACAACAGTTTGGTTTCATGCCAAGAAAGAGCATCACTGATGCAGTGTTTGCTTTGAGCATGTAATAGAGAAGTACAGAGGGAACTGCATTGTACCTTTGTGGATATGGAGAAAGCATATGACAGGGTGCCAAGGGAGGAACTGTGGTATTGCATGAGGAAGTCTGGAGTGGCAGAGAAGTATGTTAGAGTGGTGCAGGACATGTATGAGAGCTGTAAGACAGTGGTGAGGTGTGTGTCAGTGTAACAGAAGAGTTCAAGGTGGCGGTGAGACTGCATCAAGGGTCAGCTCTGAGCCCCTTCTTGTTTGCTATGGTGATGGACAGGCTGACAGACGAGGTTAGACAAGATTCCCCATGGACAATGATGTTTGCAGATGACATTGTGATTTGTAGTGAGAGCAGAGAACAAGTGCAGGAAAATCTAGAGAGGCGGAGGTATGCACTGGAAAGGAGACGAATGAAGGTTAGCCTCAGTAAGACAGAATACATGTGTGTGAACGAGAAGGATCCAAGAGGAACAGTGAGGTTACAGGGAGCAGAGATAAAGAAGGTGGAGGATTTTAAGTACTTAGGCTCAACAATCCAGAGCAATGGAGAGTGTGTAAAAGAGGTGAAAAAGTGTGTGCAGACAGGTTGGAATGGTTGGAGAAAAGTGTCCGGTGTGATGTGTGATAGGAGGGTACCAGCAAGAATAAAAGGAAAAGTGTACAAGACGGTGATGAGGCCAGCAATGTTGTATGGTTTAGAAACAGTGGCCCTGGGGAAAAGACAGGAGGCAGAGCTGGAGGTAGCAGAGATGAAAATGTTGAGGTTCTCTTTGGGAGTAACGAGGATGGATAGGATCAGGAATGAGCACATCAGAGGGACAGCACATGTAAGACGTTTTGGAGATAAAGTCAGAGAGGATAGATTGAGATGGTTTGGACATGTACAGAGGAGGGATAGTGAGTGTATTGGTAGTAGGATGCCGAGGTTGGAACTACCAGGTAGAAGGCCTAGAGGAAGACCAAAGAGAAGATTTATGGATGTGGTGAAGGAGGACATGAAGGTCGTTGGAGTAAGAGTAGAAGATACAGAGGATAGGGTGAGATGGAGGCGGATGGTTTGCTGTGGCGACCCCTGAAAGGGAAAACCCAAAAGAAAAAAAGAAGAAGAGAAGGCTGTGGAAGGCTACATTTGATCCAAGTTCAGGCAATGCAATAAGATATGAACAACTATGTATAATCTTTTTACCTACTGATGTCAATAAAACTGAAATAAATTTGTTAATAAAATAGAAGCCCTAGGTAAATTGAAGTTGCATATCTTTAGCTTTTGGCCTAATCTGTATGTGGCAACTAGTGTCACTAATATGCTAAAGCTATTTAACTTCATACAGATTTATAAATCATCAACGGTTAAGTACCTTTATGGTTTCAGGTGGCACTCCTGGATCAGGAGCTTTTTCTAGGTATGTAGTCAAGTCTTGGTCCACATGCTCAAAGACAAGAGTCAGTTTGGTCTCCCGGTCAGTTCTAGAAACTGTACAGACATCGAACAACCTAGAAAAATAACAAAAGAATCATAAACATATTCAAACATTTCCATATTTATGTCTGTAACTTGCTTCGAACTAGCAGTGCATAATTTCTGAAAAGTACTGTAATGTCATAACTCATTCCACCTTTTAATAAAGATCTTTGAATACCAATGTTCTTGTGTGTGTTTCTGTGAATCAAACAAGCTCAGTAATATTTATTACTCAAGAATGATGAAGAAAATTTCACATTAGATATACTATAAAGTATCTAAAATAACTAACTGAACACTTGGTAACGCAAAAATATATCAAGACGTACTATGCAGACAAAAAAATAAACAATACATTTGTACCCAAATGCAGGGATCCCTTAGGGTTCAGGGTTAATTGGGACCGAGATCCCCACGTGACCATCGAAATCCACCCCATTCACCCACCTCCGACTGACATACATACTAGTCCTTCTCAAAAAATTAGCATATTGTGATAAAGTTCATTATTTTCTGTAATGTACCGATAAACATTAGACTTTCATTTATTTTAGATTCATTACACACAACTGAAGTAGTTCAAGCCTTTTATTGTTTGAATATTGCTAATTTTGGCAAAAAAGTAAAGAGAAACCAAAAATCCCTATCTCAAAATATTAGCATATTTCATCCGACCAATAAAAAAAGTGCTTTTAATACAAAAAGTCAACCTTCAAATAATTATGTTCAGTTATGCACTGAAAACTTGGTCGGGAATCCTTTTGCAGAAATGACTGCTTCAATGGGGCGTGGCATGGAGGCAATCAGCCTGTGGCACTGCTGAGATGTTATGGAGGCCCAGGACGCTTCGATAGTGGCCTTAAGCTCATCCACAGTGTTGGGTCTGGTGTCTCTCAACTTTCTCTTCATAATATCCCACAGATTCTCTATGGGGTTCAGGTCAGGAGAGTTGGCAGGCCAATTGAGCACTGTAATACCATGGTCAGTAAACCATTTAGCAATGGTTTTGGCACTGTGAGCAGGTGCCAGGTCATGCTGAAAAATGAAATCTTATCTACATAAAGCTTTTCAGCAGATGGAAGCATGAAGTGCTCCAAAATCTCCTGATAGCTAGCTGCATTGACCCTGCCCTTGATAAAACACAGTGGACCAACACCAGCAGCTGACATGGCACCCCAGACCATCACTGACTGTGGGTACTTGACACTGGACTTCAGGCATTTTGGCATTTCCTTCTCCCCAGTCTTCCTCCAGACTCTGGCACCTTGATTTCCAGATGACATGCAAAATTTACTTTCATCCAAAAAAAGTACTTTGGACCACTGAACAACAGTCCAGTGCTGCTTCTCTGTAGCCCAGGTCACTCTAGGAACAGCCTATTCGCTCAGAGATTTCTTTCTGTGTCTTACCCTCTTGCTAGAGGGTGTCAATGATGGCCTTCTGGACAGAAGTCAGGTCGGCAGCCTTACCCATGATTGCGGTTTTGAGTAATGAACCAGGCTGGGAGTTTTTAAAAGCCTCAGGAATTTTTGCAGGTGTTCAGAGTTAATTGGTTGATTCAGATGATTAGGTTAATAGCTCGTTTAGAGTACCTTTTCATGATATGCTCATTTTTTGAGATAGGAATTTTGGATTTTCATGAGCTGTATGCCAAAATCATCAGTATTAAAACAATAAAAGACCTGAAATATTTCAGTTGGTGTGCAATGAATCTAAAATATATGAAAGTTTAATTTTTATCAGTACATTACAGAAAATAATGAACTTTCTCACAATATGCTAATTTTTTGAGAAGGACTAGTACATGTATATTTGTACATAATATCAATAAATACATATTCAATGCTATAAAAGCTTATAATAACAATTAAAGATTAAAAAATAATGCATAGGTTGTAAAAAGATATAAATACACACACACAGATGCGCACGCACACACACAGATGTGCACGCACACAACAATGTAACTAATTTTGATGGGAGATTTTGGGTTGTTTTTTGTTGGGTTTTTTTTTTTTTTTGGATAATTTGCCTTGTTTTTGTGGCATTTTCCTTAATTTTTTCCCCTATTCTTCCTTAATTTCCTTATTTTTTTTAATGAATAAAAAAATAATAATAAATAAATAAAAAATGCGATGCACTGAAGCAGCATGAATTGAAGCGCGAGGAAGCGAGGGATCCCTGTATATAGTCTTCCCATGACCCAAATAGGACAGGGTGATTTGGCAGATGAGTGAGCGAGAGATAGAGTACGAAATAACGTGACATTTGTTCAATGTACAGGGTTAAAACAGTGTATTGCTGAATTTTTGACCACAAGTAACAAATATTGAGGTCTTTTCTTGTCAGCAGAAGCCCAACCAAGCCTTATAAATCCTGAAAAGTAACGCATTCCTATGACATCACTGATCAAGTTTCTCCAATAAATTCGTCTGCAGGAATCCATTTTCCTCGCCCTTTACAATGGATCCTCTTCTCCGACGCGAAACATGTGGAAAAAATTAAGTTTTCATGTGAAACATCTAAGAGTAGCCTGTAGCTACACGAGGCCCTGAATATATTGCCGGCTATGTTTCCTTGTTCCACATGTTGCTTTACATCAGAGACAGAATATTTAAAGTGTAGTCTAAAAACATCTTTGTTTTTATCATTGCATAATATGCCAGTGATTCAGAGAAAATTGGGGAAAATAAATACTGTATTCTAATTAAATGCTAAAGTTTATTTATTTTAGTTAAAATTTTTAAGTCAATTAAAAGATAAATGAATAATTAAACTTCTGGAAACATCCATTCATTCATTTTCTGTATTTCTTAATCCCAAGTAGGGTCGCTGGGAGGCTGGTGCCCACTTCAGCCGACTCTGGGTGAGGACAGGTTACACCCTGAACAGCTCGCCAAGCCATCACAGAACAGAGATACACAGACGGCTATGCAGCTACTCTTCTTTAACATGCCTCCGACCTTAGACAGTGAGAGACATAACCAGCCTTTAGTAACCCAGTTAGCTGCATTTGGGGATACAGCAGGGACAACTGTTGACAGTGGAACTTGAACCCTCAACCTTGGGATCAGGAATCCAGCAACTTACCACCAGGCCACTACTGCCCACTTCTTGAAACATTACTGGCTTAATCTTGCCATCTCTGATCATCGTCTGGCAATGACATAGAATCCCTTATTACATTTAAGACATTTAGTAGCAAGTTTATTCATTCACTACCTACCATGAGACAAAAGTTCCCCCCACCATTCCTTGTTTCTTTGCAGCATTTTTGGCATATTATTGCAAATATCATAAGCCCAAGCTTTAAAAAAGAACCAGTTACACCAAGTCCATTAAAAAGTTCCTTCGACTATACAAGCTATAAAAAACTCTCACATTCTGGGTTCTTAGAAATAAAGGCAACATATTTTTCTTGTGTTCGCAAAATAAAGACTCAAAAGATAACTCGGGCTAATTCTGATCCTGTACGCCACCAGTTTAACTTTTCTGCTATAATTAACCAGTTTTAACTTAACCTCTAACCAGGTTTAAAATATTTTGCAACATAGTGAAAATGAATAGCAACATTTTTTAAAGTTTTATCTTTCGTGAGATGTCACTGCACATTGTATGGTGGTTTCTACCACTTGATTTGCCATTTCGGAGTACAGTGGTACCTCACTTTACAAAAGTCTCTCCAAACGAAAAATGCAGGTTACGAAAGGCATTTTCATAAAATTTTAGTCTCTGGATAGAAAACATGTTCACGTTACAAAAGCGCCATCTTAAAAATTCAAACGCACCATTCAAACATTAAAACGCACCTCTCACATCAATGACGCTCATATTAAAGCAGAAGGAAGTCTTAAAAGGTATGCTTTTATAATTTTTAAAGGGTTTATGGGGTAGTTTTGGGAGCCTTGGAACAAATCATATGTGTTACATGTAAAATGCGGTTCAATTTACGAAAAATGCGGTGGAACGGATTAATTGCATAAAGTGAGGTACCACTGTAGTTGGGTTTGTAGCCTTCGTCATCCTTGAATGATGAGCTGCATTCCATTACCAGTGAGCTAAACTCAGACACATCTGCTACTGTACCTTACCTTGTCACTTGGATGGTCAAGGGCAAAGGGACATTTTGTACCTTTAATGTTTATCTTTAGGTTGGAATGCTGTGTGTGTGTGTGTGTGTGTGTGTTGCCCAAAGTACAGGTATACCTCAGCTTATGTCATTAATTGGTTCCAGAAGAGACGACGTAAGTCGAAAAGGACTTAAAATCAAATTAGCTAGTCTCTAGGTTAGCCTAAGCTAGGCTACCCCAAATTTACTTGTACAGTATATATATATATATATATATATATATATATATATATATATATATAAAAATGCAGCCATGAGGGGGGGCACAAACCAATGTTCATCCTCACGCCGGTCCCAAGCCCAGATAAATGCAGAGAGGTAGCGACAGGAAGGGCATCCGGCATAAAACTTGTGCCAAGATAAATATGCGAATGAACAAAAATTTCATACCGGATTGGTCGAGGCTCGGGTTAACAACGACCGCCATCAGTGCTGTTAACCAACTGAGTTCTGGTGGAAATTGGACTACTGTTGGTTCAAGAAGGAGAGGAGTGAGGCGTGCTCGTAGGCGGAGAGAGAAGAGGAAAGGCATCAGTCTAGGACGGAGAGTAGGGACTTTGAATGTTGGAACTATGGCAGGAAAAGGTAGAGAGCTGGGCTGACATGATGCAGAGGAGGAAGGTGGACATACTGTGTGTTCAGGAGACCAGGTCGAAAGGTAGCAATGCTAGAAGCTTAGGAGCAGGGTTTAAGGTGTTTTATCTTGGTGTGGATGGGAAGAGAAATGGACTAGGAGTCATCTTGAAGGAGGGGTTTGTCAGGAATGTTCTAGAAGTGAAGAGTGTCAGACAGAGTGATGAGTCTCAAGTTAGAAATTGAAGGTGTGATGCTCAATGTTGTTAGTGCTTATGCCGCACAGGCAGGATGTGAGCTAGAACAAAATTAGAGATTCTGGAGTGAATTAGATGAAGTGATGCAGAGTACCCCCAGAGGTGAAAGAGTGGTCATTGGTGCAGACTTCAATGGACATATTGGTGCAGGAAACAGAGGGGACGAGGAAGTGATGGGTAGGTTTGGTATCCAGGACAGGAACGCAGAAGGACAGAGGTTGATAGATTTTGCAAAAATGATGGAAATGGCTGTGGTGAAAACTTTCTTCCAGAAGAGACAGGAGCATCGGGTGACTTATAAAAGTGGAGGTAGGAGCACACAGGTAGACTACATTCCTGTGTAGATGATGCAATTTGAAGGAGATCAGTGACTGCAAAGTAGTAGTGGGTGAGAGTGTTGCCAAACAGCATAGGATGGTGGTGTGCAGGATGATGCTGATGGTGAGGAAGGTGAAGAAGGCAAAGGCAGAGCAGAAGACTAAGTGGTGGAAGCTGAAAAAAGAAGAGTGTCGTATTGTCTTCAAGGAGGAGTTGAAACAGGCTTTGGGTGGTCAGGAAGTGCTTCCAGATGACTGGACAACTACAGCCAATGTGATCAGGGAGACCGGTAGGAGAGTACTTGGCGTGTCCTCTGGAAGGACAGTAGATAAGGAGACTTGGTGGTGGAATGAGGAAGTGCAGCAGTGTGTACAAAGGAAGAGATTAGCTAAGAAGAAGTGGGACATAGAGAGGACCAGAGAGTAAACAGAAGTCCAGGGAGACAGCGTAAGGCGAAGGCAGCAGTGTCAAAGGCCAAACAGAGGTTGTATTATGACTTGTATGCTAGGTTGGACAGTAAGGAGGGAGAAAATGATTTATACAGGTTGGCACAGCAGAGAAATAGAGATGGGAAGAACGTGCAGCAAGTTAGAGTGATTAAGGACAGAGTGGGAAATGTATTGACTGATGACAGAAGTGTGCTGGGAAGATGGAAAGAGTACAATAGGCCCTCATTATTCGCGAGGGTTCGGTTCCGGCCCCTCCCACGAATGAAGATAATCCGCGAGTTCTGTACCCGGAAGTAAAACAAAACCCCACGTATTGTATTACATGCGCGAATGATCAACCAGAAGTAAAATATTATGTATCTATTGCATGCACTAAAATATGCTTCTTAAAAACATTCTATACACAGTCTTACTCATGAATACAGTCTTAATGTAGTAAAATGTAGTACAGACGCTCCTCGGCTTACGTTTGTGTTTGGTTCTGGACGGCCGAACGCAAGTTGAAAATGAACGTAAGCTGTTACTGTATGTTCCAGTGACATTTGACATTCATACTGTGCTATACATCCATAAATACCATTACCGTATCTCAAACCACCCCTAAATCAATTAGTATAAACATAACATTGTAAAAGAATATCAAATGTATCAAATAATATCAACATTAATTTCAAATAAATTAAATTCAAGCAAAATAATTTCAAATCGATACATTTTAATCAAATTCACTCATCAAATACAGTATCAAATATAACCTTTAACATTATCTATGATGTGATCTTTCTGCTTGTGGTTCCGATGGTCGATGGATGGTCACTTTACATGAAGCTTAAAACAGCCAATCAACGCTTACAATATGTGAGGCGCTCAACACTGAAAGTAGTTTACTTGCTTGTGCTTGAGCCAAAGCGTGGGTTATATGGACTTCCGGTCTTTCAAGTGAGCAAGGGCGCCGTTGAATACTCGTTTAGTATGCAACCTGCACTGATCTGAATCACCAGCAGAGCGGAGAGTTCTCTTTCTTTTCTGGATTCGAGTTTTCAATCATTTTACAACTCTCTTTGCTTAACTGAGTATGCATAGTAGATTGCGCTGACCAAGCAGATAGCTAATTCATCTCTGTGTAGGAGACTTGCACCCATGCTAGTAGGCTTACGCTTCTGACCAACCATATTTGCTTAGGGTTACCAAAGTCCGCAAAACAGTGTAAACACAAAGATCACAGAGACACAAGGGTAACACACTATATAACTGATATATATATATATATATATATATATATATATATATATATATATATATATATATATATACACACATACATACATATACATAGACATACATACATACATACACACACACACACACACACACACACACACACACACACACACACACACAGTATGCCCTTGACTATTCGCGGTTTTGCACCCACGGTTTGAGTATTCGCTGACTGCCGAGCAACCGGCACGTGATTCAAATTCAGTCAATGACTGTCCTTCTTTCTCCTGATTGGTTGAGCTCATGTCTCACCTCTTTTTCCTCAATCGCGCACAAGTTGTCAATGATCCTCTTTTTTTGTGTGTGTTTTAATTACCAGTTAAGCTCTATACCACTCAAAAGCTATGCGTCTTCTCTGGCGAAGCGATAGAAAATGCTGGATGTCTCTTCTGAAAAAATAAGACTTTCTCCTGAGAAACGACGGTTTTCTCTGAACTGTTGTATTAAAATCTTTCAACTATTATTCCAGTACAGTACCTAAGTTCATGTTTATGCGTGAGATTTTATCTTCTGTAGCATGTTAAACAAATGATACCAAAAGGATAAACTTTATTACAGTACTCTTCATGTCCGTTTACATTGAAGTTGGAGTGACGTCTCCAAGATGGTGCTGCCCAGAGGGCGACGTCACGGAGTTCTCAGAGTCAAATTGTTTCTTTTAATTTGTTTTATTTGTTGTTTTGTTTGTTCATGTTTTGCACTATGCGCGTCTACGACCGGTCGACTCTACTACAGCTATAAGATCGGAGGAGTATCTTCAGGCATGTATAACTAAGCACACGCAACTTGACTTGTTAGCCGGGATGCGGCTAGCAGAGCTAATATGCTAGTGTAGCCGGCTGGAGCAATCGCCTCGTCGGGTGTACTCTCCTCGAGCCATGTTTCACAGAAACAGAGCAGATCATCTGCGCTGCAATCTGAGCATGAAGCTCATCTATCTTGTTTCACAGGGACTGCACATTTTCAAGCAGTATGGCCGGAAGTGCTAACCAAGCCTCTGAGAACCCCACCTGGGCTTCGCCGGTAACCGCTAGCTAACCGCTAGTATTGAGCTGCCATAGCATATAAGCTCAAGATACAAGTTGTTGCGTGCTTAGTTGCCCGAAGCTGAAACTGCCCATAGCTGGAGTAGGGTCGACCGATCATAGACAAGCATAGTGTATGAATGACAAGGACCCAAGAGGAACGGTGAGGTTCCAGGGAGCAGAGATAATGAAGGTGGAGGATTTTAAGTACTTAGGCTCAACAATCCAGAGCAGTGGAGAGTGTGGAAAAGAGGTGAAGAAGCGTGTGCAGGCAGGCTGGAATGGTTGGAGAAAAATGTCCGGTGTGATGTGCGATAGGAGAGTGTCAGCAAGAATGAAAGGAAAAGTGTACAAGACGGTGGTGAGGCCAGTGATGTTGTATGGCTTAGAAACAGTGGTGCTGAGGAAAAGACAGGAGTCAGAGTTGGAGGTAGCAGAGATGAAAATGTTGAGATTCTCTTTGGGAGTAACGAGGATGGATAGGATCAGAAATGAGTACATCAGAGGGACAGCCCATGTAAGATGTTTTGGAGACAAAGTCAGAGAGGCTTGATTGAGATCGTTTGGACATGTACAGAGGAGGGAGTGTGAGTATATTGGCAGTAGGATGCTGAGGTTGGAACTACCAGGCAGAAGGCCTAGAGGAAGACCAAAGAAGAGATTTATGTATGTGGTGGGTCGTTGGAGTAAGAGAAGAAGATGCAACCCCCGAAGGGAACAGCCAAAAGGAAAAGAAGAAGAATCGAGAAGGACTTAACTCGAAACGACTTAAGTCGAGGTATACCTGTCTTCTTCTTCTTCTTTTCCTTTCGGCTTTTCCCTTCAGGGGTCGCCACAGCGAATCATCTGCCTCCATCTCACCCCATCCTTTGCATCTTCTTCTCTTACACCAACGACCTTCATGTCCTCCTTCACCACATCCATGCCTAGACTCATGCCTTTCCTCTTCTCTCTCTGGCAACGGACACGCCTCCCGCCTCTCCTTCTTCGACGTCTTCGACCAACAGTAGTCCAATTTCCATCAGCACCCTGTTGGTTGACGGCACTGATGGCGGTCGTTGTTAACCCGGGCCTCGACCGATCCGGTATGTGATTCTTTCTTGTGATTCGCATAGTTTATTTGGCATTTGTTTTACGCCGGATGCCCTTCCTGACGCAACCCTCTGCATTTATCCGGACTTGGGACCGGCGTGAGGGAGAGACACTGGTTTGTGCCCCCCCCCTTAAAATCCTTAAGGCCTAACTGCGTACCCCATGTGTTAGTCTACCATGTAAATGACACATTAAAAGATACAAAAGGACACAGGATGTACTCACCACAAACATAGTGAAAGGAACATTTTTCTACCGCTACAGGTAACCGGGCGATCAAAGGCTGGCCTTGTCTCTCATTGTCTTTGGTGAGAGGCATGGAAAAGAAACATTGCTGATTTTCATAAAGAGTAGGCCACCGAGTTGTTGTCTTTGTATTTCTGACCTGTGATGGCCTGGCCAGCTAACCAACCAGGGTGTACAAGATGGGTGCCAGCCTACTCGCAACCCTAATTAGGTTTCAGTGGTTCAGAAAATGAATGATTTGAAAGAAATAAAGATTTAACTTAATATAATGTGAATTGTTGAGAGTGTTTGCCCTACAATGGTCTGCTGAGCTGTTCAGGATGTTGGCTAAGCTAAGCTCCAGTCTCCCTGTGACCCTAACAATTAAGCATACGAGTCTATGAGTACATGTATATGAGTATATGAGTAAGTGAGCATAAGCACTTTTCATGTTGTTTTGGTTAAAATAATAATAAAAAAGGTAATACAGGGATCCCTCACTACTTCAGGCTTCAATTCCTGTGGCTTCAGTGCATCTTGTTTTTTTTTAAATATTCATTGAATTAAAAAATAAGGAAATTATGGACGAATGGGGGGTTAAGGAAAATGCCACAAAACAAGGCCAATTATGCAAAAAACCTCAAACAAACAGAAGCAAACAAAAACAACCCACCCATCAAAACTGCTTACATTTTTATGTGAGGTGCGCATCTGAGGGCGTGCACGCGCATCTGTCTGCGTGTATTTATATTTTATTTCCATTTTATGCATTATTTTTGAATGTTTAATAGTTATTATAAGGATTTATTGTGTTGAATATGTATTTAATAACATTATATACATGTACATATATGTTATTTAGTGGAGGGGGTGAATCTTCGTGAAATTTGGTTGTCGCAGGGGCTCTTGATCCCAATTAATCGCGGAAAATGAGGGATCCCTGTACTACAGTTTTCTTTTTTCTATTTTCCCTCCTCTTATTAATGGTCTGCTTACATGTCTCTCTCTCTCTCTCTCTCTCTCTCGCTAACACACAGTTTTTGTGTATCAGCTTGTCTGCTGCACTTATTTGGACAAATAGAAACTCACTTATTTTAAACACTGTATCTATGAGTGTATGTATATGTCAAACCCTCACAGAAAAATGTATATAAGCAATGAATTTACATTGATTAATCACAGATGATGTGATTAATTACATTAATTCTAATCACTCCAGATCTTACATTATACATATGTGTCATTCTGTCTTCTGTGGATAATCTCTTATTCAATATGCACCCCCAGTGCAGCTAACTGGGTTATCAAAGGCTGGCCATGTCTCTCACTGTCTATGATGAGAAGCATATAAAATAACCATTGCCGACTTTGGTCAGGAGTAGGCCACATAGCAGTCAGTGTGTTTCTGCCTTGTAATGGCCTGGCAAACCATCCAGAGCGTACTCTGCCCTTGCCCAGAGTCGGCTGAAATGGGTGCCAGTGTCCCTGCGATCCTAATTAGGATTAAGCAGTTCAGAAAAAGACTGAATATAGAACTGCTGCTGCAGTCATCATATACAACACACTGCTCATATTGCACATCCTTTTAAACTTCAGAATACAGTACTGTTGGAATTCAGATTTTTTTTTATTTTTGATACCCCCCCCCTTCGATCTGGCTTGTTCGTTAGACATCTACATGTAAAATCTACATACAGTATAGGGTTTTGCGAAGCTGCTTAGTGACAATCTGTAATAAAAATCGATTTTTTTTTTTCAGAGTGCTGCGTTTAAAGCCCACATTCCCCTCTTTACCTGACCACGTTGGGGTGTTCAAACGATTCGAGCTGCCTCAGTACCGCCACCTCGCGGATGGTGGATAGAGGCATGCCCTCCTCCTCGGTTTGCACGCGCACCCGTTTCAGAGCCACGAAACGTCCGTTCTTCAGGTCGCGCGCCTTGTACACCTTTCCGTACGCACCCTCGCCGATCTCAGCCACGGGCTCATACTGCTGGTTCAGACCCTCTTTGTCCATGCCTTCCCTCGCTCTTTATCTCGTTGTCTCTCTGGCAGGGGGCGTCTTAATGCTCAGATGCAGCCCTAGCCCGGGGAATCCCGAAAACGTGCCTCGCGAGGCTCTTTCACGAAGACATGGCCGGGAGAGTCAGCGCCGCTTCTGCACGTGCGTTGCCTGGAGAGAAGGGGGAAGGAGGGGGAGAGAGAGAGAGAGAGAGAGAAAGGGAGAAAGAGAGAGAGAAGCCAGTCAATGTAAACATGAGTGGGATTAGCATCACAACGGTTAGAGTCAAACATTTGTCCTTTCTTACCTGTCCAGGTAAAATGTATAGCCTGCATATAGGCCCCGTGTCAGTGCCAGCTGTTACCCCATGAAAAATTCTACATCCCAGCATATGGTGGGTGTTGAAATAAACTTACCACAATAGGTTTAAGGTCTGGGTTGCGCATGTGCAATATTGTGCAATAACAAGGCAATTAAAAATAATGTGTTTTTATATATATATACTTAAAATATATATATATATTAGTCAATAAAGACACACAGAGGAGAAACCCCAGCAGTAACACGAGCCGAAATAGAGGGAAAAGGTCATATTTAGTAAGGTATGCGTCAGGGTGAAGTTGTTAAACGTATCACGCGCTGACATGACGGCCAAAGATGCTCGAGCCTTGAGTAGCCCTGAAATCCCCGAGCACGTGGCCTACTGAGTTCATTGTTCAACGTACTGTATAAAAAGCTTGGGCCAGACGCTCGCGAGCTCCGCGTGGACCGTGGTTTCAGTTTGTGCGGCGGGTCTCGCTGACAATGTCACACAGGATTGAGAAATTATAACAACTACACGTTTATTGTGCGTTAAACGCGCTCGAGGCTGGAATGCAACGCAGGCAAATGGGACAGAAGGACACGCACAACTGCAAATAAATAAAATAAATAATAATAATAATAATACAGCTCTGAAAGAAGTGTGGAATGAGAAGCTAGGCTACTTACCCTTTTAGTTTCGCACTGAAGTATAAATCACGCTTTAAGTGTTAGCGTTTATTAAAAGGAAAAGGGAAAAAAAACTGCGAGAATGGAGCAGCAGGGGCGAGTTTTTTTTTTTTTTTTTTTAATTCTCTCCCCCTTTCTTCATCCCGGAGAGTCCTAGCGAGGCCACACAGGTAGTCGGTGGCTGCAGCGCTTTAACCCCCATCCTCCCCGCGCCTGCGCCTGCGCCACTCCGGCACAACCGAGCTCAGCCCAGCCACTTGAGTTTCTTTTTTCCTTCCCCAAGTTCTCAGTCAGCGTGCACAGAGAGCTGCTTATATTCCTCAGAGCGGGTAGGCTACCGGCCGTGCGTTTTGCCCCCACTATGCGTTTTTCCCATCTAACCGAAGGGAGTGTGGTCGCTGAGCTGCTCGGTGAGCTCGCGCTGCCCGTCGCTTTCCCACGCTGGGCTCAATGTTCCCTCGACCCCCTTCGGAGGAGTTTGACACAGAGCAGGGACGTTTCCGCATTCCTCGGCCGACTACAAAGACTAGCCGCTTTCTCTCTCGCCTTTTCTCTGCCTGCCCTCCCCTGCTACTTCACCATTCACAGCTCTCTCTCTCTCTCTCTCTCTTTCATTGACTGTCAAAATCAGAGCTTTAAGCTGGGTGCTGGAGAACCACAGATCTGATCTATCAACACTAGAGACCCAGTCGGTATAAACCAACAAGGCTTTGCAATATTCAAGGCCCAGAGTCAAGCGGTTCAATGACATGCAATCAGTTGAGTGCCAGTGTTTGCTTCCCTTGTGCTTTCAAACTTACATAATCATCATCATCATCATAACCAACAAAAAGTACTACTACTGATAATAAATATTTCAAGCCAAAGTTTTGTAAATAATTTACTATTAAACACAAAAGGTGCTCATTCGCTAGTAAATATCTGACGTGTTTTATCTTTCATTATCAGGGCTGCATACAAAAGTTTCCTGGCAAAACCTCCTCTGCTGACACAGGTATGTTTTAATATCTATTATTCACCTGGGTTTTTTTTTCCATTTAGTTTTGGGTCGCCGTTTCTTTACAGTGATGGTAACAAGACTGTATAACTAGACAAACCATAACTTGGTAGTGAGTTGACTCCTCGTACCTGGACTTTCTAGACCTACTCCACACATGAGCATTGCATTTTACCTCAGCTGGCGGTTGCACACATGATTTGCACTATTTGTATACTCTGCACTATACTCTGTTGGTCATCATTGTGTGCAGACTGCACCAACACTTTACATACTGTATTATCTATCGCCATTACATTTTTATTTCACTTCTGATAAATTATCTGATAGACAACAGGCTTTACATAACTGTTTTTCAGAATTTATCTTGACTCTAATCTCTACCACGGGTTTTTATTCTTGCTTTTTTTATATAGGACAGTCATAATAAGGATTTCACTGCAATGTTGCAATGTTTGTAATTTTGTATGTGACAAATGAAATTTAATTGAAATTTGAATTGTAGAAATCAGAAATATCATTCCAAGAGGAATAAAAAAGATGGCAATGTGTACAGATATAGCCCATACATGGGTCACTGATGCTCGTGTACAGGAGTAGGCAAATGGTTGTAGAAAGACATTGTGGCCGATTCCATTTTATTTCCCAGACATAACAGTTTGTTGTGTTTGTTTAATATGCATGGGAACCCTGAATTAATCCATTATGATAGTAAAGGAACATCACAAGCCTAACATGCACTAATAATTTAATTGACTCAATTTTTTGTGGCTGTTATGTTATATGGTTATTTAGTTATAGTAAAATCACATTTTCCTGTTGACTAGCTAATTTTCAAACACTTATGAGTTAATGATTCATTTGTCTTCTGCAAAATCACTAGAATATTTACATACTGTAGGCCTACGTTTGTTGTTAAGTGGGCAAATCTGTAGATGGGATTTCCTCTGTAAATAACACGTCTCTCTCAAAAGTATATTTAAAAAAGATCACACACATTACATACCCACAAAAAAAACCGAATGGTTAACAATTTCAGTGAGCATACTGTAGAATAAGGGCATTATTGTACCCCATCCCTAAATTCCCTTTGGCCAATCCAAGATTATATATTTACATCACAAAGCACACTTTTCACATAATGCCTTCTGATCTGGTAACTGTAAAATGGTTGTTCAACATTTATGTTTCACCTTTGTTTGTTTTCAATGAACTCTGAGAGCCTGTGCCCATCTTGACACATTAGCATGCATACACTTGCTATGGAAGAGCAAACTAATAAAACTGGTTTTGTGTGTAATGCACCCCTATTTATCATGCATAAATCAATCATGAAAAGACACCAAAGACCTTTAAAGTTATGTTTATTTGTAATAAAGCAAAATACAAGCAGTGCTGACATTTCGGTGCCAAATACCACAGCACACCTTCAGCGGTCTGCCATGATTGAGGAAAACTGTATTGGGCAGGTGGCATTAATTTTGTGAATGGCCAGTTAATATGCTATGTATATACAGCTATGTAAGAAAGTAAGTCACCACTCTCCAGTGTGTGTGTGTGTGTGTGTGTGTGTGAGTGGGTGGTGTGTGGGTGGATAGATACCTGAACATTTTTTAACCTTAATATGTAAATGTACTCTGTTGTGATCAGTTAAAACCATGCTTTAAGACTGGGTCTAAAAGATTATCATACTTATTGGCTTGTTTACAAGAGCTTCACAAGACACATTGTCAGTTAATGATAACGTGAAGACCAAACAGTCTGTTAAATGTGACATTCTGATGGCCAAGTGTTAGAGCGATAAAGTAATGTTATTTTGTTCCTCGTTTTTTCTGTGGTTGGTGTGATATCAAATAAAACTTTTCTTTCTGGCAACTCAGAAGCATATTGATTGACGTATAAAGTAAATTGTTTTTTATTTAAATCATAGCTGATGTGTCAACAATATAATATGCAGTTACAGATGAATTAATCATGGTGAATGTATTTTGTCATTGTTGTTGCTTGTCTTTCAAAGTCGAAGATGATCATGACTCCATATCTGATCGATGATCAGTGGCTGTGAGTCCGAAGATGGCTAGTGAGGCCGATCCGGGCCCGAAAGGCTCACCCACACAGGACATGTGTGGATGGCTGCTGCGATGGAAGTGGCGGCAGCTTGAGCTTTCCATGCTGCGCGTGCACCTCTGCCGTTTGTTGCTTTTCTGCTGCACGAGCACCTGTGAAGACTTTGCGTCACCAAGCTGAGTGATTGGTAGCAAGCTGCTTCCAAGTGCTGATATTGATGTTCACAGGGATCCCAGACGTCCTCTATTTAGAGGAATTCCTCTATTTTTACTCGCCAAAGCGATAATTCTTTTTATTCTTGTATAATTTCGCAAAAGAAAGGGTCAGCCCTGAGTCCCTTCTTGTTTTCTTTGGTGATAGACAGGCTGACAGACGAGGTTAGACAAGATTCCCCATGGACTATGATATTTGCAGATGACATTGTGATCAGTAGTGAGAGCAGAGAACAAGTGCAGGAAAACCTAGAG
The DNA here is from genome assembly GCA_024760905.1 of Plotosus lineatus. Classification (NCBI taxonomy): domain Eukaryota; kingdom Metazoa; phylum Chordata; class Actinopteri; order Siluriformes; family Plotosidae; genus Plotosus; species Plotosus lineatus. Next base: position 78,398,157 of record CM045728.1, on the reverse strand, counting down.
AGATGGAGGTCTGCCCTGAAAAGAAGAGGAATGAAGGTTAACCTCAGTAAGACAGAATACATGTGTGTGAACGACAAGGACCCAAGAGGAATGGTGAGGTTACAGGTAGCAGAGATGAAGAAGGGAGGATTTTAAGTACTTAGGCTCAACAATCCAGAGCAATGGACAGTATGGAAAAGAGGTGAAGAAGCGTGTGCAGGCAGGTTGGAATGGTTGGAGAAATGTGTCCTGTGTGAAGTGTGAAAGGAGGGTATTGGCAAGAATGAAAGGAAACGTGTACAAGATGGTGTTGAGGCCAGTGATGTATGGTTTAGAAACAGTTGCACTGGGGAAAAGGCAGAACTGGACGTTCTAAGAACGAAGACGTTTTGGAGACAAAGTCAGAGAGGCTAGATTGAGATGGCTTGGACATGTGCAGAGGAGGGTTAGTGAGTACATTGGTAGTAGGATGCTGGGATTGGAACTACCAAGCAGAAGGCCTAGAGGAAGACCAAAGAGAAGATTTATGGATGTGGTGAAGGAAGACATGAAGGTAGTTGGAGTAAGAGAAGATGATGCAGGGCATAGGGTGAGATGAAAGCAAAAGAAATTAGTGGAGGGTTAACAGATTAGCGGAATGTGTGCCAATCGAGTTGGCTTGCTTTAGATATGTTTTGGTCAATAATGGTTGTTTCCGTTGACATTCGATAACATTCAGAAGTACCACGAGAATGTACGTGAAATAATGAGAAAACATATATGGCGGCTTCCTTGCCGGATTTCAGGTTGATTTCTTGCCGGATTTTTCAATTTCAACATGTCGCGGAAGAGAGACTTTCTCCATAAGAGAGATAACGGAACGATATCGGGGTTAAATGCTAGGATCAAAAATTCATGATTTTTTGCATGACATGCTCTGCCCCTGTACCCCGCAAGGGGCCCTGTGGCCGCCAGCTGAAATATTTCATTTCCTATATTTCTAAACTCGTTTCCTCTATTTTTTTCTGAACGTCACTGGGATCCCTGTGTTCATGTCCTTGTGGGACGCTTTAAGGCCGTCTTTGAAGCATTTCTTCTGTCCCCCAACTGAACGCTTGCCTTTACATAGCTCTCTGTGCGGTAGCTGTTTTGGCAGTCAACTGTCCGTCATTCACAACATGGCCCGCCCATCTGACATGCACTTTCTGTCGGAGGGTGTGGATGCTAGGAATGCCGGCTTGTTGCAGGACTTCCATGTCAGGGATTTTGTCCTGTCGCTTGATGTGGAGCAGTCTGCGGAGGCAGCTCAAGTGAAAGTGGTTGAGCTGTTTGGCGTGTCTGCTGTAGACAGTCCAGGTCTCACATGCGTATAGGAGGGACCTTCAGCTTGGTTTTAAGGCTGAGTCCTCTTCGCTCCCACACATTCTCATGGAGTCTTCCAAAGGCAGAGCTGGCCTTGGCAATCCTGTTGTTGATTTCTGAATTGATGTTCACTGCTCTTGAAAGTGTGCTGCCCAGATAGGTGAAGCATTCGGCAGCCTGGAGTTTCTGTCCCGTCACCACGATGTGTGGTTTTTGGTAGGACTGTCCTGGCACAGGCTGGTACATAACTTCAGTCTTTTTGGTGCTTATGGTGAGACCAAAGTTGTCACAGCCTCTTGAGAAGCAGTCCATTTCACGCTGTATCTTCTGCTCTGTGCCACTATTGATGGTGCAGTCATCAGTGAACTAGAAGCCTCTGACAGTCTCCTTCACCTTGGTAACAGCCTGCAGGCACCTGAGGTTGAATAGTCCACCATCAATCCTGTACCTGACGTGCATCCCATCCTCACATTCATGGAAAGCGTCTGTCAGCATGGCTGAAAAGACCATGTTGAAGAGTGTCGGGGCAAGAACACAGCCATGTTTCACGCCGTTTGTCACTGGAAAAGCCTGTGACCCGTCTCTGTCATCTGATACTTTCAAAATCATGCCGTCATGTAACTGCCGAATGATCATGATAAACTTGTTTGGGCAGCCAAAATTCATTATCTTCCATAAGCCATCCCTGCTGACCGTGTCAAAAGCCTTTGTCAGATCGACAAAAGTCACGAAAAGGTTCCTGTGCTGCTCCTGGCATTTTTCCTGGATTGGGGTGGAACGTCCAGCTGAAAAAGGATGCCTATCGGGTTTTATTAGCCTGTAGGACTCTCGAGGCAGCAGAGACAGCTACCGGCAGGCCAAACGTGCTGCAGCCAAGGCTGTTGCAGGTGCAAAATCTTGGGCGTGGGAGGAGTTCGGTGAGGACCTGGAGAGTTTTTATGGGTTGGCCTCAAAAAGGTTCTGGACCACCATCCGACACCTCAGGAGGGGGAAGCAGTTCTCCAGAAACACTGTTTATAGTGGAGGTTGGGAGCTGCTCACCTCGACTGGGGATGTTGTTGAGAGGTGGAGGGAATACTTAGAGGGCCTCCTCAATCCCACCAACATGCCCTCCGTGGAAGAGGAAGACCCTGGGGGTTTGGGTGGTGGTCTGCCCATCACTGAAGGGGAGGTCACTGAGGTTGTCAAAAAGCTCCTTGGTGGTCGAGCTCCGGGGTTCGATGTGATCCGCCCTGAATATCTCAGGGCTCTGGATGCTGTAGGACTGTCTTGGTTGACACGTCTTTGCAACATCGCGTGGTAATCGGTGGTTGTACCTCTGGATTGGCAAACCAGAGTGGTGGTCCCAATTTTTAAGAAGGGGGACCAGAGGGGGTGTTCCAATTATCGGGGAATCATACTCCTCAGCCTACCCTGGAAAGTCTATGCAGGGGTACTGGAGAGGAGGAGGATCTGACCGATAGTCGAACCTCTGATTCAGAAGGAACAATGTGGTTTTCGTCCTGGCTGTAGCACTCTTGACCAACTCTATACGCTCCACAGGATCTTGGAAGGGGCATGGGAGTTTGCCCAATCTGTCCACATGTGTTTTGTGGATTTGAAGAAGGCTTTTGACCGAGTCCCTTGAACAATCTTGTGGGGTGTGCTCCGGGAGTACGGCGTTCCGGACCTGTTGCTACTGGCCATTCGATAGCTGTATCACCGGAGCCAGAGTTTTGTCCGTATTGGTAACAACAGGTCGAATTCGTTTTCGGTGGGAGTTGGAGTCCGCCAAGGCTGCCCTTTGTCACTGATTCTGTTCATAATTTTTATGGACAGAATTTCTAGTCGTAGCGGAGTCATTGAGGGGCTCTGGTTTGATGGCCTTCAAATCTCGTCTCTGCTTTTTGCGGAAGATGTCTTTTTGGCTTCATCGAGTCGAGACCTCCAGCTCTCGTTGGAGTGATTCGCAGTTGAGTGCGAAGCAGCTGCGATGAAAATCAGTACCTCCAAGTCCGGGGCCATGGTTCTCAGTCGGACAAGGGTGGAATGCACCCTCCAGTTCGGGAATGAGGTCATGCCCCAAGTGAAGGAGTTTAGTATCTTGGGGTCTTGTTCACGAGTGAGAGAAGGATGAAGCGAGAGATCGACAGACGGAGTCAAAAACTAATAACAGAGTATTGACGCGAGTTTCATTGTGTCGTCGACCTATGAAGATTTCTTCTGTTTCTTCTTCTCAGCTTCCTCCTCTTTTTCTTTCTCAATTTCAGCAACCAACATCTCGATCTCTTTGGACTCCAGGATCTTGAGAGGTTGATTTCAAGAGCCTATACCGGTCTGTCGTGGTAAAGAAGGAGCTGAGCCGCAAGGCGAAGCTCTCAATTTACCAGTCGATCTATATTCCAACCCTCACTTATGGTCACGAGCTTTGGGTAGTGACCTAAAGAACAAGATTGTGGATACAAGTGGCTGAAATGAACTTCCTTCGTCGGGTGGCGGAGTTCTCCCTTACCTTAGAGATAAGTTGAGAAGCTCGACATCCAGGTAGAGCTCAGAGTAGATCCACTTCTCCTCCGTATTGAGAGGGCCCAGTTGAGGTGGCTCAGCCATCTGGTCAGAATGCCTCCCAGATGCCTCCCTGGTGTGGTGTTTTTGGCATGTCCAACTGGGAAGAGACCCCGGGGTTGACCTAGAACACGCTGGAGGGACTATGTCCCTCGACTGCCTCGGTGTCCCCCCAGAAGAGTTGGAAGTGGCTGGGGAGAGGGATGCCTGGACCTCTTTGCTCAGGTTGCTGCCCCCGCGACCCGATCCTGGACTTAGCAGAAGATGATGAGATGAGATGAGATGGTGTGGAACGAATAGCATATTGACAGTTCTACATTCGGCACGAAAGCCACACTGACTTTCTTGGAGGAGACCCTGCTCAATATTCTGGAGGAGATGGTTGAGCAGGACACGGGCCAGGATCTTTCCAGCTATGGCAGGAGAGAGATCCCTCAATGATTGTCACAGGACTGACGGTTGCCTTTCCTCTTGTAGATGCAGACCATGGTGGACCTTTCCTTCACTCCACATTGCCTGGAAGAGTTCCGTCAGATTCTGCATCAAGGCTGGTCCTCATTCTTTGTATACCTCCACAGGGATTGCATCTGATCCTGGTGCTTTGCCACAGGAAAGTTGCTTGATGGCCTTTCTGACTATTTCTGTGGGGAGATTGTCGAGGTTCCTGTTGATCTCTACTTGAGATTGGCAGGTGATGGCCTCGTCATTGATCACGGCAGGGCAGTTCAGGACCTGGTTCAAGTGTTCAGGCCACCTCTCCAGAATCTGATTCTTCTCGGTCAGCAGCTGCATCCTGTTTGCAGGGAGGGGGAGGGAGGAGCCAGTGGACTGAGGTCCGTGCACAGTCTTCACGGCATCATCGAAATACTTGATGTCATGACTGTCCGCATAGACCTGTATTTCTTCAGCCTTCTTGTTGTACCATGAGTCCTGCATCTCACGGACTTTCTTTTGTACATAACTTTGTACACTGGCAAAGGCGTCTTTCTTCGGTAGTGATGAGGGCTTGTTCTGGTGTTGCTCTGACAGGAGTGCCTGTGTCTCCTCGTCGTTCCTATCATACCAGTCCTAGTGCATGCAGATTGCTGGTCCAAGGTGTTCAAAGGCTGTGGAGTACACCACATCTCTGAATGCTGCCCACTGTTCCTCAGTGCTGTCCTGATCATCCTGGGGTGTGTCTGGCAGCCTGTCTTCAAGGTCCCTGGGGAATTTTTGAGCAATGTTGCTGTTTTTCAGCTTGGAGACATTCAGCCTCTTTGCAGTCTTCTGGCCTTGGGGTCTTCTCGTGGGCAGGATGTAAAGTTAGCACTTGGACACTATGAGTCGATGATCAGCCCAGCAATCGGCACTACACATGGCCCTTGTCAGTCTCATGTTCTGTACGTTCCCCTAGCTGGTGATGACACAGTCAATTATACACCAATGCCTGGAGTGTGGATGCATCGAAGATGTCTTGTTATGGGTGGGGAGGTGGGACAGTGTATTGGTGAGGACAAGGTCATGGGTGGCACACAACTTGAGGAGCAGGAGGCCGTTGCTGTTGCACTTGCCAGTGCCATGTATTCCAATGATCCCTTCCCAGGTTTGGTGGTCTGTCCCCACTCTGGCATTGAGGTCCTCAAGGATGAAAAGCTTCTCAGCCTGCTGCAATGAGGGTGTCTATTTCTTCATAGAACTTGTCCTTGATGTCCTTTGGGTTGGTTATTTTTGGAGCTTATGCACTGATCAGTATCACACTTTTCTTGTTTCGAAATGGGAGTTGAAGTGACATCAGACAATCATTGACACCGTCTGGGAGTTCTGATAGTTTCTGAGCAAAGTGGGATCTGATGGCAGATCTAATGCCTGTTTCTTGCTGTTCGGTGCTACTGCGTCCACTCCAGAAAATGATATACCCACCACCATGCTCTGTGAGCTGCCCTTGTCTGTAAGGCGTGTTTCACTGAGGACTGCTATGTCGAGATTGTAGTCAGCTAGTTCTTTGGTGTTTTGGAAAGTTCTTCTTTCTGGTCTGTCTGCTTTGGTGTTATCCAGCAGATTTCGCAAGTTCCACTTACCAAGGTTGAGTTCTTTCACTTGTTTCATCTTTCTTGTTGTCAGACTGCTTCTAGGGATCTCACCAGCCGTGATTTTCTGGCCAGGGTGAAGTGAGACCTTTTTTAGTTACGTCCTCTATGGAGGTGAGCAGAGGGAATCTTAAAGGGGGCTGCCGAACTCCACTGCTGCTTCGGTCCATCAGAGAATGACCCTATTGCTTGAGCCGCTTGTGTATAGGTCTATGACTACAGCTTCCAGTGTATCCACACCTGCTGCTTCGCTGCTCGCCTATCGCCACAGGACTTGAGGTTATGTGGAATGACTGAAGTCCTGACTTGCTCTTGACTTAGATTTAAGTAAGGGAGAGTTGTGCAGATTGTCAGCCTCACTCTCTTGTATTGGTCTATCTGAGTCCACAGATAGTCGAGACTGCTGGAGATGGGTCAGGATGCAGTGCATGGCTAGAATAACCCTGTTTAGCTGGTAATCTTATAACTGTGCTGGTAATTATAGTCCGAAATCATTTTAGTAAAAGATTGTATCCCCAGCAGTGTAAGGTCATCTTCAGTTTCGGATTGTATATTTAGGTCTATATGGCTCATCACAGCTGGAGAAAAGGGCTTTTAAGATGAGAACTCCAATCAGTAGTGGCCTATTAGGATGGCTTACAGGATTCAGAAAGCAGAAGGAATAGGATCACTGTTAACTCTAACTCGGAATTAGCATGTGTACCTCAGCAAAAACACACATACACACACACACACACACACACACACACACACACAAACACAGAGAGGGGGTAGAGGGAGAAAGAAGGGGGGGGGTTATTACGTATGCTCAGAACAGTGTAATGGTTAAAAAAAAGAGTTTGTTGGTGCTGAGTGCAAGCAGGGATTCTGACATGACTGACTATGACAGCATAACTGAAGGTAGAACCAGAAGGAACATGATAGACAGGCATGGGGGCAACCTACAAAATAAGGTAATTGTAAGCCACTGTCTACAGACCCGGGTGAATTAATTAATTATATGCTAGCTATAAGATTTCTTTTGAACACCAGGTTCATGAGGGATTAAAATAGATTAGTATACCGGTATATCATCTGGGAACAGCATGATTTGATTTGGCCACTATCTCAGGATTTAAAAAAATCCCAAGCAGATTATGTCCGAATAAAAACGGTGTATGCTTACAGTTTGGCAAGGCCATGTGGAGTAGGCAATGTTATAATTATCACACTTTAAATGGAAAAATAAATCATAGAAATCTCGTTTTACTTTATTTTTCTTGATTTCTAACAAGTGTATGTATTTAAAAATGGCTTTATAGAGTGCCAAGCGACATCCACCTTTCTTGTTATTTATGCATAGTTGTTTTTGACATTGCTTTTTACTGATAATTTATTGATTTAATGGTTAAACCAATGTCAGTAGCCACTAACAAAATCATTAATTTTACATGTCTTATTACATTTATATATATATATATATATATATATATATATATATATATATATAAAAAATGTAATATGGGGCAGTGATGGCCTAGTGGTATAGAGCGCTGGATCGCTGATCCTAGGGTTGGGGGTTCGAGTCCCACTCTCCACAAGGTTGTCACTGCCCCACCCAATGCAACTAACTGGGTTATCAAAGGCCGGCCATGTCTCTCACTCTCCATGGTGAGAGGCATGTGAAAGAACCATTGCTGACTTTCGTAAAGAATAGGCTGCAAAGCCGTCAGCGTTTTTCTGCCCCTTGCTAAAGGGCTGTGTCAGGAAGGGTATCCGACGTAAAAACCTATGCCAAATCAAATGTGCGAATCAGATGATTCGCTGTGGTGACCCCTGAAAAAGGGGAAAAAGCCAAAAGATAAAGATGATGAAGATATAATGTAATATTAATTATATTTATTTGTTTACAAAGCTAATATAAATGCAGCCATGAGGTGGGGGGGGCACTAACCAGTGACTCTCCCCCTTATGCCGGTCTCAAGCCCGGAGAAATGCAGAGGGTTGTGTCAGGAAGGGCATCCGACGTAAAACCAATGCCAAACTTTTATGATGCAAATCAGAAGTATTACTCCCATACCGGATCGGTCGAGGCCCGGGTTAACAAACGACCGCCATCAGTGCTGTCAATCAACAGGGTGCTGATGGAAATTGGACTACTGTTGGTCGAAGACGTCGAAGAAGGAGAGGCGGGAGGCGTGTCCGTAGGCAGAGAGAGAAGAGGAAAGGCACGAGTTTAGGACTGAGAGTAGGGACTTTGAATGTTGGAACTATGCAAAGAAAAGGTAGAGAGCTGGCTGACATGATGCAGAGGAGGAAGGTGGATATACTGTGTGTTCAGGAGACCAGGTGGAATGGTAGCAAAACTAAAAAGCTTAGGAGCAGGGTTTAAGCTGTTTTATAATGGTGTGGATGGGAAGAGAAATGGAGTCGGAGTCATCTTGAAGGAGGGGTTTGTCAGGAATGTTCCAGAAGTGAAAAGATTGTTCGACAGAGTGATGAGTCTCAAGTTAGAAATTGAAGGTGTGATGCTCAATGTTGTTAGTGCTTATGCCCCACAGGCAGGATGTGAGCTAAAAGCGAAGGAGAGATTCTGGAGTGACTTAGATGAAGTGATGCAGAGTACCCCCAGAGGTGAAAGACTGGTCATTGGTGCAGACTTCAATGGACATGTTGGTGCAGGCAACAGAGGGGACGAGGAAGTGATGGGCAGGTTTGGTATTCAGGACAGGAACACAGAAGGACAGATGTTGATCGATTTTGCAAAAAGGATGGAAATGGCTGTGGTAAATACTTTCTTCCAGAAGAAACAGGAGCATAGGGTGACTTATAAAAGCGAAGGTAGGAGCACACAGGTAGACTACATCTTGTGTAGGCGATGTAATTTGAAGGAAGTCAGTGACTGCAAAGTAGTAGTGGGCGAGAGTGTGGCCAAACAGCATTGGATGGTGGTATGCAGGATGACGCTGATGGTGAGGAAGGTGAAGAAGGCAAAGGCAGAGCAGAAGACAAAGTGGTGGAAGCTGAAAAAGGAAGAGTGTCGTGTTGTCTTCAAGGAGCAGTTGAAACAGGCTTTGGGTGGCCAGGAAGTGCTTCCAAATGACTGGACAACCACAGCAAATGTGATCAGGGACACAGGTAGGATAGTACTTGGTGTGTCCTCTGGAAGGAAAGTAGATAAGGAGACTTGGTGGTGGAATGAGGAAGTGCAGGAGTGTGTACGAAGGAAGAGGTTAGCTAAGAAGAAGTGGGACATTGAGAGGACCGAAGAGAGTGAACAGGAGTACAGGGAGACACAGTGAAAGTAGCAATGGCTAAGGCCAAACAGAGGGCGTATGATGACTTGTATGATAGGTTGGACAGTAAGGAGGGAGAAAATGATCTATACAGGTTGGCACATCAAAGAGATAGAGATGGGAAGGATGTGCAGCAAGTTAGATTGATAAAGGACAGAGAGGGAACTGTATTGACTGATGATAGAAGTGTGCTGGGAAGATAGAAAGAGTACTTTGAAGAGCTGATGAATGAGGAAAATGAGAGAAAAGAGTAGAAGAGGTGACCATTGAGGAGCAGGATGTAGCAAAGATCAGTAAGGGTGAAGTGAGGAGGGCATTGAAGAGGATGAAGAATGGAAAGGCAGTTGGTCCTGATGATATACCTGTGGCGGTATGGAAGTGTCTAGGAGAGGTAGCAGTAGCTTTTCTGACAAGAACATTCAACAAGGTCCTAGAGAGTAAGCAGATGCCGGAGGAGTGGAGGAGAAGTGTGCTGGTGCCCATTTTTAAGAACAAGGGAGACGTGCAGAGTTGCGGCAACTACAGAGGGATAAAGTTGATGAGCCATACGTGACCGACGAATTCAAGGTGGAGGTGGGACTGCATCAAGGGTCAGCTCTCAGCCCCTTCTTGTTTGCTATGGTGATGGACAGGCTGACAGATGAAGGAGAGGAATGAAGGTTAGCCTCAGAAAATCAGAATACATGTGTGTGAATGAAAAGGACCCAGGAGGAATGGTGATGTTACAGGGAACAGAGATAACGAAGGTAGAGGATTTTAAGTACTTAGGCTCAACAATCCAGAGCAATGGAGAGTGTGGAAAAGAGGTGAAGAAGCGTGTGCAGGCAGGCTGGAATGGCTGGAGAAAAGTGTCCGGTGTGATGTGCGATAGGAGAGTGTCAGCAAGAATGAAAGGAAAAGTGTACAAGATGGTGGTGAGGCCAGCGATGTTGTATGGCTTAGAAACAGTGGCGCTGAGGAAAAGGCAGGAGGTAGAGCTGGAGGTAGCAGAGATGAAAATGTTGAGGTTCTCTCTGGGAGTAACGAAGATGGATAGGATCAGAAATTAGTATATCAGAGGGACAGCCCATGTAAGATGTTTTGGAGACAAAGTCAGAGAGGCTAGATTGAGATGGTTTGGACATGTACAGAGGAGGGATAGTGAGTATATTGGCAGTAGGATGCTGAGGTTGGAACTACCAGGCAGAAGGCCTAGAGGAAGACCAAAGAAGAGATTTATGGATGTGGTAAAGGAAGACATGAAGGTCGTTGGAGTCAAAAAAGAAGATGCAGAGGACAGGGTGAGATGGAGACGGATGATTTGCTGTGGCGACCCCTGAAGGGAGCAGCCGAAAGGAAAAGAAGAAGTAGTTTACAAAGCTAATATACCAATTTAAAATGAATGTATTTTTTATAAATTATGGAAGTCATACTCAGAAGGTCATTACAGGCAAATCTATTCTCACTATCCACAACAGCTTAGTTCGAAGCAAAAATGAGTGCAGAACCAGGAACAAGAACTATTATGAGGAACAAGGTAACCACTGAAGTAAGGAGACCAGAAGAGTCTGTTTATAACTGCCATAGTAATGCATGCAAGTTTTTAGGACCGCAGAATAAAATGAAACTCATTCAGACCACATAGACAAGTAATGCAGTATAGATATGCATTGATAGCTATCAAAGATCGCCACAGATCCACATCGGCTACATGTCGACTCTACTGGTGTCCCCCATGGCTCAATCCACTCTTGTTCTCCCTTTGTACTAAAGCTGTATTTGCATGGGCAACAGCAATCTTCTGGTAACCATAGGCTAGACAATCACGTACCCTTCTCCTTTCATATTTCTAACCTTTCTCAGTCATATCAATTTATCTTCTTTCAGAAGGATTCATCTAATCTCTCCATTTAGGATGTTGTTTGTTGTTCATCCTTCACTATCGAAGATGAACATGACTTCATATTAGATCGATGATCTACGATATGGGAGAAGTCATGACTTGAGCTTGACTTGGATTTAAGTGAGGTAGAGTTGCACAGATCGTCAACCTCACTCCCTCGTCCTGGTCTGTCTGAGTCCAGTGGCAAGACATAGTCTGGAAATTGGTCTGGATGCAGTGAATTGCCAGCAGTGTCCTGTGTGTCTCCCTGTGCCCTGGTTGAACTCCACAACGCTTTGCTGGGTCCGCCTCCTTGTCCACTGAACTAATTTGATGGCACAATCAGCCAGTTCCAGTCATCACATGCATAGGTAGACAGATCCTACTCTTACCAACTGTCTTGTGGCATGTACACACAACAGTTGAGACTCATAGTGGCTGAGACAACCCCATCAAAGTTCCAAAAGATTGAGGATACTCAACTGTTTGTTCATCAGCTGTCATATCAAGCCTAGAGTACTGTAAATCACTCCTGCAGGTCTTCCTCTGAGCACCATTCAATCTCTGCAGCTGATCCAGAATATAGCTGCAGAGGTCTTTTTCAACCTGAGAACCAAGTTCTTCTGCACCATCTCAGTGTTAAACACTCTCCACTGTCAACCTTGAAGTACTCATCACACACCACATTGCCTTACACTCTCTTTGATCTTCTATCACAGCTTGATTGGTTTGTCCATCAATTAAGGTACAAATGAGGCATGCATCTACACTCTTCTCTGTTCTGGCACTGAGGTCTGTTAAATGCTGTAAATGTAATGCAAAAGATTCTCATTTGTCCTATGCACCCTCAAAAGGCTGATGCCTATCTCGGCTAACACTGGGTGAAGGTGGGTTACACCATGAACAGCTTGCTCGACAGGGCAACAAACAGGTGACCATTTACATCCATTGGCAATTTGGAACAGGCAATTTTCCTAATTTCCTTTTTTTTTTTTTTTAATTTTTATATACTGTATTAATACCAAAATTTAAATTATTCCCTCTGCATTTAACCCATCCAAAGTAAGCACACACATGTAAACAGTGAGCCGCCACACACATTGGATGTGACCGGAGAGCAGTTGCGTTAAGGTGCCTTGCTCAAAGGCTCTTCAGCCATGAAGGTGGAGGAAGGGAAGTTACAGCTCTTTTCCCCCTACGCCAAGTATTTTACCTGCTGGTCTGGGAATTACACCAGCAACTGTTCAGTTCCAACATCCGATCTCTAAGCTATTGGTGCCCCCAAATGTGACTGTCTTTGTACAGTGGGACAAAACTGGACTGCCAGAAATAATCCCATGCAAGCATTGGCAGAACAAGCAAACTCCACACAGAAATGTCCAAGCTTCAGGACATGAACTCGAGACTTCCTTGCTGTGAGCCGGACATGGTAACCAACACACGACCGTGACTCCCCTACTTATGAGGTGATAAAAGTGTAAATATTTTTTTAGTTGATTGCTTAAGTGCATCAGAACAGTAGCCAACTCTCAACATGTTAATTAATGATTATTGCATCCAAATGGGTGCCAAAATATTTTTATTTATTTTTTCCCCTATCATGTCTGTCTGTCTTCCTTTCGGCTTTTTCCCTTTTACTCGGGAGTCATCACAGCAAATCATCTGATTTGCATGTTTGATTTGGCAGAGGTTTTTTTTTTTACGTCGGATGCCCTTCCTGTCACAACCCTTTTTAGCAAGGGACAGAAACACGCTGATGACTTTGCAGCTACTCTTTATGAAAGTCAGCAATGGTTCTTTTACATGCCTCTCACCATAGACAGTGAGAGACATGGCCCGCCTTTGATAACCCAGTTAGCTGCACTGGGGGGGGGACAGTGACAACCTTGTGGAGAGTGGGACTCGAACCCCCAACCTTTGGATCAGTGATCCAGCACACTAGACCACCACTGCCCCACATTTTTTCCCCTATCATGGCATGCAGAAATACTACCCTTTTGGTTTTATTCAAGTTTTATTAGAGGAACTATTATTTGAGCTATTATTTTACTCAGCAAATTTTGTTTTTTTATGGATTTAATATTCATTAGTCTGAAATCACGGCTTTTCTCCTGTAATTCGTAAGTAGATTGCAATAAAAATAGAGAACAATAAGAGAAACTTTTTACTGAATTTATCCACAGGACGTGAAGACTTTATAAGAACACAACCTTGTTGTCATGTTAAATGAGGGCCAACACAACATACAAAAGTTTCTCTGTGTCTGCCCATTGAAACTCTACAAACCCACACCTAAGGGCAATTTGGAACAATCAGATTAACTACTGTGCCTAACTAGACTGAGGGAGGATACAGGAGTACCTAGAGGAAACTGATGTTGTAGGGATGCTCAGCTTATTTTAGCAAAAATGGGAAAAGGGAGGGTACACTCCCCAGGGAAACACATACTAGTCCTTCTCAAAAAATTAGCATATTGTGAGAAAGTTCATTATTTTCTGTAATTTACTGATAAAAATTAAACTTTCATATATTTTAGATTCATTGCACACCAACTGAAAATTTTCAGGGCTTTTATTGTTTTAATACTGATGATTTGGGCATACAGCTCATGAAAACCCAAAAATTCCTATCTCAAAAAATTAGCATATAATGAAAAGGTTCTCCAAATGATCTATTAACCTAATCATCTGAATCAACCAATTAACTCTAAACACCTGCAAAAGATTCCTGAGGCTTTTAAAAACTCCCAGCCTGGTTCATTACTCAAAACTGCAATCATGGGTAAGACTGCTGACCTGACTGCTGTCCAGAAGGCCATCATTGAGACCCTCAAGAAAGAGGTTAAGACACAGAAAGAAATCTCTGAGCGAATAGGCTGTTCCCAGAGTGCTATATCAAGACACCTCAGTGGGACGTCTGTGGGAAGGAAAAAGTATGGCAGAAAACGCTGCACAACCAGAAGAGGTGACCGGACCCTGAGGAAGATTGTAGAGAAGGGCTGATTTCAGACCTTGGGGGACCTGTGGAAGCAGTGGACTGGGCTACAGGTGTCGCATTCCCCAGGCCAAGCCACTTTTGAACCAGAAACTGTGGCAGAAGCGCCTGACCTGGGCTACAGAGAAGCAGCACTGGACTGTTGCTCAGTGGTCCAAAGTACTCTTTTTGGATGAAAGCAAATTTTGCATGTCATTCGGAAATCAAGGTGCCAGAGTTTGGAGGAAGACTAGGGAGAAGGAAATGCCAAAATGCCTGAAGTCCAGTGTCAAGTACCCACAGTCAGTGATGGTCTGGGGTGCCATGTCAGCTGCTGGTGTTGGTCCACTGTGTTTTATCAAGGGCAGGGTCAATGCAGCTAGCTATCAGGAGATTTTAGAGCACTTCATGCTTCCATCTGCTGAAAAGCTTTATGGAGGTGAAGATTTTCATTTTTCAGCACGACCTGGCACCTGCTCACAGTGCCAAAACCACTGCTAAATGGTTTACTGACCATGGTATTACTGTGCTCAATTGGCCTGCCAACTCTCCTGACCTGAACCCCATAGAGAATCTGTTGGATATTGTGAAGAGAAAGTTGAGAGACACCAGACCCCCAACACTGTGGATGAGCTTAAGGCCGCTATCGAAGCATCCTGGGCCTCCATAACACCTCAGCAGTACCGCGGACTGATCGCCTCCACGCCACGCCGCATTGAAGAAGTCATTTTTGCAAAAGGATTCCCGACCAAGTATTGAGTGCATAACGGAACATAATTATTTGAAGGTTGACTTATTTTGTATTAAAAACACGTTTTTTTTTAATTGGTTGGATGAAATATGCTAATTTTTTGAGATAGGGATTTTTGGTTTTTCTTTACTTTTTTTGTCAAAATTATCAATATTAAAAAAATAAAAAAGCTTGAACTACTTAAGTTGTGTGTAATGAATCTAAAATATATGAAAGTCTAATGTTTATCAGTACATTACAGAAAATAGTGAACTTTATCACAATATGCTAATTTTTTGAGGACTAGGACTCAAATATGCCCACTCACATCTACACCTCAGGGCTATTTGGAAGACCCAATTATCCTACTGCTAATATTTTTGGACTGTGGAAGGAAACCAAAGTACCCAGAAGAAACCACATAAGCACAGGGAGAACATGTAATCTTCCTACAGAAATGCTCGAGCCTGGGAATCAAACCCAGGACCTTCATGCTGTGAGGTGGACATGGTAACCACTGTGCCACCATGCTGCCCCTGAGATTATTCAATCAACCAGGCTTAGAAACAGTTTGCCAAAGGTTTTGAAAATATAAAATGTATGTTTCAGTAATATAGCAATAGCTATTTGAAGAAAAAAAGAATACTAAAACTAAATGCTAGCTCACAGTGAAAACAAAAAGCTGATTTGAAGCATTTGCCCTGAGCATCTCAGCTGAATCAGTGCATCATGCTTGAGACAATGTTAGGTTGTTTTCTCTGCTGGCTTGATTTTTCTTTCTTTTTTTCTTTAACTCAAGTCCAGGTCAGGCAGCTACTAAATCCGTCCCCACAACAGGCCTCTTAAGACAAGACTCTTTCTGTTGGCCATTTCCATGGAAACCAAGCAACTAACTTGAGAAGGGACATAAAAACCTGCTCTGTGGAGAAAGGAGGAACACCTGCCACCTCTACAAATGGACGCTCAGAGACACACTGTGCATTTCCACATCACACAAAACACACTTTCACAAGCTCCCAGTGAAATCGACACATCTGTTCTCACTTACTTTAATGACTATTTATTACTGATTTGTTATTCTGTTTATGTTTGCACTGTGGTGATGCCATGATTCAAGTGCTGAAAGAACAGATGTCTTCATATTTAGTGACCATCACCATGGAACAAACAGATGAGGCTTCCCTTGACTATTTATATTCACATTAATAATTATGCATCAGTGTTCTTTGCACATATCTTGAATTAGCAAATTTCAAGTAAAACAGGAACTAATAAACTGATGGAAATTTGGTATTAATAAAGGTTATTCTCTTCACTGTCTTTTCATACAGTCCTTGTCCATAAATGTTCATCATATGTCAGCAAAGGGTCAAGCCATGAATAAGTACAACCAGAAGGTTCTGGATAGTGCTGGGTGCTCACGTGCCCTGTTCATTAACAACATTAATGATTAACTGAGGTGCCATTGTCTCACCACAGCTGTCTACTGTTTATTCATGTCTGAGGTCTTCATGTTCTATGGGATCTCCTTTTCAATTTTTGAAACTGACAGATGTGAAAAAGTACAGCATTGTTTTTTGTCACATGGGCCTGACTACAGAACTAGTTCATTTCTGTAAGGTCTGTATAACAATGTGCCATTTTTATGAAGACTATACTTGCAGATCTGTTAACAGTTTCATCAGATTTATGGTTTGTAGCTTATATTTCCTATGTCGCAGGGTTTCTAGCGTGCATATGGATGCAGTTAAAAGGAAACAGTGATGAAGATGATAATGATTAAGTCACTAGCATCAATCATTACTGCATGGCAATATACTTTGTTTGGGTTTATTTTGGTTCATATTTTCATATACCATGAATTATCACACTTTCACTGACCATCCTGTGAAACTCATGAGCTTAACGTCATTCAGTCGCATTTCCTGTATGTTGGAGTCACGAATCTGTTCAGATATTTGTTGTACATTAACAGCAAAAAGAACCATTTTATCGAACTTTACTTTAGTCTTTGGAGATTCTGTCACATTCATTTGCATCTGGGTTTTCATTTGCTACCCATCAAGCCATCAATCGGCTATTTCAGATCCATCTGGAAATTATTATACTGTATAGCAGGGAGTCTCAGAGTCTTAACAAAAAACACATACAGGAGGGACTGGTTGCACTATCAAGAACTATGTTAAGTCTCAGTCAACAGTTATTATTTAACAAATTTTTTAAATAATAAATAATGAATTCATACTCAATCTTTATCAAAAATTACGATTTGTCAATATATCCTGCTCATGTGATTGAAAAATGTCACTTCTACCCTGAAAACTCTGAACAACACTTCCCAAAGTACATAAATGCCTACAAACAGCAGTCATAAATGCAGACAGTAGCAAGTCCAATATACTGTATACAATATGAGCAGTTATGTACAGATAAAGGTAGCGTAAAGGTGAGAATAAATTACTAATAATTTACATAGGACCACTATACAGATACTATACAGAAGAATAAAATATGTAGATGCAATGTACAAATATACAGATGTAATATGGACAATAAAGAAATGTATAAATAGACATATACACAGCTATATAGTGTGCTATGTATGTATACACAGTAGTGGGAGAAAAGCACTGTGAATAGACTATAACTGTAGAGGCATGTGCATGAATGATATGGTGTAGTGTGGATTGGAAAGGAAGGTTCAGCAGGAGACCGAGTTCAGTAGGGTGACAGCTGTGGGGAAGAAGCTGTTCCTAAACCTGCTGGTTTTTGTTCGAAGGTGCCTGAAGCGCATTCTGGAGCGGAGGAGCTGAAAGATTCTGCTGGCAGGATGAGAAGAGTCCCTAAGAATGGGGGGTGTCTGGTGAAGACATCTCTTCCAGTGGACATCCTCAAAAGCAGCAAGTGGAGTCCCTGTGATGTGTTGGATGGTTTTCAACACTCGCTGCAACAAAGCGGTTCCCATACCAGACTATAACGCAGTTGGTGTCTTCAGGTGTCTTCATCTGTTTAATATTTATCTTATTTTATAAGCTATTATAAGTCCAAGCCATTATCTGTCCATCAAAGTTTTTGAAAACTTTGGGAAGTTGGAAATCATGTTGCTTCATGGGATGCAGTAACCATGGCTCTATTTTGGAAAGTAGCATATTATAAACATAGCACGTTTGAATTGGTCCTGCGATGATCTGGTGAGCTGTCCAGGGTGTATTCTGCCCTCACTCTGAGTTGGCCGATATGGGCACCAGTCTCCCTGCAACCCTAATTAGGACTAAGCGGTTCAGAAAATGAATGGATGGAACGTTTGAATTGTGTATATTAGGCTGTTGACTTGTCTGAAAAGTGATTTTTTAAATTAAAATGTTACCACTCCTTTCAACTGCTCCAGCCTGTTTCCCGTAAACATTTCACTGATATTGGAATTGCCCTATTTTTTGTCCACACTGACTAACTGATATTGACTTCATTCATATGTCCATTAGGAGAAATTTCATAAACAGGGATCCCTCATGTTTCGCGGTTAATTGGGACCGAGATCCCCACGTGACCAACGAATTCCGCGAAGTGAGATCACCCCCCAACCCCCCGACTGACGTATACACACATGAATATGTGTATAAAATATCAAGATCTGCCTTGTATTGAGGTTTTGCAGTCACATGAGCCCAAAACCTTCATGCGCCATCTTGGACGACAAGCGTGATCCAGAACACGAACACACACACACACACACACACACACACACACACACACACACACACACACACACACACACACACACACACACACACACACACACACACACACACACACACACACACACACACACACACAGGATTCACTAAGCATGGCTTCAACAACAACCAATAATGACAGCAAAAGCAAAATATGCGAGAGTGTCAAAGGCAAAAGCGACGACACTAATATTGTCAGACGTTGTCAATCATCTGACAGGTGATCAGAGGTCGAGGTATCTGAGTAAAATAAAGCAGCTGGAGATTGCCGATCGATATCTAATGCTGCAGTCAATGTTTAGGAATGTGTTAGAATACGACCATTCTTCCCGTCCTGCTTTTGCCTACTTGGATCTTTGCACATATCTTGTCCACGGCCCGTCTCCATTTACTGGCAAAGAGTTAAAAGCTTACAAATCAATGGAAGCTTACAAGAATTTTGTTGCCGGATTTGTAAGCTGTATGCAACAATGGGAGCCAGGAACCGGGAAGAGAGACTACAGTACAGTACAGTACAGTACAGTACCACCTCATAACGGCTAAGGTGTGTGTTCTAAGCGCTTATGCAAAAATAAATTACAATTATCAGTGCCTATAATGGTTGTATAAATTCACATATTTTATTTATATCTTCTTTTCTTTTCGGCTTTTTCCCGTTCTCGAGAGTCGCCACAGCGAATCATCTGATTTGCACATTTGATTTGGCATGGGTTTTTACGTCGGATGCCCTTCCTGTGACAACCCTTTTTAGCAAGGGACAGAAACACGCTGACGACTTTGCAGCTACTCTTTACGAAAGTCAGCAATGGTTCTTTTACATGCCTCTCATCATAGACAGTGAGAGACATGGCCCGCCTTTGATAACCCAATTAGCTGCACTGGGGGGGACAGTGACAACCCTGCGGGGACTCGAACCCCCAACCTTAGGATCAGCAATCCAGTGCCCTATCCACTAGACCACCACTGCCCCTTCACATATTTTATTTATATATAAGCCTAATAATATATATTTACCTGATACAAAGTGTTCGCTGCATATTCTACTGTATTCTGTAGGATTCCAGTCTTTCCTATTTACCGCTGCGATCCACTTGGCTTTTCTCTCCGGGTCAGATGGAAAACGATAAAATGACAGTGCAGGCTTTACTCCTCTGTCTATCTGCACAGCCAACAGCGCAACACGATATAACCAAACTCACTGGTTGTTTTGTATCACTCCGGGGAAGTTAGTAACCGACAAACAACATCCAGTTGGGTAATGTTGAACCACTATTACTTATTTTAAAATGTTTAGCAACGTTGAATGAGCGAGCGCCGTCCGGCTCATGTCGTCCAATATGGCATAGAAACATAAGTCATGTGACCATGTGACGTCACGTGCAAAACCTCAATACCTCAGGGCTCTAGAAGTTGTAATACTGTCTTGGTTGTATTACAAATCACATGGTCATCGTCAGCCATAGCTCTGGACCAACAAACTGGGTTGGTATTTCCAAGGTGATGTTTTTCAAGTATCAGGGAATCACACTCATCAGACTACCTGGGAAAGTCTATTTAGGAGTACTGAAGAGGAGGATCCAACTGTTAGACCCCCCCCCCCCATTTTCTTCCTAATTTATTCTTATCCAATTCCCACTTATCAACTATTGCCTTCCCTATCACATGACCATAACCAATCAGGGAGAGGAAAAGGAATGCACATGCCCCCTCCGTGACATGCAATACTAGCCACCCGCCTCTTTTCAAACTGTGAAGCATGCGTATTCGGGGGAGAGTCTAACACACTCAGAGGGAAGGTGCTATCCACCCCTCATATGAATGAGTTCACAGACACCCATGATTGGTTGGCAATCGCTGTGAAAGTCAGGGAAATAAGCTTATTCTATCCCTACCTTCCATGAGAGCTCGGCCAATTAGCTCCTATGGACTCCTTCATGGATAGATGTGGCATTAATCCGAATTCCAACTTGCGATCTCTGGGTTAATAGCGGTGTTTTTGGCATGTCCAACCAGAAAGGGACCCTGGGGTCAACCCAGAACACAGAATCAGCTGGTCTGGGAATGCCTCTGCATCCCTCCGGAAGAGCTATAGAAGAGAGATGTCACTGCTTAGCTTGCTGCCCCCCGTGACCTGACCCCGGCTTAAGCGGAAGAAGATGAAGAATGTGTGAGCAACATTTTCTCAAGATGTATTCACTTCAATGACAAAGTTGCCAATACGTTTGTTTGCCATATAAATTAATTAATAAAACAAGATAAAGAAATATAAAAAGGCAATATAAATAAATGAGGTGAATTTAATTTTTCTTTGAATTAAAAATGTTTTTTTTTTGTGTGTCAACAAATTAGGCACACAACCACAGTGTGACCCAGAAAACCTCCCAGATTTAAAAGATAAATAAAAGGCTCAAGATAATAAAATTATTAATTTCAATTATTATTCATTTTAAGTCATCATTATTTGCACACATAAAACATAGTGAGGTGGCAGAGGCCATGCTAAGATCTACTAGTAGCCCAAGCCGACTTGAATACCTTGAGTTTGAAGAAATTGATGTGTGGTTTCAGCAAGATGGATCAATGGCCCACACAGCTTGAAGATCTTTTGGAAGTGATGAAGAAAATGTTTTCAGACCGGGGATCTCATTTAGTGTGATGTTGGATGGCTGGCCTGTTCTTCTGATTTCACCCCTTGTGATTTTTTTCTGTGGGGCTATCATAAATCATGAGTGTATGCACATCAAGCCCAAACTCTTGAAGCCCTTAAGGTTGCTATTCACCAAGGTTTTATTGTTTCACCCTGTATTATCACATTCCTGGCATTTTTTTCATGCAAGGTCAGGTACTTTTGAATAAATGTTTTAAAATCAGCTGTGTTTCACCAATAGAGATTCGGGAATAGTATGGAACATTTCATATTAAAGCATAGTATATTTTAATGTAATATAAGTGAAAGTTTTGGGATTTTTATGGCAATATCCTAACCCCACTTAAATGATTTTGCACTTAGGCTCATCAACATTAAAAATTCTCAGTCTTTTTTCCCCACTTTTTTCACATTACTTTATGTAACACAATATTTTATGTCTGACAATAATGAAAAGCTGAACATTCATTCACTTATTCATTCACTTACTGAACTGCTTGATCCTACGAGGGTCAAATTTATATCTACAAATTCTGCTGTTATACACAATTTGTGCGTTAGATAGCAGCAGTAGTGGGCAATTCATTTACTTTTGAATGTAACCTTAAGGATATGCAACAGACTTTTGGTGAAGGCTGGGTACATCACAGAGCCAACACACACACACACACACACAAAACCATTCACATTCATACCTGGGGCAGAATGGGACCTTAATATGAATGTCAATTAGCCTAATGTGAAACCTGAGTATCTCAAGTGAACCTATGCAAGCAAGAGGAGAACATGCAAACTTTATACAGAAACGCCCTTGCCAGGCACCCAAACTGAAACCCAGGACTTTATTGCTGTGAGGTGGACGTGCAAACCACTCCTCCATCATGCTGCAAAAATCTGAACAGTCCAATGAGATATATGTGAACACTTGTTAAAAAAGCATGCTGAATACTGTATTAAAACATTCTGTATTCAGATAACTAACAAAATTACAACAGCTACCTAAATATAAATAAAATGTATGTATATTTAATTTTTAGTAACAGAAATAGTGTATACCTGTATTGCATATTCTTAAGATTACATGAAAATATTAACAATCACCCACTACGCTTGGTATCTAATGCACAAATTTGTGTAACAGTAAAAGTTCTAGAAAAAAATTTGAAATGACATCATCTGGGCTTTAAAATTGCTTCCCAGCAGACACGCAAGGGGACCCACAACACAGAGTTGTGTAGGCGTATGTTTGATTCAAGTGCACCCAGCTGAGCAAAACTGTTTGGCTAAATGATTTATTGCACCTCCAGCATGGGAGCATACTTCATCAGCCAAACATCACATGCCAAACGTAACCTGTTCTACTCCAAACATTGAACATAATGCTGCTTTGTACAGACTGGCACTTCAGAAAAATGGGAAAAGGATCTGCACCTAGCACAAACAATTCATTGGGGAAAAAACGAGTTAATCACTATTATTAAGCAAAGGGTTAGTGCATGTCTCGTCATTCACAACATGTAGAGACATATGCTGTTTACAAAGAAAAGTTACAACTGTACTCTGATATAACTTTGCTAAATGTCATTCTTTTGTAACATGGCCTTGCATCTTGCTGTAAAATGCAGCCTAGGTTTTGTAAAGATAATGAAGGATTTTCTCGTGGCGAGTGATTCTTACTTTTGATTATTGTTTTTATATATTCTTATCTGGTTTTATAGTTCCATGAATAGTTTGGTTTTACTTATATAACCCTGTTACATTGTGAATACCATGGTGTATGGTAAGGTTAGGAAGGGTGGGAGAGAGCATCTCAGGCAAACTGGTCTCAACTGAAACAAATACTGAGAACCATACAACGCTGACATCATACAAACTCTCAGCATGGTACTTTACTGTCCCATTCGGCTGGGTAAAGAAAGCCCATTGCAAAAGCCCCTTTTCAGAACCCCAATAAAGATTGGCAACATGAATTACTTGAGAGTGAGGCTATACTTATATTTGGAAGCTTTCAGAGTGAGCTGGAAGAAGCAGACACAAATATGTTGACTGGAACCCACATGTAGACGCACATATGTTAACATTCAGTAAGTGAGAGCTCGGGCTAAAGGCAACTGTGTGGGACAGAGAATGGAGCGAGATGCCTGAGCAGGATTTGACATCCTTGATTTCCTGTCACTGGTGGCAGTGACATGCCAAGTGCGTAGGCGAGATAGCTGACTGAAAATGAAAGGCGTTAAAGGGGCGAGGCTGCAGTAGCAACATCTCAAAGATGTGTGTGTGTGAGACACAAAGTCTCACACACACACACACATACACGATCATGCTTTGACTGTCCCACTGGAAACAAGTCTGCCTTAGATGAATGTGTGGTCTGCAGATTACTGCATGCAGCATTGCAGATCATCTCCACCATCTACACTTAATTGTGCAATAAAAATGTCTTTCTCATTATGCACGCATACAGGCCATGACTCTAACCACCTATATTAAGATTCCTTATCAGACACACCAGTTGTAACCTGTCTCACAAATTGCTGCTATAGGATTCATGTGCACAGAGCAAAACAAATACATCACATAAACAGTTGGAATTCTCATTACAAGCAAATATTCAATAGGGATTTTAAAGGCTCCTTTTATGTTCTGTGGATGCTTAGTTGAATTGCAGTTACACTAAAACCCCAACCAAACCCACAATATCAGATCTATATCTCCTCCAGGGTGTTTTTTTTCTATCATTTTTTTAATGGGGCAGAAAAAAACAACAAAAAAAACAGAAGAGTAATACTGTATTAGGGAACTAGTTAGATGCATCGCATAGATTTCATGCAGATCACAGTATTTGAAGATATCTTTGAAGTTCTTTGATCATGTTTATGCTTATATCTAAGAATAGTTATAGATTGCACCTTTAATGATGAATGTGTGAATGTCTTAATGTGCATTGCTGTGTGTGAAGTTAAACAGAATCTCAGCTAAAGAAAGAAAGAAAGAAGCTCATACTGCATGAGTAGATGGTTTAAGGTGTAGTTGGAACATTTAACCTATGCTTTCCTTATAGCTCAACTTTGAAAGAGAAAAAAATAAATATCAAATACCTGTAGTGCAAAGTCAAAGGACCAACATAATCAGTCTTATCTGCATCTATGGTGTTTGGTATGCAGCCTGTATGCCAGAGGGTCACAAAGCCAAAGGCGGTCCAACAAACAGGTAGATCGTTTGCACCTATCAGGAAATATGACTTCTTGACAAGTCTTATCCTGCAAACATTTCTCTTCCTCAAGTCTTCTTTAAAATATTAACTGTTGTTTAAAAAAAATAATAAATCTGTACTGTGCTGGTATAACAGCTCCCCATCCATTTCATGCCTTGGACAATGATGTGCTCAATGCTTCTATATACTGTATATACAAATAGCATCATTGCTTGATGGATCATCACCAACGTTTTAGCATTTTTAATACTTGTATGTAAGCTGCACCTCGTGTTAATCAATCATGGAACATTTTATTTGGTTCTGTTTATATTGATTGCCTGTCTGTTGTTTATAGCAATGAATTTAAATTTTTGTGAACATGTCATGGAATCCTTTTCTATAGTCAGCACAGGCGGCCAATCTGAGTGTTCCGCACAGTGAGCATGGTCATCAAGGTGTCTGGAATTCCATTTAGATCTTGTAAAGAACGCATGTATGTCTTAGTGCAGAGATCTCCGACCTTTTTTTGCACCAGGGACAAGTTTTATGCAAGAAAATGTTTCCATGGACCGGTTAGAGTCTACTCCGTAGTCTTGTTTTGGTGGCTGTCACCCCAGAAAACCCCGCCTGACAAAGATATGTGGTTGAAAATGGAAGAAAGGCTTTCAGTGATTCTGTGACAATGTCAAAAGCAGTCCTTTTTTAGAATAAGATTTGGAAGCTCGAATAAAAAAAAAACTATAATTTGTACCATGAAAGATTTTGTTTGTGGACCAGTATTAAGTGATCGTGGGGCCGGTGGCGTAGTGGTTACGGTGTTGCGCTCATGATCGGGAGGTTGTGAGTTCGAATCCCACTGAGACCCTCACTGTGCTGAGACCCCTGGGCAAGGTCTCAACCACAAGTGTGCCTCTGTTCACCCAGCACTATAAATGGGTACCAGTAAAAAATATACTGGGAAGGTAACCTGCGATGGACTAGCATCCCATCCAGGGGGAGTTGAACTCCTGGTCACTTCACGCTATGGAAACCGGGGATAAGCACCGGCCTGATGAGCCACTAGGCTTGGGTGTAAAAACCCAACAGACTTTACCTTTTACCTACCATTAAATGATCCACGGACCGGTACCGGTCCATGGACCAGGGGTTGGGGACCCCTGTCTTAGTGCACTTACACAACAGAACACTTCAATTGTGTAAGAGTTTCTCAGCAAGCTCACATCACTGCTGCATTGGCGTGCATGCAATTCATAACAATTTGCTCTCATTGTTAATGACCATACTCACCAATACGAGCTGGGCACGCTCAGTTTAGCTGCGCACAAGCATTATACTAATGGTTAAATGCTATTCAATGTCTTATCAGATTACTCATAGGGTGATTCAGTATTACTTATTCTTGATATATTTTTAGAGCAACGTTTTGTCCAGAACGCTGTCACGTCTTGTCTGCTTTATTAGTACAGGCTGTACACTACTGTAGACCTGTGTCATAAAGTATCACCGGCTATCAGATCTTGGGATTAGATGTTGAAACTTGATACCAGTGTGTTTCTAATATGTAAAACACATTCCCATGTTCACCACGTTCATCTAGGTGGAGTCTTGAGAAATCGTCGTGCATGTGTGCGTGCGCGTGTGTGTGTGTGTGTGTGTGTGTGTGTGTGTGTGTGAGAGAGAGAGTTGACTGAGAGAAAAGAGAAAAACCAAAACTGTCTTCCATAACCTTGAAATAAAATATGAGTCTGGTATGTTTTTCCAAAGTAATTTATGAAAAATAGTACAGTGTCTAGTCATCAGACATCATAAACAGAGTTCAGCTAATTTCACCATTTACTAATACACTCTGAAAGCCTCACAAACACAGTGTTCATTAAGATCAAAATAACAGCAGGAGCCTGAATTAGCATGAAAACAATAAAATACATGTACTTTAGTATTAAGAAATATAATATTTTTTATAACAATAGTTCAGACTTATGCGAGGCTCAATAAAATTAAATCAATTACTCAAAAATATCTTGGTATTTTGTATATCTTGTATCCATTTTGAGTTTTATTCTTGTTTTATTGCCTATCTAATTGATTTATGATGAAATGTCAATGCAATAGCTACCTCAAATCAGTCATTTCAAGCGTTAAACTGTCATCTAAGGAACATATGAAAATATGAAATAAAAATCCCACATGATTCGGGGAACTAGTGCATGGTTTCATAACCTTTAAAAAAGGACTGTTGTGAAGTGTTTCTATCTCATTGAGAACATTTTTATCCAGTTCAGAATGTGAAGATGTGAAGCAAGCTAATTGTTTTGTTTTGTTTATTTATTATATTTTAAAGGAATGTTAAAAGGCACATTGTTGTCACAGAATTTTAGACAGGAAAGTTACATCAGATGTATCCAGCTTCAGAATTTATGACATTTAAATTTGCACTTAATCATAATTTGTACTGTATTATAATATTACAGATACAAAATGGAAAAAATAACAATAAATAATGTATGGAATAATGCTGTCCTTGTTCCATGATCAGTATGATCTTCATTTATCCCACAAATTTCCTCAAGATCATCAAGAGTCCATCAAGTTCATTACAATGTGGTCCCACAACCCCCACACATATTACTATTCCTTCAAATCACGGACACCACGATCACTGTGCCCCAGTGTAGACACGGGCTTAGAGAAAGATGAGCAAAAGTGCCTTTGAGCAAGGCGTCTAACCTCTAACTGCTCTCCAGGTGGCCTAAATGTGTGTGCCTGCTCACTGTTTGTGTGTGTGTGTGTGTGTGTGTGTGTGTGTGTGTGTGTGTGTGTGTGTGTGTGTGTGTGTGTGTGTGTGTGAGTGAGTGAGTGCTCACTT
Organism: Plotosus lineatus; assembly: GCA_024760905.1. Classification (NCBI taxonomy): domain Eukaryota; kingdom Metazoa; phylum Chordata; class Actinopteri; order Siluriformes; family Plotosidae; genus Plotosus; species Plotosus lineatus. The sequence continues at coordinate 78,370,945 of CM045728.1, read as the reverse complement.
TGGGTGGGTTAAATACAAATGCAATAATTTCCCTTGTGGGATTAATTCAATATATATTTTAAAAATTGTAAGAACTGCAGGAACTGCATAAGAAAATGATTAGCGACAAGAAGCATTCGAGCCTAGTGTAAGTGATTTATTTTATAACAGCACATGAATTTGTAATTCATAATTAGTTGCAATGAATAGATAAGGATATATATGACTACAAAAATACTACATTTGCTTGTCAGAAAAGTTATGTTTAAGATAGCATGGAACACAAGAGCGTGTGTGTGTGTGTGTGTGTGTGTGTGTGTTTTACGTTCTTGTGGGAATGCAAGCGGTCAGATGCAAAACTCATGGGACAAGCAAATTTCATGTATATGAACATGAACATACAGTGTTAGCTCAATCATCATACATATCTGCCTAGTGATGGTTGCAATGGTTTAAACTAGATAACCAGTTTGTTTATATTTTGTTAAACAAAAAATGTCACAAGTACAAACCACTGACTGCATATCATGGATGCAGCTGCAGCTATACTTTGTATTATATAGAAATGAATCACTTTTGATCCAGTATTTTGTCAAATTAGCAACCAGTATGTGTGAACTAGATTTTCTTCAGTTTGAGCAAGGGCAGTACACAGGGTGTCCCTGAACTTTTGCTATGCATGTCCCCCTTTCCTTCTGTGTAAATAATCACTTTCAAATTCTCTTTATTACATTTGTCCAAGAGTTCAAATGGTTTCGCTGGAGATACTTTAATAATACTATGTCTTGTAAAGACGTTTATAAACGGGACATGAACTGGAACTTGCAGGTATCGCTGTTTAATTTAACAGACAATGGCGGTATAAACATAGCAGTACATGCACAGGAAGTTTAAAACTTATTATTCATAATATTACATATAAAATCCACCTTAATGTTGATTATAGAGTTTATGTTCATTAATGAATAGATCATGTTTGTGAAAATTTCAATCATTTGATATTAATTATGAAATAATGTTTTCTAGCATAGAAGGCTAAAAGTGGGGCCGGTGACGTAGTGGTTAGAGTGTTGGGCTCATGATCAGGAGGTTGTGAAGTTCAAATCCCAGTTAGACCCCCACTGTGCTAACACCCCTGGGCAAGGTCTTAACCACAAGTGTACCTCTGTTCACCCAGCAGTATTTAAATGGGTACCAGTAAAATATACTGGGAAGGTAATCTGCGATGGACTAGCGTACCATCCAGGAGGATTTGAACTCCTAGTTGCTTCAAGTTACAGAAACCGGGGATAAGTGGCAGCCTGATGAGCCACTATGGCTCGGGTGTAAATAGCCCAACGGACTTTACCTTACCTTTTTATAGATGGCTAAACTGCTAGTGTGATTCTACTGTTTTTAAAAATTAAATTGTAGAATTCTGGTGCACAAGTTCATAAAGGTTCATTTTGGTAGATGTATGATGGTGCATTCTGTGGTGATGTTACTGCGATTGTAATAAATATGGATAAGTCTGTTGGGTTTTTATACCTGAGCCTAGTGGCTCATCAGGCCGGTGCTCATCCGCAGTTTCCGTAGCGTGAAGCGACCAGGAGCTCAACTCCTCCTGGAGGGGACGCTAGTCCATCGCAGGTTACCTTCTCAGTATATTTTTACTGGTACCCATGTATACTGCTGGGTGAACAGAGGCACACTTTTGGTTGAGACCTTGCCCAGGGGTCTTAGCACAGTGAGGGTCTCAGTGGGATTCGAACTCACAACCTCCCGATCATGAGCCCAACACTCTAACCACTACACCACCGGCCCCACTCACACACAAATATGTATACTGTATAGAATTCTGGAACTGTAGAAACTGATGTCGGAGAATTTATCCCAGTTGCAATTTAATGTAGCATACATTAGCTTGTTTTGGGGAGATGTATACTAAAGAACCTGGAGGAAAAGTCTGTTTAATATATTTCTATTTGTAGAGTGCTTTAAACATTGACATTGTCCAAAAGCAGATTCGTAGACATTCTTCTTAATAAATAAGCCAGAGGTAATGGTGGTAAAGAAAAACTTGCAAAAATTGAGGCAACATGAAGAGGAGGTGATTCTGGAAGGTGCAACTATAAAGAATCGACAAAGTCAGAGAGGCTAGATTGAGATGGTTTGGACATGTACAGAGGAGGGATAGTGAGTATATTGGCAGTAGGATGCTGAGGTTGGAACTACCAGGCAGAAGGCCTCGAGGAAGACCAAAGAAGAGATTTATGGATGTGTGAAGAAGACATGAAGGTCATTGGAGTCAGAAAAGAAGATGCGGAGGACAGGGTGAGGTGGAGGCGGATGATTTGCTGTGGCGACCCCTGAAGGGAGCAGCCGAAAGTAAAAGAAGAAAAAGAAGAATTAAATAAATAAATCTATAACGTTGTGCTATATGATCAAGAATCACACTCGAGGCTCCCGAATGGCGCATCAACAAGGTGCACAACTGTCAACAATCGCAAATTCGAATCTGGGTTGAAGCCACAGCCATCCCTGATCGGGAGTCCTGTCTGTCTTCTTTTCGGCTTTTTCCCTTTTACTCGGGAGTCGCCACAGCGAATCATCTTGATTCGCACATTTGATTTGGCAGAGGTTTTTACGTCGGATGCCCTTCCTGTCACAACCCTTTTTAGCAAGGGACAGAAACACGCTGACGACTTTGCAGCTACTCTTTACGAAAGTCAGCAATGGTTCTTTTACATGCCTCTCACCATAGACAGTGACAGACATGGCCCGCCTTTGATAACCCAGTGGGAGTTAATTGGCCAAGCTCTCACAGAAGGCATGCACTCACTTTCCTGTCACTCACAGCGATCACCATCCAATAGTTGTCATCTGTGAGCTCATTTATATGAGGGGACAGATAGCGTTTTTCCACAGAGTGTGTTAGACCGCCTCAAATACACAAGCGCAGCAGTTCAAAAAGAGGCGCGTTACATGCCACAGAGGGGTGTGTGTGGATGCTTTCGCCCCTGCCTGGTCGATGGTGGTCATGTGACAAGGAAGACAATACTCGTTGGGTGGGAATTGCATACGACTAAATTACGGTAGAAGATGGGGGGATGGGGGGGGGGAACGCGATGGCCTGGCCAGCTGTCCAGGGTGTACTCTGGCTTCGCCCAGAGCCGGCTGAGATGGGTGCCAGCCTTCACATGACCCTATTTAGGATTAAGCAGTTAAGAAAATGAATGAATGAGAAAAGGAAAAAAGAACCGCAGTTGTGGAAGCAAGGAATAAATGTAAGTTTTAACATGAATTCAAAAATGAATAAATTCATGCAAACTTACACACAGATAATAAGCAGGATCTAATAGGGAAAGCTAAAGATTTTACATCCCTTACATCATGCATGTTAAACAGACATCTTAAACGTATTTATTATGTCAATACATTCATTCATTCATCAATTTTATAAGCCAGTTAATTCTAATTACGGTTGCAGGGTGGCTGGCGCCCATCTCAGCTGACTCTGTGCAAAAGTGGGGTACACACTGTACAGTTCCTTATGCCATCACCAATTCATTAATACAGTAACATCATTTACATTGTTTGGACTAGACTGACTCGAATAAAGGTCCACATGGACATTGTAAATAAGTGAATTTTTTGAGAAATTCAATCTGGAGAGCAAACCCTAGTAAATAATGCGTGTTAGCAAAGCATACCTATGAACGGGTGTGTGCATGCATGTATTGAAAGTTCACACAAACCAGAAATTGTCCTAAAATGCTATATAAACTAGACAAATGTTAGTGTGTGTGTGTGTGTGTGTGTGTGTGTGTGTGTGTGTGTGTGTGTGTGTGTGTGTGTGTGTGCGTAAAAAATTCAGAAATATACTTTCAGTCCCTCTGTGTCTCCATGTCTGTGTGTGTGTGTGTGTGTGTAGTCAGGCCTGCGGCTCAGCTTCAGAAACTGACTGTTTCAGAGTCACAGTGGCCTCTTTTCCTCCCTCTCCTGGCTCAGGACACATCTTTCCATCCTGCACAGAGTCAGAATAGAGGAGGTAAGCTCCACACAGACGGTACAGAGAGTGTCACACAGTTCAAGCCACTGAATAAAATAATCCTAAGTAAACTTGACACATTTCATCTGTCAGACATCTCCACATCTTGATATTAACCTTGAAAGCCCCCAGTGTTTTGGGTTCGGTGAGTTCAAGACTTACAGTTCTCATTCTTTTTACAGTACACATTTCCTGTTAGTTTCACTGCAATCACAGAATGACATAATTTACCTCAAACCAAGTTCACTACTGGAGTTGAGACTTTCTACTCACTAATTGTTTTTTAATTAATTATATATTGATTATTACACAGTCGAGTCGTGGCTTAAAATATTAGTTCAGAGGCTGGGTATATGTCTTTCTTGGACAGATATTCTTTTAATGATGACCTTTTATTTATACTTAATTGCAAACAGAAAATCTGCTTAATACTGTGTAAGTAAATGTCACCATCTGGTGGTCAATAGGATTTGTGTTCTTTGGGTGCTCTAAAGACCCATAAATTCATTTATTTCCTGAATCGCTTAATCCTAATCCTGAAGACTGGTGTCCATCTAAGATGACTCTGGGCGAGGGCAGGGTACACCCTGGATAGCTCACCAGGCCATCGCAGGACAGAAACAGGCTGATGGCAACGCAGCCTACTCTTTACAAAAGTCGTTAATGTTTTTTAATTATTATTTTATTATTATTATTCTCACCATAGACAGTGAGAGGCATGGCTGGCATTTGGTAACATAGTTATCTGCACTGGGGGGGCGACACACACACACACACGACACAGCAGTGACAACTTGATGAGTGGGGCTTGAACCTCCAACCCTCAGATCAGTAAACCTGTGCCTTATCACCGGCCCACCACTGATCTCATTGCTGTAGGGCTCTTGCTAAAAACATCTCTGCCCTCAGAGGCCATTCTAAAGCCATGCCTCCCTCTTGGCACCCTCTGACTGATGGTTTGTGTATGGTAGAGTCACGCACAGGCAGTCAGACAGGAGCATATGTAAAAATTACACTAGCCACAAATAATACAAAAAAAAAATCACAAAGTTGTTGATTGTTGTTAGGGTGTTTCAAATATAACAGCTTGTGTACGGTTTAAATTGACCATAACCAGCTTTAAGTGCCAGCCAAATGAAAGGCTATTGTAGTGAACTCATTACAATGCTTCTTTGATCCAACAATTTTCCTGTAAAGTTAAAATAAGATCAATATGCAGTATATGTCAATTTTCAATAAAGTAAAAGTCAAGGACAAGATTACAGTTTATGAGTTGTCACTAATTAACACAAGGTAATGAAATAGAGAATAAAACAATTATTTATTTATATTTCATTTGTAAAGAGCTATTCAATTCCATTATTTTATCATCTTGCAATGGTCTGGTAAGCTGTCCAGGGTATACCCCGCCCTCGCCCTAAGTCGGCCGAGATGGGCACCAGCCTTCGCTTGACCCTAATTAGGATTAAGCGGTTCAGAAAATGAATGAATGAAAGACATGTTATCAGCTCTATTTTTAAATCTCCATGCAGGGCATATAAAGGATATAGACTGATGACAAATTGCTGTGAAATTTAATTTTAACATTATTTTTTAGCTTAAAAACCTGTTCACACGAAGCTTATTATAACCCTCCAGCTGTAAACGATGAGTGTATAGTCTGTAAGGCTCTGTCTCTGGATCACTTTAGAAGAAAATGACCAGGCTTTTGTTAAGCGAATCTCAAACGATTATTCATTCATTTGGCAAATTGCATAATCCTACTAGGATTGTAGTGAGGCTGGAACCTATCGCAGGTATACCCTGTACAGCTCACTAATCCGTCGTCACAGGGCCAACACATATTCATTCACACTTACATTCACACCGAGCAGCAATTAGCCCTATGTGCATGTTTTTGGCTTGTGGAAGGAAAGCGGAGTACTTACCAGGCCCAGGAATCAAACCGAGGACTTTTTTTCCTGTGAGGATGGCACGTTAACCTACTGTGCTACTGTGCAGACCCCAAATGTGGAATATTTCCTCTCTCTCTCTCTCTCTCTCTCTCTCTCCACTGTTTCTCCATTAGATGGCAGTAGACCTACCAAGAGCCAATTTGAACAGTGAGGAACTTGTTGGGACTTCTCCAGCACTAGTCCATCAAAATAAGCAAGATGGGGAAAAAAACAAGAAAAACATTCATGGTCAGGTCGAGAAAATTGAATTGAATGTACACAGACATTGTGAAACATGCATTTCCCCCAATCGCCCTCCTTCCACCTGCAGCACTGTGGTTAGTCATGTTTGTTTAGAACTTGTGAAATTATGGAAGTGGTTGATGATGATGTTTTTTGTTTTAATTGTAAAAATATAATTACGTATTGCTATTTAGGGGAAATGTTCCCTTCACAGCAAGGAGACCCCAGGTTTGCGTCTCATACTTGGTGTTGTGTTTTTGTGTGGAGTTTGCATATTCTCCATATGCTTGTGTGGCTCATACAGTTTCCCTAAACAGTCCAAAAATATGAACACAGGATAATTGGCTGTTCTGAATTGTCCCTAGATGTGTGTGTGAGGGTAAGTTGTTGTGTGGGCTCTACAATGGACTGGGGAGCTATATAGGGAGTACCCTTCAGCTGCGCGAGCTCTAGCCTCTCTGCAACAATAGTTGATGAAGTGGTGATGAATGGTACAGTACATTTTTTCAAAGTAAGTTCCTATAATGAACGGCCTAATTCATACTCTTCTTCTTTTCCTTTCGGCTGTTCCCTTCAGGGGTCGCCACAGCAAATGATCTGCCTCCATCTGACCCTCTCTTCTGCATCTTCTACTCTTACTCCAACGACCTTCATGTCCGCCTTCACCACATCCATAAATCTTCTCTTTGGTCTTCCTCTGGGCCTTCTGCCTGGTAGTTCCAACCTTAGCATCCTACTACCAATATACTCACTATCCCTCCTCTGTACATGTCCAAACCATCGCATCGAAGTGGATTCCATGCTAACGATAATCCTTGCTAATCCCCATGTTTGTTGACTCTAGTCGAGTTCTACGCTTTTGGGCTATCTTCTGTCTCAGAGTGGAAAATTACAAGAATTGATTAGCAGTTGCAAGGAGTTCAATGTTATTATCATCCTAAATCTACCTTTTGGACAGACCAAAAGTTGACCAAATTTCACTTCATGTCATCTCAGCAGTTGTGAACAACAGTTTGGTTTCATGCCAAGAAAGAGCACCACAGAAGCAGTGTTTGCTTTGAGGATGTTAATAGAGAAGTACAGAGAAGGTCAGAAGGAGCTGCATTGTGCCTTTGTGGATCTGGAGAAAGCATATGACAGGGTACCGAGAGAGGAACTGTGGTATTGCATGAGGAAGTCTGGATTGGCAGAGAAGTATGTTAGAGTGGTGCAGGACATGTATGAAAGATGTAAGACAGTGGTGAGGTGTGCTGTCGGTTGTGACAGAAGAGTTCAAGGTGATGGACAGGCTGACAGACGAGGTTAGACAAGAATCTCCATGGACTATGATGTTTGCAGATGACATCGTGATCTGTAGTGAGAGCAGAGAACAAGTGGAGGAAAATCTAGAGAGGTGGAGGTATGCCCTGGAAAGGAGGGGATTGAAGGTTAGTCTCAGTAAGACAGAATACATGTGTGTGAACGACAAGGACCCAAGAGGAACTTTGAGGTTACAGGGGGCAGAGATAAAGAAGGTGAAGGATTTTAAGTACTTAGGCTCAACAATCCAGAGCAATGGAGAGTGTGGAAAAGAGGTGAAGAAGCGCATGCAGGCAGGAAAGACAGAAAAGTGTCCGGTGTGATGTGTGATAGGAGAGTATCGGCAAGAATGAAGGGAAAAGTGTACAAGACGGTGATGAGGCCAGTGATGTTGTATGGTTTAGAGACAGTGGCCCTGGGGAAAAGACAGGAGTCAGACTTGGAGGTAGCAGAGATGAAAATGTTGAGGTTCTCTTTGGGAGTAACGAGGATGGATAGGATCAGAAATGAGTACATTAGAGGGACAGCACATGTTAGATGTTTTGGAGACAAAGTCAGAGAGGCTAGATTGAGATGGTTTGGACATGTACAGAGGTGGGATAGTGAGTATATTGGTAGAAGGATGCTGAGGTTGGAACTACCAGGCAGAAGGCCCAGAGGAAGACCAAAGAGAAGATTTATGGATGTGGTGAAGGCGGACATGAAGGTCGTTGGAGTAAGAGTAGAAGATGCAGAGGATATGGAGAGATGGAGGCAGATCATTTGCTGTGGCGACCCCTGAAGGGAACAGCTGAAAGGAAAAGAAGTCGTCATCTCAGCAGTTCTGTAAGCAGCTCCGATTAAAACTGTTCTTAACAGAAGCACTCATTCATTTAATGGCACATCTTTGCGGAATTTTTCAGAGGTTTCCTCTCCAACATAAAATTTGAGGAACAGACTTTTGTTTCATTGGACTTTTAAAGGTGGCACAGCGGCATAGTAGTTAGCATGCCTGACTCGTGGCAAAAAGGTTCTGGGTTTGAGTCCTGGGCCTGTTGACTCGAATAATGTACACACATACTTTAGATAATTTTTTTTTTGTATCTAATTATCCTGTGTATACAAGACAGGCAATGAGGTTGCATAAAGAAGAATGATGGATTTTAATATTTCACTAGGAGAGAGCTTACAGTGGCAACTCCTGAAAGGGAACAGCCGAAAGGAAAAGAAGAAGAAGAAGAAGTAGGAGAGAGCTTACAGTGCTATCGAACATTTTTTTCTAAAGTCTTCTCTAACTCATTTCCTTGAAAAGTATGAACATCTGGGGGTTTTCTCTAAGTTCATCCACAGTGTTAAATATATAATAAAAACCACAAGGAGTGGTTAATTTGATTCACCAGGACAAAAAAAAAAAAGGAAATGAGACATAAGATTATGAGAATGTGGGGAATTTTTTGAGATACAGTAACACTTGACACCATGTTTGAATAAATCTGATCACCTAAAAACATAGCCATTGATTTATGATGCTTCCATAGTTCCATAACTATGGTGAGGAAAAGTAGTGATAGATTGTATTTTAATAAAAGCATAAAACACTCAAATTAAAGTAAAATACTATTTGTAACCTTACGATAAATTCATTCATTTTCTGAACCGCATAATCCTAATTAGAGCCACAGGGAAGTTGACATCCATCTCAGCTGACTCCAGGCGAGGTACAACATGAATAGTTTGCCAGGGCATTGCGGGGCCAACACTCACACAACCATACATACTCACACCGAGGGTCGATTTAGAACAGCCAAATAACCTACTGTGCATGTTTTTGGACCGTGGGAGGAAACCAGAGTACCCGGAGGAAGCCTACACAAGCATGGAGAGAATCTCCAAGCTCCATACAAAAACACCCAAACTGGAAATTAATCCCAGGACCTGCTTGCTGTGAGGCGGACATGCTACCCACTATTCCACTGTGCCAACCCTTACTCAGTTCAGTTCATTTTCTGTAACGGCTTAATCCTAATTAGGGTCACAGGGAGGCTGGCGCCCATCCCAGCCGACTCCGGGCGAGGGCAGAGTACACCCTAAACAGCTCACCAGGCCATCACAGTGCAGAAATACACTGACGGCTATGCAGCTACTCTTGTCGAAAGTCAGCAATGGTTCTTTTACATTCCTCACACCATAGCCAGTGAGAGACATGGCCGGTCTTTGACAACCCTGTTAGCTCTACTGTACCTCTTAACACCAGGCCAATACTGCCCAACCCTTACTATAAATTAAAAAGCAAATGTACACTAATTACACATGTAAACATACCAGATGCTCACTTGTGGGTGAAGAAATGTAAAGACCTGCTCCCTTCAACATTTCGCCCAGGTCGCTTCGATCAGCCAATGCAGGCCTCCCATTGGTTGAAGAATTGTAAAGTCATTAATGAACGTTTGCTTTCTAAAATACTACATTCATTAATTAGATTTATTTAAAACATTGTATAGTGGGGGCAGTGGTGGTCTAGTGGTATAGGGCACTGGATCACTGATCCTAAGGTTGGGGGTTCGAGTCCCACTGTCCACAAGATTGTCACTGTCCCACCCCCCCAGCCCCCCACCCCCCCACCCCCCAGTGCAGCTAACTGGGCTATCAAAGGCGGGCCATGTCTCTCACTGTCTATGGTGAGAGGCATGTAATAGAACCATTGCTGACTTTCGACAAGAGTAGGCTGCAAAGCCGTTGGCGTGTTTCCACCCTGCGATGGCCTGGCGAGCTGTTCAGGGTGTACTCTGCCCTCGCCTGAAGTTGGCTGGGATGGGCACCAGCTTCCCCGCGACCCTAATTAGGATTAAGCAGTTACAGAAAATGAACTGAACATTGTACAGTTTATTGCGGTTGCAGATAGAACAGCTTATTAGTCCATTGCATTGCCATAACACACATTGACATCTTGCAGGAATTGAGAATATCAAATTAGCTTCGTGTGCACGTCTTTAGACCGTGGGCGAAACCAGGCTGACCATTATAAACCTACACGAACACAGAGACATTGGGCAAACACTACTCAGAAATGCTGCTGTCATGCATAGCGCTCAAACCCTTTTGTCAGAAAGGAACGCAGAACTGTTAACCACTACATCACGGGGGCTGGCCAGACAACATTTGTTTTTTTCACACAAAAATGACTCAATGTGATGTTTGAGCTTTAAAAAATGCAGCTACAGGTCTGGCAACTTGACACTAAAATAACACGTTTTTAGCAAACAAGACAATGTAAGGTAGTTAAATAAAGCCATTCAATGAGAACACCCTGGAACAATAGAATCAATTAGGGAATGACAGAAAGAACAACTGCGATCCTTGAGCTGTCCAGGGTGTACTCTGCCCTCACCCAGAGTTGGCAGCCTTTCCGGGACCCTAATTAGGATTAAGCGGTTCCAGAAAATGAACGATGAATGAACAGAAAGAACAATTGGAGCCAATGTCAGAATCAAAAAACAAACAATCAAAACAGGTAAAATTAAAAATATGTGCAAGTTCATTTCAGGTTTAGTACTTTATTTATAATGATATTATAAAACATTTTACAGCATACATTCCAAAGGTGCAGGATTATGTCAGACACACAGGGATAGCTGAAGTTTAAATAATGTTTCACTTGGTTTATTGTTCATTTATTTATAAAATTAAGCAGAGTATAGTACGGGTATTTTATTTCAAAATAATATTTAATGTCCAGCTTCCCCGTGACCCTAATTAGGATTAAGTGGTTCAGAAAATGAATGAATGAATTAAGTATAATCACTCAAGTGTGTGCATATTACCACATTACGAGGACTACTGCTGAAATCATATTTGAAAGTTTTAGTGTTATGTGTCTCATTTCTTATTTTGTATTTCCTCTTTCTTGCACGGGGGAGGATCGCATCTGCTTGATGAGTTGTGTCGTGGGTTGATCCATTCAGTTAAGAAGCTGGGACTCCAACATCGTGGAAGATATTCCACTGCACAGGGAAGGTGAGTGTTGGAGTTGATTTTTTTTTTTTTATGCAAAGAAGTTATCTTTATGTTGATGTGATTAGAAAGGTTATTCACTCTGTCTACTGTTTTGTATTGGTTAGCAAAGGTATTACATTTTTTAAAAATATGACTGATTAACAGGTGGTGGCAGTGGTGGCCTGGTCGTAAGGTGCTGGATTACTGATCCCAAGGTTGGGGGTTCAAGCCTCACTATTAACATTTGTCACTGCTGTCCCCCAGTGCAGCTAACTGGGTTATCAAAGGCCGGTCATGTTTCTCACTGTCTGTGGTGAGAAGCTCATGTAAAAGGATCATTGCTGACTTTCGATAAGTGTAGACTGCATAGCTGCTGGTGTGTTTCTACCCTACGATAGCCTGGTGAGAGTTGTCCAGGGTGCACTCTGCCCTCACCCCGAGTCAGATGAGATGAGCCTCCCCATGACCCGAATTAGGATTAAGCGGTTCAGAAAATGAATGAATGATTAAAATTTGACTGCTGTTTTTTTTGTGTGTGATTTTACTGAATGCCTCAGGCACTCATTACATTTTCTTGTCCTTGCTCAGATGATTACTGTGTTTGTTTTGCTCATGGTTGGGCTGGTCTCTAGCAGCAATGTCTGCCCAGATGGGACAAATTGTCAAGATGGATATACTTGCTGCCCAACTAAGACTGGATATACATGCTGCCACTATCCATCTGTAAGCAGAAATCAAAGCTACTCATTTCCTTTACTTTTGTAGTTTGTAGTCAATTATTAATGGTATTAATTTAAAGTTGCATTAAATTAAACTTTGTGTGTTCTGTACGGCTGTATGCTGTCCAGACATGGCTCACTGCTGTCCACAAGGCTGTGAGAAAGAGTGGTTTCTCTGGTATAGAATCCCCTTTTCCCCCTCAGATACCTGCACCGGAAGAACAGAAACGAGCTCCTGTTCCTCTGGTGAAACCTGAAAATTCATCTATCTCTGTGGTCCACTGTGACAATGCCCACACCTGTCCTGATGGTGCAACATGCTGCAGGACTCCTTCTGGGCAGTGGGCATGCTGCATGTACAATATGGTCAGTTTTTTTTTTCAGCAAATCATCAATGAAATAGTTTAATGAATACAATCACCCTACATACAATCACAATTTTGTCTGATTCTTTAGGGTCACTGCTGCCGTGATGGTATCCACTGCTGTCCCTTTGGTTTTCGATGTGACATTACATCCACCCAATGTTTCATGGGATCACTGAGCATTCCTGCATCTCCACAGATTCCTGCCATAGAGCACAACACCATTCAAGTACAAGATACCAATAATCATCTCTCTTCTTTCAATGAGGTAATCAATAAATTAATAAACAAACTGCCCCCAGTGCGGCTAACTGGGTTATCAAAGGCCGGCCATGTCTCCTACTGTCTATGGTGTGAGGCATGTAAAAGAACCATTGCTGACTTTCGTAAAGAGTAGGCGAGCTGTCCAGGGTGTACTCTGCCCTCGCCCGAAGTTGGCTGGGATGGGCACCAACCTTCCCGCGACCCAAATTAGGATTAAGTGGTTACAGAAAATGAACTGAACTGAACAGAGCAAACTGTCATATGACTGTTCAGCAATAAATGCTAAACTTTAGCAAAATAGCATGCTGCGAAAAGAGTGGACGCATGAGACAAGTAAGATGGTTCATGATTGAAGTCTGTGAATTGAGTAAAGGTAAGCTTTGAACTTCTCAGAAAAAAGAAACTTACAAAAAAATCTTTAAAATAGAAGATTATTTGGTGAACATGCACTAATTAATTGATTTTACAATATTTTACTTTCCTTAAAAATCCCCAATAAATACTAATAAAATATTTTTAATTATTTAAAATTAATATTTAAACTTATTAAGATCAAAATGTGATAATAAATGCTGCAAGCAAAATAGTACTGTATCTTACAACAAGTTTATTTTCTCTTGAAGGGAAAAAATATTTTAAAATCCTTTTAAGGATTTCACAAATGTACATTGCATGCTTTATTGGTTTATGTAAGAAAAATAACTTGTGAAAATAAAAAAAATTCTCCAAGTAACAAAAAAATTTTCCATTTTAACAAAATAAATTTTGGCATGAATGTTTTGTCTGTTGTTGTTGTTGCGAACGTAAAACCCTTTTAAACGTAAAGGTTTTATGCTAATAATCACTTGAGGTTAGTGTGAGTGAATTGAAGGGACAGCTGGATAAACCAGTCTAAATGTGTGTAGTGTGGTTCTCTGGTTACGGCTCTGAACCACAGATCAGAAGGTCAGAAGGTCAAGAGCACTATTAGGCTCCCCTGATTGTGTTCTTTAGCAAAAGAAAAACTTGCTTTGACTCATACTCATTCTAATAGAAACTGGTTCAGCTTTTATACTCAAATATTGAATCAGTAAGGCAAATAAAATGTGAAATTCTCCAATGCTTGAGTTTGAAATGATAAACGAACCAAAATGCAACCGTAAGTGCACCTTAAAGGGTACCTGTAGTGAAAGCGCTCATATACCTAATTTGATGTATTGTGTATAGCTAGTGACAATACACCTCTTCTTTTCCTTTCGGCTTTTCCCTTCAGGGGTCGCCACAGCGAATCATCTGCCTCCATCTCACCCTATCCTTTGCATCTTCTTCTCTTACACCAACGACCTTCATGTCCTCCTTTACCACATCCATGAATCTCCTCTTTGGTCTTCCTCTAGGCCTTTTGCCTGGTAGTTCCAGCCTCAGCATCCTCTTACCAATATACTCACTATCCCTCCTCTGTACAATACACCTATAAGTAGTGACAATACACCTATAAGTAGTGACAATACACCTATAAGGCGTTTATTATATTCTCTCACAAACCAGCTTTAAGTGATTTAAGGGCTTCACTAACGTCAAGCTTCAGAGCACAGGAGTTTTAAAAGGGCGCATTTGAAGTGATGTCATATCGTTGACAAAGCCTCGAATGGAACTGCGAGATTGCAATGTAAATGTAAGGCTGTTTACCTGACATATACAACACAAGCTCACGGAAACTTGGAAAAAACAGACATTATAGTAGTTTTTTTAAAAAACCATGGACGAAGACAATTTTGTAGAAGGATTAGAAGGTTATTTATATGAACCACTGAAGCAAGACTATCCACATTCAGTGAAATCGGACCAGGAAAGTGACGACTCGGAGGACGATATTGGAGAGTCGACAGAAGCTCTTACACGGGAAAATCGTAGCAAACAACCAGCAAATATTTGGTGCTCTTGTGGAAAATGCATGCGTCAAAAGACCGATCAGGAGTGTTATTGTTGTAAAGAACATGAATTACTTGAGGAAAATATACTGACTTTCTGCAATTGGCTATACGACTGTCAATGATGTTACGTCACAACGACCTTTAACCCCGGTGAAAAGAAGCCAACATGTCCGCGCGCTCAACCTTCGTGAGCAAGGAATGTTATATAGAAGAAAAGGAAATGTGGACTTATAAATACACTATCGACATCACGCGATGTTTAAAAGTTGATAATAAAGTATAGTGGATATTTTTTGAATGCTGTAAATTTTGGGTACAGGTTCCCTTTAAGCAATGTTGGCATTGTCAAGATTTTGCTTTCCACTATTTCCCAATGCTTTTCTCAACACTGATTAAAAAATGGTGACATTTAGAATACAAGCTATTTTCAGTTGCCAGTATTTTCCTTTTTTAATAAATCATTTACATTTCATTCACTTGTGATTTTAAATTTCTGGTTATGTGCCATTTTTTCCAATTGCTTAATGCGCATACAATCTGATTGAACTACCTCAACTCTCAGCATATTATTCACTCATTCATCAGTAACTCCATTGACTGAACTGAAGAGTAAGAGACATGAGAGAGGAATGTGAGGCGCAACCAGTCAGCAGCTTCAAATAAACAAACTAAATTATATCTCGTCATAATTTTTGATGGTAAATCTCACTATTTTTACACTCAGATACCTGCAGAGGTGGAAGAGAAAATAGTTCCTGTCCCTTCTGTGAAATCTGACAGTCTTTCTGTCACTGTGGTCCACTGCGATAATGTCTATTCCTGTCCTGATGGTACAACATGCTGCAGGTCTCCTTATGGGAAGTGGTCCTGCTGCTCATACACTGTGGTTAGTATTTTGCCTGTAAGACCTGATTGCATTAAGTTCATTGTTATGATCATACATTGTGGTATATTTGGTAAGTATGTACGTCTGTATGTTTTTTTAGGGTCAGTGCTGCTGTGATGGTATCCATTGCTGTCCTTTTAGTTATCACTGTGACAGCACATCTACCCAGTGTCTTAGGGGAACATTGAGAATTCCTGCGTCACCTCAAATTCCTGCCATGCAAAACAACGCCATTCAGGTACATGACACAACAATACCCTTTTGTCTTTCCTGAATAAAGGAGTACAAATAAATTGTCACAAATAAAATGCTAGGTTCATATGAAAAAAATAGGTAGATCCAATGAAATTTTTTATTTGTTTTTTCAACATATTCGAAGCAAGAAACATTTCTCTCTATAATACAGTGCCAACCCATCAAGGTTACATGCATGAACAAAACCACGACAAAAACTATACTTTTTTTATGTACAATATGCAGCAAAAATATCAATAGATGTTATATTCTTCTGTAAACAAAGTACATACTTATTCTCCGAAGCTTCCTTTAAAAAAGAAAGAACTTTTGTGGTCATGTTTTCACAAATATACACTATTTTTTGGCATCAGTTTCTGAAATTTTTGACCACTCATCCTTAAGTTGCAAGATGTTTGATGGGTTTTTTGTTTGTTTGTTTGTTTGTTTGTTTGTTTGTTTCAATGTTCTACCCTTTTCAAATACCCTTAGAACCTTTCAGGAGAGGTCGACAAAATCTCAGCTTTAACTACAATTACATTTGACAGACACCCTAACTCTGATGAACTTAACTTTTTTAAACTCATTTAAATTACTAATCAACAGAGAGTTAAAATCCTTTCTCAGTCGTGACAATTTGGTGGCACTGGGGCTTGAACCTTCGACCTTCTGCTCAATAACGCAGAGCCCTAAACCACCAAGGTGCCACCTCCTTTGCAACCTCTCGATTTCTTCTTTTTGAAATATTCTCTGTGGAATTTGCTGGTGTTCTTGGGAGAACCATTATCCTGCTGAAAGGTACACCTCCAGTTCAAATAAGAAAGAAAATAGATCACAGGGGTCCAGACACTCTAGCCAAAAGGACCATATCATTATGTGCCAATAGAGCAAGTTTGAAAGCCCAGCTTTCAAAATAAATAAATAGTTCATATAATAATATTTCAATAAAGAAATTCAAAATAAAGGAATAATTAAAAGCTTGACATTCACAACCAGGATGAGTGCATGGAACATACTGACAGCAAATGTAGGCTGTAGTAGTCATCTAGTATAAAATGTAAATGTAACAAAGTAATATTATATATATATATATATATATATATATATATATATATATATATATATATATATATATATATATATATATATATATATATATATATATATTATATATATATATATATACACACAAAAGGGTATACCCTTGCCCTCGCCCAGAGTTGGCTGAGATGGGCGCCAGCCTCCCTGTAAGCAGTTCAGAAAATGAATGAATGATTGATAACTTAATCTATTATTTGTCTCTACTGATGTACACATTAAATTTCCAGAATCAGGCCAGCATTATACATTGCAGCAATCAATTCTATTGCCCAGCTGGAAACAGCTGCTGCAAGACACCAACTGGCCAATGGGCATGCTGTCCATATCCTCTGGTATTGCTGCTTTTATATATATATATACACAGTATATTCTAATTTTATTTGTGATAAACTGCAAAGTTATTTACAATTTTTATTTATTAATTCATTACATGTTGTTTTCTCATATAATAATTATATTTCTCAACTGTGTTCTTTTTAGGGTCAGTGCTGTAAGGATGGAAAGCACTGCTGTGAATATGGCTATGACTGCAATTCTTCATTTACTAAGTGCACGAGGGGCGATTCAAGTGTTCCTGCTCCTCTCACGAAAAAAGCACTGCTTCTGTAAATCCCCCTTTCTTGAAATGAAATAAATGTTAAGCAATCATAACTAAAACATATTTAATCAACAAACATCCTACTTTTTTTTTACTTTGCTTTTCAAATTTTGCTATGCCAGGACTAAATAATCCTTATTCCCTTTTCTGAAAGAAGAAAAAAGTGTTTTTATATGTATGTGCAAATGAATAAAAAGTGATTTTAATCATCAGTCTGCATTATGCTCATTATTTCTAGTCTGATTATTTATTAATTCTGCCACATGGCAGGGGAGGTTAATGTGCTCACCACCATCTGTTTGTTTGACTGTTGACAGGATTACACAAAATCAACTGAAACAATCTACACTAAACTTGTTGGAGGGATGGGGTGTGGGCCTGGCAAGCATCCCTAACATTTTAGCATAGATTAATCCAAGAATTTATCAATGATTAGCAGGATAGCACAAAAATTACTGGTCAGCTTTTCATCAAACTTGATTGAGAGGTGAAAACAATACATTTTGGAGGTGATCATGGTGGAAAAGTATTGTAAAAAGTAACAAAAAAACAAAAAAACAAAAACAGAAATCCCCAAACGTATGTGAGGAGTAAATGGATCAACATAATATCAAGGAGGTGCTAAATCTCATCCCGGCCGCTTCGCACTTGGCTGTAAATCGCTACAGTGACAATTGAAGGTCCCGGGTTGATGAAAACAAAAAGACAACATCCTTTGCAAAAAGCAAAGACAAGACCCTATGCCACCAAAGACAAGACCCTATGGCCACCAAACTAAAACTCCTCAACGCCTCAGCTGCGCCTAGAAATTTTATCCATAAATATTGTATACAGAACCGGTGACAAAGGACAACCTCTAAAAAGCTGTAACTGGAGACAAGTTTGACATGTTGTTACCAATACAGATCAAGCACTGGGTCTGGCATTACAGAGACTGAACGGCCCATAGCAACGGGTCCGGTATACCATATTCCTGCAGCACACCCCACAAGATAGTGTCCCAATGGACATGGACAAAAGCCTTCTGCAAGTCCACAAAGCACATGTGGACAGGTTGGGCAAACTCCCATGTCCCTTCAGAATCCTGTAGAGTGAATAGTGCTGGTTGAGGGTGCTGCAGCTGGGACAAAAACACATTGATTTCGAAGGAACACTCATTACTTTCCTGGTTAGGGAGAAGTGTGAGCTTGCTAAGACGTGGCAAGGCAAACACATGCAATTATTCACACTCATATTCACAACTAGGGAAAATTTGGAAGCCTACTGTGAGTGATTTTGGACTGTGGGAGGAAACCGGTGTTTTGGGAGGAAACCCATGCAAGCAGGGGGAGAATATGCAAACTTCACACAGGAACATCTAAGCCTGGATATCGAACCCAGGAGTTCTTGCTGTGAGGCAGATGTGGTAAGCACTGCGCCACTGTGCCACCCTATATATATATATATATATATATATATATATATATATATATATATATATACACATACATACATATACTAGTCCTTCTCAAAAAATTTGCATATTGTGATAAAGTTCATTATTTTCTGTAATGTACTGATAATAATTAAACTTTCATATACTTGAGATTCATTGCACACCCACTGAAATATTTCAGGTCTTTTATTGTTTTAATACTGATGATTTTGGCATACAGCTCATGAAAACCCAAAATTCCTGTCTCAAAAAATTAGCATATCATGTTCAGGTAGTCTAAACGAGCTATTAACCTAATCACCTGAATCAACCAATTAACTCTAAACACCTGCAAAAGATTCCTGAGGCTTTTAAAAACTCCCAGCCTGGTTCATTACTCAAAACCGCAATCATGGGTAAGACTGCCGACCTGACTGCTGTCCAGAAGGCCATCATTGACACCCTCAAGCAAGAGTAAGACACAGAAAGAAATCTCTGAGTGAATAGGCTGTTCCCAGAGTGCTGTATCAAGGCACTTCAGTGGGACGTCTGTGGGAAGGAAAAAATGTGGCAGAAAACGCTGCACAACCAGAAGAGGTGACCGGACCCTGAGGAAGACTGTGGAGAAGGGCCGATTCCAGACCTTGGGGGACCTGTGGAAGCAGTGGACTGGGCTACAGGTGTCGCCTTCCCCAGGTCAAGCCACTTTTGAATCAGAAACAGCGGCAGAAGCGCCTGACCTGGGCTACAGAGAAGCAGCACTGGACTGTTGCTCAGTGGTCCAAAGTACTTTTTTTGGATGAAAGCAAATTTTGCATGTCATTCGGAAATCAAGGTGCCAGAGTCTGGAGGAAGACTGGGGAGAAGGAAATGCAAAAATGCCTGAAGTCCAGTGTCTGGGGTGCCATGTCAGCTGCTGGTGTTGGTCCACTGTGTTTTATCAAGGGCACGGTCAATGCAGCTAGCTATCAGGAGATTTTGGAGCACTTCATGCTTCCATCTGCTGAAAAGCTTTATGGAGATGAAGATTTCATTATTCAGCACGACCTGGCACCTGCTCACAGTGCCAAAACCACTGGTAAATGGTTTACTGACCATGGTATTACTGTGCTCAATTGGTCTGCCAACTCTCTTGACCTGAACTCCATAGAGAATCTGTGGGATATTGTGAAGAGAAAGTTGAGAGACACCAGACCCAACACTGTGGATGAGCTCAAGACCGCTATCGATGCATCCTGGGCCTCCATAACACCTCAGCAGTGCCACAGGCTGATTGGCTCCATGCCACGCCGCATTGAAGCAGTCATTTCTGCAAAAGGATTCCCGACCAAGTATTGAGTGCATAACTCAACAGAAAAATTTGAAGGTTGACTTTTTTTGTATTAAAAACACTTTTTTTATTGGTCGGGTGAAATATGCTAATTTTTTGAGATAGGAATTTTGGGTTTTCATGAGCTGTATGCCAAAATCATCAGTATTAAAACAATAAAAAGACCTGAAATATTTCAGTTGGTGTGCAATGAATCTAAAATATATGAAAGTTTAATTTTTATCAGTACATTACAGAAAATAATGAACTTTATCACAATATGCTAATTTTTTGAGAAGGACTAATATATATATATACACAATCGGCTCCCTTCTTACAAAATAAATCCGTTCCAGCGCCTTTTCCGGAACCTAGAGTTTTCGTAAGTAGAGGCGTATTTTACATGTAAAACGTGTGATTCGTTCCAAGGCTCCCAAGACTATCCTTTAAAAATTATAAAATCATACCTTTTAAGGTACATACTTCCTGTTGACCATGTCTTCTGAGCAGAGTTATAATCTTACAATGACCATGGCACCTGGAATCACTTTCATCGGGAATCACATGCGCATGCGTGCGTGTGTGTGTGTGTGTGTGTGTGTGCGCGCGCGCGCACACGTGTGTTGACCATGTCTTCTTAGTAGCGTTATAATCTTACAAATGTTTATGGAAGGTTAAAAGCCTGAGCCATAAAATACAGTTGGAATGACACACAAACATGAACATGGTTCACACAAACTTGAACAAAGTTGGAACGACAGCATCATCCCTCCTAGCCAATGAGAGGCCAGCAGGGCGGCATGTTGGAAGACAGCCAATGAGAGAGCAGCTCACACATTGTTTGAATGTTTGAATGGCACGTTTGGCGCTTTTTGTAAGAAGTTGTTGTTTCGTATACAGAGGACAAAAATGTAGGAAAATGTTTTTCGCACACTGGATTTTTCGTATTCAGGGGTTTTCGTAAGAAGGGGGCTGACTGTGTGTGTGTGTGTGTGTGTGTGTGTATATATATATATATATATATATATATATATATATATATATATATATATACACTGTATAGATATTAGGATGGCCCTTATATGTAGCAAACAGTTTTTTCTGGGAAATTAAACTGTCTCACCCCTAAATTTGATCCTTTTGGTCTAAAAATGTGTCATACAAAATATTCTGGATATAAAACAAAGTTTAGCCTATGCTCAAGCCACCTCTTTCATTACCCATATGCTCAATGTTAAAGCGTCTTCGTATAAGTATTAAAATATGTGAAGTGTTGTTCACCTCTCAAATCTTTTTATACAGGTGAAATGGCAAGCAATTTGAGATCAAAGAATCAGATCTAGTTATTATAAGCACCAAAAGCATACACAGCTGGCTGTAAACTACCTACAATTAGAGATGCTCTGCAGCATTATGTGTACCTAGTGAAAGGACATTCAAGAAAACATGGTGCTGGAGTGGCCAGTGCGAGTACTGGGAGAAACATGGAACAAGGCCCGCATTGCAGTCAGACCCTGCCATCGTACCATGAAACAACTTGAGAAATTAGTGCAGAATTGGGAAAAACTAAAGAAGAATCAAGGTCGGAGAACAAGTAAACAGATTGAGAATGAAGAGAAATTTAAGGAAACCTTTGACAATCTATTTGATATCGCACACCAGGATGCTTTCTCTTTAATAAAAATACCCGAAGACAGAGAATTTCTAAATGCTCAGAGGACAGGAGTACAGTGGCCTTCTATCTAAGGCTGAAGAACAACATCAGTTCCTCCTTCAGATCATTCAGGACCACAGGAAAAGATTCCCTGATGCCAGAAAAGAGACAATTGTTCATGAGCCACAAAACTAAAAGAACCTCACATTTCAAACTTGACATTGGTTTTTTTGTTCGAATAGTATTATACTTCAAAATTTAATTGTTTTTGAGCATAGCCTAAAAGTGATTAAATTTTCATGATTTTCTGCACAAAGTGGCTTCTTATTAAATGGAACAAAATGCCGGGGTGAGAGGTCATAAATTAAAAACTTTAAAAATAATATACCAATAGATATATATGTAATGAGCTCTGCCAGGTGAACTGAATATCATTGTTTCTTGTTACAGTGGCACCTATCATGGAGTGGGATGTTCATCATCAGTTCATTTTCTGTAACTGCTTAATCCTATTTAGGGTCACAGAGAGGCTGATGCCCATCCCAGTCGACTCCGGACGAAGGCAGAGTACACCCTGGACAGCTCACCAGGCCATCGCAGGGTGGAAACACACTGACAGCTACTCTCGTCAAAAGTCAGTAATGGTTCTTTTACAGACACCTTAGACAGTGAGAGACATGGCCAGCCTTTGATAACCCAGTTAGCTGCACTGGGGGGACAGTGACAACCTGCAGCGAATGGGGCTTGGACCGCCAACCTTCGGATCAGTGAACCAGCACCTTTACCACTAGGCCACAACTGCCGGAGTGGGCTGTATTACTCAGAAAGGGAACATTTTTGAAGTTGATGTGTTTTAAAACTGAACAAGCGAAAGGATCTGAAGGCTACACTGTTACGGCCAACAGTCAGCTCTAACTTCCCTAATGGTATCGATAAAGGACAAAGGGAGATACATTTTTTGTGTAACGCATTAACCTGTTTCCTCCCATTGTTTTTACAAGTGCATTCTATTGACCCTATGACAGTAGGGATATGAAAGTGTCATTACTTCTTCATTTTTTGCATGTTAAAGTTTCACATCTGCTTGATAATCGCATTTCTGGTTCAGTGCAGTCAGTTTCAAAGCTGCGAATGAAACTTACTGAAAAACAACCTCTGAAGCAAGACAAGTACAATCGTAATTATATACATTTTAACTATATATTATATACATTTTAAATGTTTTCAACAGATTAACATGAACATGATTAGACCCTTGGTTTAACTTGACAGTCTAGTTGTGGATGTATATTGTTTAATTCACACGTTCTACTGTACTTTATGTGTTCATTTGTAGCGGTAAACGAAAGGTAAACAAGTACTTTGTGTGTTCTGTCATCCTTATCTAGATGACTGCGGTGTTAGTGGTGCTCATGGCAGGGCTAGTTTCTGGCAATATTGTCTGTCCAGATGGGACAGAATGTCAGGACAAAAATACCTGCTGCCCGACTTCAACAGGATATGCATGCTGCCACTATCCATCTGTATGAAGAAATCCGAGCAATTCATTTCATTTGAATTTGATTATCATTTATGATTAATTACAAGAGCATGAGGGGGGAAATCCACTTGCATAATCAACTTACTAGTACAAAAATAATATTGCATTATATGACTGAATCGTACGTATCTACTGTAAAAAATCCTTACTATCCTCTACAATTCATATAAACTTTGTGTATTCTGTAAGGCTGTATGCTGTCCTGACAAGGCTCACTGCTGTCCACAAGACTACCAATGTGATCAACAGACTGAGATGTGTGAGAAAAAGGGGCTTCCCTGGTATAGAATGCATTTCCCCCCTCAGACACCTGCACAGGAGGAAGAGAAAAGAGCTCCTATTCCTCTGGAGAATTCTGAAAATCCTTCTGTCTCTGTGGTCCATTGTGACAACGTCTTCTCCTGTCCTGATGGTACAACATGCTGCAGGTCATCTTTTGGGCAGTGGACATGCTGTTTGTACAATATGGTTAGTATTTTGTCAGCAAATCCTGTTTCCATTAGGTTTGTGAATAGTCTGAATTATTTTTTCCTGATTCTTTAGGGTCAGTGCTGCTCTGATGGTGTACACTGCTGTCCCATTGGTTATCACTGTGACAGCACTTCTACCCAGTGTTTACAAGGAACAGTGAGACTTCCTGCATCTCCACAGATTACTGCCATGCAAAACACCACTATTCAGGTACAAGACAAAACCTTGACTATTTGTCCAATAAAGTAGTACACAAAGAAAAATGCTGATGATGCTGTTTTGTAATGATTAAAAAATAATACATAGAAATAAATGACAAGAGAGGAAATGATGGAAGGGAAGGAAGATGTCGCTCAAATTAAATCTGTGAATTAGGATTGGATAAGCTTTGTGTTTTATGTGAAGAATAAAACACAGTGGAGTGTGCTGTTGTCGGAAAGTTCTGCACGATAGGGTTACTATGGGGTTATATAGTTCATGAGATTAATATAATGTCTGTTACCAGTCCATAGCTGACCATTACCATATTTTAGATGAATTGGAAGCATGTGCAGGCAGGTTGGAATGGTTGGAGAAAAGTGTCCGGTGTGATGTGTGATAGGAGAGTATCGGCAAGAATGAAAGGAAAAGTGTACAAGACGGTGGTGAGGCCAGCGATGTTGTATGGTTTAGAGACAGTGGCCCTGGGGAAAAGACAGGAGGCAGAGCTGGAGGTAGCAGAGATGAAAATGTTGAGGTTCTCTTTGGGAGTAACGAGGATGGATAGGATCAGGAATGAGCACATCAGAGGGACAGCACATGTAAGACGTTTTGGAGACAAAGTCAGAGAGGCTAGATTGAGATGGTTTGGACATGTACAGAGGAGGGATAGTGAGTATATTGGTAATAGGATGCTGAAGTTGGAACTACCAGGCAGAAGGCCTAGAGGAAGACCAGAGAGAAGATTTATGGATGTGGTGAAGGAGGACATGAAGGTAGTTGGTGTAAGAGAAGAAGATGCAGAGGATAGGGTGAGATGGAGGCGGATGGTTTGCTGTGGCCACCCCTGAAGGGAAAAGCCGAAAGGAAAAGAAGATGAAGAATAAAAAAATGAATTGGATGACTTCTTTGAGATTATAATTTTTTAACAGATTACTTACAAAATATAGGTACAGTTTCATGTTCTTTTTTTTTTTTTTTTACAGAAATCAAGAGTAGAAAATGTTTATACGCAATCAAATGAAACATTAAGGTCAACAGACAATCTAGTAGTATTTCAGTTCACAGTTATTGCATCTACTAATAACTTCCAAGAGATTGTTGGATATAACTGGCTTGTCTCATGACAGCTAGTCTTGTGACACTTTTTGTTTTAAATTTTCGTGTTTCGCAATTATATTGTTAGCATAAAGGTTAGCATGTCTGCCTTACAGTACAAAGGTCCTGGGTTCAAGTCACAGTGTTTCTGTTTGACAGTTGCACTCAGTGTTATCTGTGCTTCCACTGTGCTTGTGTGGGTTTCCCCTGAGTACTCTGCTTTCATCGCAACATGTAAAAACAAGCCTGTTAGGCTAAATGACTGCTTCAAATCTATTGAGCAATGTTGTTCTGTTGAACTGTAAAAAGGTCAGGAATCCACAGTGAACTGTTTTTTTTAATTCACTATCCACCTTCACAAACACATGATACTGGTTTGAACTCAGTGTTGATGATTAATTCTGCTCTATTATATACAGGGATCCCTCACTACTTCGCGTTTCAATTCATGCGGCTTCAGTGTATCACGATTTTTATTTATATATTTTTTTAAATATTCATTGAATAAAAAATAAGGAAATTAAGGAAGAATAGGAGGAAAAGTTAAGGAAAATGCGACAAAACAAGACCAATTATGCAAAAAAAACAAAAACAAAAAAAAAAAAACAACCCAAAACCTCCCATCAAAACTACTTACATTTTTATGTGAGGTGCGCATCTGAGTGCGTGCACGCACATCTGCATGTGCACACGTGCATCTGTATGTGTGTGTATTTATATTTTATTTTCATCTTTATGCATTATTTTTGAATGTTTAATTCTTATTATAAGCATTTATAGCGTTGAATTAATTGAATAATTGATATTATATACACATATACATGTACGTATACGTCAGTCGGGGGGTTGATCCTACTTCGTGGAATTCAGCAGTCGCTGGGGGATCTTGGTCCTAATTAACCACGGAAAGTGAGGGATCCCTATATATATATATATATATATATATATATATATATATATATATTTCTTTCTTTCTCCCTGTTCTCGGGAGTCGCCACAGCGAATCATCTGATCCGCACATTTGATTTGGCATAGGTTTTTACGTCAGATGCCCTTCCTGTTACAACCCTTTAGCAAGGGACAGAAACACGCCGACGGCTTTGCAGCTACTCTTTACGAAAGTCAGCAATGGTTCTTTTACATGCCTCTCACCATAGACAGTGAGAGACATGGCCCGCCTTTGATAACCCAGTTAGCTGCACTGGGGGGACAGTGACAACCCTGTGGGGACTCGAACCCCCAACCTTAGGATCAGCGATCCTGCGCCCTATCCACTAGACCACCACTGCCAATATCTATCTATCTATATCTATATCTATATATATATATATATATATTCTGCACTACACTATTTATTTCACTTTATACTGTACTATGTTGTCACTTTGCATTTGCTCTTTTGCACATATTTCCTTATATGTACTGTATTTGTTTTGGCCCAAAGCTTGTAAAAAAACAAAAACAAAAAAACCCAAAAACCCTACATAAATGCATCTGTCTACAGTAAGTGATTTAAACTGAAGTCTAATTCCTTATTTGTGTTCACTCACTTTGCAAATAATACTGATTTTGATAGGTGTGGATGTGAGGGTGAATGGTTGTGTGCGTTGCTCTACAATGAATGGTCTGGTATTCAGGGAGTATCACACCTTTGCCCAGAGTTGGATGAGAATAGTAGGATTAAGTGGTTTGATTTGTTTTTTGTATTGTTTTTGATATACTGCATTAATCTAACAAGGGAAATTTAATGTCTGCCTTTGACCCATCCAAAGTTAGCACACACATGGAGCAGTGGGTTCAGAGAAAAAAATTACAAACATTTATTCTTGCAGCCTACACTTTGTATTTATGAGATTAATAAATTAAAAACTGCTCTACATTTTAGAAAACACACTGATTCAAAGGCGTATTGTGTAACTATGAGAATATGGAATGTAAATCGTAGCCATCAATCTATACCGCCAAGTTTAAAAATATAACAAATTGTATTATTTAAAATGCAAATCGTGACTGTAATGTAATCAAGTACAACGACTCTCTGCAGGATTAGTGCTGCTGGAGCAAGAAAAGCTGCTGTCCCATGGGGTTTCACTGTGAAGAGGAAAGCAAAGCCTGCATGACTGACTCTATTGCTCTTTGAACAGAAGGCCGTGTCCAAGGGACAAAACCAATAATGTTACAGTATTCAATTTAATTAATAAAAGTATTATTTCATTAATTTTCAAGGTTAGACTTTTGTTGTGTCACAATAAACAGGGGCAGTGACACTACATCTAGATTTCTCACTCATGTGTAAATAAATTCCAAATAAAAACAATTCAATGCAAAGACAAATTTAAAAATAGACAAAAAAAAATCTCTTTAGCTACAAAAATGTGTGAATTATTTCTAATGATTCTTTCTGTTCATTGCATCATTTACGTTTAAAATCATTTCCACTTTTTTGATATTACCGTATACTGTATCTCACATTTTAATTTCACTATTTATCATCGTTTCCTGGGTTGTATCCCTTTAATTCACTTCAGTATGTTTTTCCTCCTATTAATAAGAATGTGACTAAATCTCCCATGTCAATAAAGTCTCAGTGCTCACAGAGTATTACGTATAAATATTACGTATATTAGCGGTATTTATCGTACATATAGTATATGCTGTAGTGTTTACCCCCAGTGCAGTGCAGCTAACCGGGTTATCAAAGGCCGGCTATGTCTTTCACTGTCTATGTGGAGAGATTCATGTAAAAGAACCATTGCTGACTTAAAGAGTAAACTGCACATCTGTCAGCATGTTTCTGTCCCTTGCTCAAGGGTTGTGTCAGGAAATCAAATGTGCGAATCATTCACTGTGGTGACCCCTAATAAAGGGAAAAGGCCGAAAGGAAATCTCTCATAGTATATAGTGTTTACATTTCCAACAGAAATAAATAATTTAAAGTAATTCTCTGAGTGAGACTCTATGTGAAAGATTAAATAATATAATCAGTGGTGGTATGATGGCGCAGTGGTTAGCATGTCCGCCTCACAGCAAGAAGGCTTGGGTTTGATTCCTGGGCTCGGGGTGTTTCTGTGTGTGGTTTGCATGTTCTCCGTGTACTTGCGTGGATTTCCTCGGGGTACTCTGGTTTCCTCCCGCTGTTCAAAAACATGCACATTAGGCTAATTGGCTATTCCAAATTCATAGACGTAAGTGTGAATTGTGTGCGTGTTGACTCTGCAAATGCCTGGTGAGTTGTTCACGGTGTACCCTGTCTTTGTCCAGAGTTGGCTGAGATGGATGCTAGCCTCCACTTGGTGGTTTAGAAAATGAATGAATGACAATATAATCAGCTTCAGATATGTCTCACATATACCGTAGTAAATCTGTAGGTTTCACATTTGTACACATATTGTATTCACATGACATAACTTCCTTTTTACTCTACCTACCCTGTAAGTCAAATTAGGCAAGATGTTGCACTGCATTTTTTAACATCTTTAGACATGACACTTTATCTGAAACTGGAGCAGTCACAGAACTCCTTTCTTGTTAAAACCTGTCCATATAGATTTCTCAATCCTCTGCACAACCTGTGACCATGTTTGTAACAAACTCTCCTGAAAGTTTATTCATTTCCGTATTTAACAACTGCAATACTGCAACTCTATTCACTGCTGGGATCATAGGATTAAGCGGTTCAGAAATTGAACGGATAATGAATAATGTGCGGTAGATGAAGAAAAATAGACTAGGCATAATTTTTAAATAATCAAAAAGGTGAAGTTTTATATTGTAGCTTCTTACTGAAATTGAAGTTGCGTTCATTAATAATCTTCAACGCCTCACTCATTTTCTGAACTGTTGAAAGGCAGGGTACACCCTGAATGTGGGGTCGGTGGTGTAGTGATTAGAGTGCTGGGCTCATGATCGGGAGGTTGTGAGTTCAAATCCCACTGAGACCCCTGGGCAAGGTCTCAACCACAAGTGTGCCTCTGTTCACCCAGCAGTATAAATGGGTACCAGTAAAAAAATATACTGGGAAGGTAACCTGCGATGGACTAGCGTCCCATCCAGGAGGAGTTGAACTCCTGGCTGCTTCACTGCTACGGAAACTGGGGATAAGCACCGGCCTGATGAGCCACTTGGCTCGGGTGTAAAAACCCAACAGACTTACCTTACCTACCTACACCCTGAACAGCTCACCAGGAGGAGGAAAAACAAGAATGGTGAGAACATGCAAATTCGACACAAAAACAGCCAAGCTCCCAAGCTTGGATGTTTCTGTGTGGTGTTTACATGAGACAGTGAACATGAGACAGTGAGGAGGTGCTCACCATTACCTGATTAGCCATCTTAATTTCTACTATTTTAGTATACAATAATTGCATGCCAAAATAATTTGTTCCTTCACACATTTTTTGCTGGATTAGTCAGATCATCATCGACTGATTTGCAACAAAGTACATTCATTTTCTGTAACCACTTAATCCTAATCAGGGTCACAGGGAGACTGGCACCCATCCCAGCCAACTCCGAGCGAGGGCAGAGTACACCTTGGACAGCTCTGCAGCCTACTCTTGTTGAAAGTCAGAAATGGTTCTGCTACATGTTTCACACCATAGACAGTGAGAGACATGGCGGCCTTTGACAACCCTTTTAGCTGCACTGAGGGGGGACAGTGACAACCTGTTGAGAGTGGGGCTTGGACCCCCAACCTTAAGATCAATGATCCAGCACCTTACCACCAGGCCACCACAGCCCTTCCAACCAAGTATACAGTATTGAAACATTATTTAGGATTCAGCCTGACTGCAGATTTGCAGGTTTTTATCACCCCCTAGAGGCAAAAAAAGACGTTTCTATGGAAACCTACAACCAACAGCCTGGATTACCGAGTGCTCTTCTAGTATGAAGGAGAGATGTCTGCACTGAACAGGAAATTCATTCAAAAGTTGGCTGAAACTCTCTCTA
The DNA here is from genome assembly GCA_024760905.1 of Plotosus lineatus. NCBI lineage: Eukaryota > Metazoa > Chordata > Actinopteri > Siluriformes > Plotosidae > Plotosus > Plotosus lineatus. Next base: position 78,340,774 of record CM045728.1, on the reverse strand, counting down.
AACAAGTTAAACACTGTAAGTATGGCAGATTGTTGCAAATTATTTTTCTGAATGTTACACAGCTAACAGAAAGCATGCACTTGTTCAGTACTAAAGCATATACTGTACACATTAGCATCTTAGCTAACTGCTAGCTAACTAACACTATTTACCAACTAGGTTGAAGAAATGTAATTTTACTTTCACTTACAAATCCCCACAGTTATGGAATAATCTTCCAGTTAATGTTCGGGACTCAGACACAGTGTCTGTTTATAAGTCGAGGCTGAAAACTTACTTGTTTTGTCCAGCATTCAGTGAATAGCCTTTGATTAGGTAAGGGATCAGATCTGGGGGTCTCAGGCATAGAGAGTTCTGGGTAATTGTGATGTTGGGATGCTGTTTCCCCCCTTCCCATTCTGCATGCTCACGCAAATCCGTTGACAGTGGGGTAGCTGATTGCCCAACATCACAGTGTGCCCTCATGTCTGTCTTCCTTCGGGTTCGCTCTCTTTTAGTTATCCTGCCATAGTCAGTCAGGCTGGAGTCCCTGCTCGCACTCAGCAATTATAAATTCTTGTTTCCATTCACTTCTTCACTTATCCCCTTAACGTCCGGGGATGTCATTGGGGCACCTTCATGGCGAGACTTGGGCTGATTTGGCCTGGCGGAGCCCATCCCTCTCCAGGTCGTTAACCACCTACGGGCAATTTAGAACGGCCAATTAACCTACTGTTCATGTCTTTGGATTGTGGGAGGAAACCGGCGCACCCAGAGGAAACCCACACAAGCACGGGGAGAACATGCAAACTCCACACAGAAACACCCAGGCCAGGAATCAAACCCAGGCCTTCTTGCTGTGAGGCGGACGTGCTAACCACTACACCACCGTGCCGCCTTTGTTTCCATTACACTATTATAAGTAAACCTAATACACAGACACACACACACACACACGTTGATCCTGAGGTACACATTCTTCTTCTGGGATGCCGGTGATCCTGATTGTTCTGCTTTCTGGGTCCTGTGGTCTGTGCTGGTGTGCTGATTCTGGCTGGAGTTCTCATCTTAGAAGCCCCTCCCTCCTGCTGAAGATGATCTTATACAGTCTTAGATGTGCACACATGACTTTTCACTGCTGGTGATATAAAACTCTTCCCACAATTACGTAGGATTTACAGTTGTATAACTAACCAGACTACATGTTGGACTGCAATGAATTTCTCATATATAGTTTGTATCTTTATGGTTTCACCCAAAAGGGGATGGGTTGCCCTGTTGGGCCTCGTTGCTCTCAAGGTTTCTTCCTAGCATCAACTGAGGGAGTTTTTCTTTACCGTTTGCGGGCGACGCTCATTAGGGATGTGTAGGGGTTGGAGTAAATGTATAAACTCTTTTATACTTTATAAACTCCCACTTTTACTGTCTAACGCTGCTTTGTGACAATGTAAATTGTGAAAAGAGCTATACAAATAAAAGTGAATTGAATTAATTTTAATAACCAGTTGTTTGTACTTTATGTAATACTCTGGTATATATGGAGTGTTTGCATGAATTATTTGTGGACACCTGTTTTGTTTTGTTTTTTGTAACTCTAGATTAAGTTGTTAGCGCATCCTGATTTTACAAAACACTGAGGTTGGTGGATAATGCTCAACCTTGGCTCTGGATGTTGTAGGACTGTCTTGGTTATCAGGGGCCATACCTTTGGGTTGGAAAACCGAGGTGGTAGTTCCCTTCCATTGAAGGGTCCAGAGGGTGTGTTCAAATGGTCGTGGAATCGCACTTCTCAGTCCACCCAGGAAAGTCTATACATGGGTGCTGGAGAGAAGGATCCAACCGATAGTTGAACCTTGGATTCAGGAGGAACAATATGGTTTTAGTTGTGGCCGCGGCACTCTAGACCAGCTCTGCACACTCTACCGGGCCCTGATGGGGGCATGGGAGTTTGACCAATCTATCTACATGTGTTTTGTGAATTTAGAGGTTTTTCAGACATGTCCCTTGGGTTATCTTGTGGGGCGTGCTCAGGGAGTACAGTGTACTGAACCTGTTGCTACGGACCATTCAGTTGCTGGATCACCATAGCCAGAGCTTGGTCTGCATTGGTAACAATAGGTCCACTTTGTTTCTGGTGAGTGTTGGAGGATGCCAAGGCTGTCCTCTTTCATTGAATCTGTTCATAATTTTCTTGGACAGAATTTCTAGATGCAGCTGCAGTGTTGAGGGGTTTTGGTTTGGTGGCCACCGGATCTTGTCTCTGTATTTTGCGTGTGATGATCTCCTTTTAGCGTCATAAATTCAGGACCTCTAGCTCTCATTGGAGTGATTCGCAGCAGAGTGCAAAACAGCCAGGATGAGAATCAGCACCTCAAAGTCTCATGATACGATTCTCAGCCAGAAAAGGGTAGCATACGCCCTCCAAGTCTGGAATGAGGTCCTGCCCCAAATGGAGGGGTTTAAGTATCTTGGGGTCTTGTTCACAAGTGAGAAGAAGGAGCGGGAGATTGACGCGGCCTCTGCTGTAAAGCAGAGCTTGTACCGGTCCATCGTGGTGAAGAGGGAGCTGAGCCACAAGATAAAGCTCTCACTTTACCAGTTGCTCGATGTTCCAACCATCACCTATGGTCACGAGCTTGGAGTAGTGACCGCAAGAACATAATCACACATACGAGTGGCTGAAATGAGCTCATTCGCAAGGTGGCGGGGCTCTCCCTTAGAGATAAGATGAAAAGTTCAGCCATTTGGGAGGAGCTCAGAATAGAACCACTGCTCCTCCAAGCTGAGAGGATCCAGTTGAGTTGGCTCTAGTATCTGGTAAGATGCCTCCCGAACGTGTCCTTGGTGTGGTGTTTCATACATCTCCAGCCGGAAAGAGACCTCGGGGTTGACCCTGAACATTCTATGGGGATTATGTCTCTCGGCTAGTCTGGGAACGTCTCGGGTTCTCCCTGGAAGAGCTGAAGGAAGTGGCTGGGGAGAGGGACACCTGAACCTCACTGCTTAGGCTGCTGCCCTCACGACCAAACCCCGGACTAAGCAGAGGAAGATGATGCTGTATAAAATAACAGCATCTGTTTGCCATACTGATTCAGATTAAAGTATACATTGCCTCATAAAATCCTGTTGTTATAGATTGGGTTCAAAATCATTTGAACCAAGGGCCACATCATAAAATTCCAAGGTCAGCAAGGGCCGAATAATCACTGAACATCCATTTCAAGGCTTGAAACCAAACCTGCATAGCAAAATTTTTAATTAGTTTAAGTATTTGTTATTGTTCTCCTTTTACACTTTCCTATTCTGATAATTAGCAATATTGCAATCTTTCTTGAGACTTGAATAATGCTGTTTATTTGAAACAGACTGCTACCACCTGGTTGAAGAAAGATGAATTACATTTAATGATAATTTGTGATGCAAAAAATGCAGCATTATGTTCTTTTTAAGCTCTCAAGGGCCAAATTGTTTGCATGCTGGATTTGGCCCGTGGGTCTTGAGTTTGACACCTGTGCATTACATGATCAGATATAAATGTTTACATAAAGTTATATGTACAAATTGAACTGGAAGATTCTTTTTGATGTGCAGTTAATAAAACCGAAACAGAATGCCTGATCCGGCTGTTTAACTCGCTACTGGAAGAACAGACTGAGAGGAAAGTGGCTCATGGACTGGACCGGGGTAAATTCCGTGACATACTTCACAATACATTCGGACTGACTGATGACATGATACTGGACCGAGGTAGGGTCACAGTTTACAGTGTCCTGGATATACATTTAGCTTCTACTAAATGAATATTTCAAATAATTTATTAGTGTAACCGTCTTACTGGGTTTTTTTTAAATCTCATCTGTCCCAGTTTTTCATGCGTTTGACAAGGACAATGACAGCTACATCAGTGTTAAGGAGTGGATGGAAGGACTTGCAGTCTTCCTCCGAGGAACACTGGATGAGAAGATTAAATGTGAGTAAAATCAGTGCTTTCTTTCATATGATTGATAATCATATTGCTCTTCATGCCATGGCCCTCTTTTCAAAATGCCTGCAGTCTGTTTTGATGTGTACGACCTGAATGGGGACGGCTACATATCTCGAGAGGAAATGTTTCACATGCTGAAGAACAGCCTGATCAGACAGTTGACTGAAGAAGACCCTGATGAAGGAATTAAGGACCTTGTTGAAATAATACTGAAGAAAATGGTAAGAGGATGGGAAGCATGGAGGATGGGGGATACAGAGAACAGTCATCTACATTATGACAGTTTAGGTTAAATTTAATTTGTAACTAATTGATGTGTCCAGGATTATGACCACGACAGCAGAGTTTCATATTCAGATCTTGAAAAGGCTGTAAAAGAAGAAAACTTGCTATTAGAAGCTTTTGGATCATGTCTTCCTGACACAAAGGTAAAAAAATATATATATGAAAAAAGAGTGCAAGAATAAGTAAAACTGAGGGAACTTACTTAATCACTTATACTCCCGTTGTTTGATATATACTGCAATAAATACAGTAGGCCCTTGACTATTCGCGGTTTTGCACTCACGGTTTGTATATTCGCGGATTGCCAAGCAACTGTCACGTCATTCAATTTCAGCCAATGGCTGTCCTCCTTCCTGCTGATTGGTTGAGATGATGTAATGCGTGCACAAGTTGTCAATGAGTCTTTTTTTTAGTGTGTTTTAATTACCAATTAAGCTCGATGATGCCACTCAAACGCTGTCCGTCTTGTGAAAGTTTAATTTTTATCAGTACATTACAGAAAATAATGAACTTTATCACAATATGCTAATTTTTTGAGGACATACATACACATTGTATGTATATATATATATATATATATATATATATATACACACACACATACACACACATATATATATATACATAAACATATATATATATACATATATATACATAGACATATATATATATACACACACACATACACACACATATATATATATACATAAACATATATATATATACATATATATACATATACATAGACATACATATACATAGACATACATATACATAGACATATACATATACAGTATACATATATATATATATATATATACACATACATACACACACACATACATACATACACACACATATACACAAATTTTCTTTAAATGGTCTGCCACCTTTTTTTATTGAAATACAAGGGTTTTTTCCCTTTTTTTCTTACTAATGTATTGTTTTTTTTTTCTTTTTGCAGAGCCTACAGGCATTTGAGCAACATACATTCCAGGACACAATGCGGCACAGATTCACTTAACCAATAAATTACCAACAATGATTTAAAACTCGATTCTTGCATGTGTTACTGTATAGGAAATGCTTGAATGGAACATAATTAAATTCTTCTCCGAGTCTTTGTGGTGGTGGTGATTGTAGTCATCTCTGGGGGAATGGACGAGACCTTAAAATAATAATAATAATAATAATTAAAAAAAAAAAAATTAAATGCGGCATTTTAGCAACCAGCCACTAACTTCTGTCACATTCATTCATTCACCACTTATCCCATCAGGGTCATGGAGAGGCTGGAGCCCATCTGAACTCATCCTTCCCAGAAGCTACTTTTCTTGTAATACCAATTTGTTGTCTATATTTTCATCTTCTGTACTTGAAACTGGCAAGAGACTCGCTTCTTGGAGTTTCTACACACTGAATAAGATAATATAATCTTATTTTCCGAGTTTCATTGTGATGATCCTGACTGAACTTGGTGGAATCGTGGTAATCACAATTATGTTGTATCATAATTTGTTGTCACTTGTGATAGAACGTGGAAAGCACGAACGAGCACAGAACAGTTTAATAGACCTTAAAGTGTAACAGACTTTGATGCGCCATTGTAGGAGATATTCGTGAACTTGCAAACATGATTCCTTCAAGTTTCATCTTGACGCAACCTGCCCTGGTTTTATTCCCTTCCATTCTTGCTCCAAGAGTACTCATAAATCATGGAGCCCTACACTTTTTTTTTTTTTTTTAAATCATGGAGATTGAGGACATCATGCCCCAGTGTAAACCCGGGGTTCCCAAAAGGCAGCCTTCTTCCCCACCAGTGAGGTGACATTCCATGTAACAAAAGCCTGGGTCAGCAGCCAAGGGTCGGGCTGGCAGAACCCATGTCTTCAGCTGCCACCCAGATCACAATGCACACAACCCCTATAGCCCGTCCCACAGGTTTTGGGTCTATAAGAAGGCAGACCTATGTCTCCTCTTTGGCTTGGCCTGGCCAGGACCCATATGTAGGAGCCTGACCATCAGATGGAGGCTTATCTTCAGGACTGAAGAAGCTAGGCCTTTGTCCTCCCAAGGCTCATCTCCGGAGTGCATCCTGATGACCTGCGTCTAGGCAAGGGATACCACAATTTTGCTCTTTATATATATATATCTCCATAGAGGTCTTCCAAACCACACTTAGTCTGGACCTTCATCTCAGACTTGTTTGTCTCTGGTGACCCTACCAAGGGCATAATGCCCCCTACAATATATTGTAGCTCCCATTATCATTAGGACATAAATCCCCTCTACCACAATAAGGTTTCACAATTGAAGGAGGGGTGGCAGGAATTTTTCCTCAGAGATAGGGTGAGAAGTTCATCCAATAAGAGCTCGAAGTAGAACGGCTGTATTGAGAGAAGCCAGTTTAAGTAGCTTGGGCATCTTATCAGATCACCTCCCTTCAGACATGTCCAATTGGGAAGAGACCCTGGGGTTGACTCAGAACATGCTGGAGGGACTGTCTTCTCAGCTGGTCTGGGAACACCTCGGTGCACCCTGGAATTGCTGGAGGAAGTTGCTGGAGAAAGGGACATCTGGACCTCACTGCTTAGGCTGCTGCCCTCACAACCCGACCAAAGATTGAGCGAAAAATTAAGATTTGAATGGTACTATTAAACAGAGTTGTTTTGGTAATTATCATCACCCCACCTCGCATAAAACAATCAAAAGAATTTTTAATTGGCATTTATACACCTCCACCCCTCACCCCCATTTTCTCCATAATTTATCATCATCATCATCATCATCATCTTTCGCTTAGTCCAGGGTCGGGTCGCAGGAGCAGAAACCTAAGCAAAGAGGTCCAGACGTCCCTCTCCCGGGCCACTTCCTCCAACTCTCCTGGGGGGACACCGAGGGGGTCCCAGACAAGCGGAGAGACACAGTCCCTCCAGCATGTTCTAGGTCGACCCCGGGGTCTCTTCCCGGTTGGACATGCCCGAAACACCACACCAGGGAGGCGTCCGGGGGGCATTCTGACCAGATGCCCGAGCCACCTCAACTAGCCCCTCTCAATGCGGAGGAGAAGTGGATCTACTCCGAGCTCTCCCCGGATGGTGGAGCTTCTCACCTTATCTCTAAGGGAGAACCCCGCCACCCGGCGAAGGAAGCTCATTTCAGCCGCTTGTATACGTGATCTTGTTCTTTCGGTCATTACCTAAAGCTCATGACCATAGGTGAGGGTTGGAACGTAGGTTGACTGGTAAATTGAGAGCTTCGCCTTGCGGCTCAGCTCCTTCTTCACCACGACGGACCAGTACAGGCACCGCTTAACAGCAGAGGCTGCAGCGATCCGTCTGTCGATCTCTCGCTCCATCCTTCCCTCACTCGTAAACAAGACCCCAAGATACTTAAACTCCTCCACTTGGTGCAGGAAGGACCTCATTCCCGACCCGGAAGGTGCATTCCACCATTGTCCGACTGAGAACCATGGCCTCAGACTTGGAGGTACTGATCTTCATCCCGGCTGCTTCACCCTCGGCTGCGAATATCTCCAATGAGAGCTGGAGGTCCCCACTTGATGAAGCCAAAAGGACAACATCATCCGCAAAAAGCAGAGACCAGATCCGATGGCCACCAAACCAGAACCCCTTATCGCCTCGACTGCGCCATAAAATTATGAACAGAATCGGTGACAAAAGACAGCCTTGGCGGACTCCAACTCCCACTGGAAACGAATTCGACCTGTTGTTGCCAATACGGACAAAACTCTGGCTCCGGTGATACAGCGACCGAATAGCTCATAGCTCCGGAACGCCGTACTCACGGAGCACGCCCCACAAGATAGTTCGAGGGACATGGTCGAAAGCCTTCTCCAAATCCACAAAGCACATGTGGACAGACTGGGCAAACTCCCATGCCCCCTCCAGAATCCTGTGGAGCATATAGAGTTGGTCAAGAGTGCTACGGCCAGGACGAAAACCACATTGCTCCTCCTGAATCCGAGGTTCGACTATCGCTCAGATCCTCCTCTCTGGTACCCCTGCATAGACTTTTCCAGGTAGGCTGAGGAGTGTAATTCCCCGATAATTGGCACACACCCTCCGGTCCTCCTTCTTAAAAATTGGGACCACCACCCCAGTTTGCCAATCCAGAGGTACAGCCCCTGATGACCACGCGATGTTGCAGATACCTGTCAACCAAGACAGTCCTACAACATCCAGAGTCCTGAGATATTCCGGGCGGATCTCGTCCAACCCCGGATCTCGACCACCGAGGAGCTTTTTGACAACCTCAGTGACCTCCACTCCAGTAATGGCCGGACCCCCACCTGAACCCCCAGGGTCTTCCTCTTCCACGGAGGGCGTGTTGGTGGGATTGAGGAGGTCCTCAAAGTATTCCCTCCACCTCTCGACGACATCCCCAGTCAAGGTAAGCAGCTCCCCACCTCCACTGTAAACAGTGTTTGTGAAGAACTGCTTCCCCATCCTAAGGCGTTGGATGGTGGTCCAGAACCTTTTTGAGGCCAATCGATAATCACTCTCTCTAGGCCCTCACCGAACTCCTCCCACGGCCGAGATTTTGCATCTGCGACAGCCTCGGCTGCAGCACGTTTGGCCTGCCGGTACCTGTTTGCTGCCTCAGGAGTCCCAGAGGCTAATAAAATCCGATAGGCCTCCTTCTTCAGCTGGACGGCCCCCTTCACCGCAGGTGTCCACCACCGGGTTCAGGGATTACCGCCATAACAAGCACTGACGACCTTACGGCCACAGCTATGGGCTGCCGCCTCAGCAATGGAGACACGAAACATGGCCCATTCGGATTCCATGTCCCCTGCCTCCTCCAGGATGTGGTTGTAGCTCTGCCGGAGGTGGGAGTTAAAGGCCTCTCGGACAGGGGACTCCGCCAAACGTTCCCAGCAGACCCTGGGACGCCTGGGCCTGCCAGGTCTGGAAGGCAACCTCCCCCACCACCGAAGCCAACTCACTTCCAGGTAGTGATCGGTAGACAGCTCAGCTCCTCTCTTCACCCGAGTGTCCAGAACATATGGTCGCAAGTCCGATGACATGACTACAAAGTCGATCATCGAATTGCGACCTGGGGTGTCCTGGTGCCAAGTGCACTTATGGGCACACTTATGTTCGAACATGGTGTTCGTGATAGACAAACTGTGACGTTCACAGAAGTCCAACAACGAAACACCATTCGGATTCAGACTGGAGAGGCCGTACCTACCGATCATACCCTTCCAGGTCACACTATCATTGCCCACATGGGCGTTGAAGTCTCCAAAGACAATGCTGTGTGAGGTAAGTGTCAGTCATCTACCCTTCAATCACTCAACTATATTTGTTACAGTTTTAAATGAAAACTTGTTCCACAGCTGTACTACTAACATTACTTACCTTTGCCATTGTGTGCCTGATTAAATTAGCCGTTACGTTCAAAGAATCATCTTTCATGTCCGTTTTCTGCTCTTCTGGCAGTTTGGGTCCAAACAAAGGAGCATTTTTATCTGGCATTCCAAAAAAGTCTATAGAGTTCTCCATTTTTCTCTTTCTGTTTTCCAAATAGGACGTCCTTGGAATGAACCTTGGTGCTGTGGATAGAGGGTTTGGGGATTCTTTAGTTCTTTCTCTTTCTTCCTTGTCTGTTGATGCTGAATTGGGACAGCTTAAGGTCTGTTTGGCAAATTCTGGCAAAGCTGGGATGAAATGATGAAGAGATCCCATTTTATCTTCAGTAGGTACACTTGTTGGGAGACTGTGTTTAAATTCTCTACAGGGGAAACACTTCTGAGGAGCCTCTCTAGGTGGCGGTAAAGGCAAAAGTGGGAATCCTGAATAAGTGTCAGGATTTGAAGTCTGTATTTGAGGACTGTTTACATTTCCGAATGCTGTAGAAGCTGGTTCAGGTAACGCTGCAGGATTTTTGGATTCTGAGAGTTCCCTGTCACAAAAGGTTTCTGTAAGAGAAATTGTTAGGGATGGAATGTCAAAAAATGCAAAAGGATAATTAATATTTCAACATGAAGTTAGAAAATGTGCTATGAGTATTTCAGGACCCTACCTGATTTTATACATGCTCTGGTGATGTAGCTCCTCCTGTCTTGTAGTTTTTTTCTTACATCATCTACAGTCTCATATTCTGGAGCATAACATACATGCAGTATCCCCCCATAGAAGCTTTTTTCATCAGTGTTCCTCTTAGCAGCCCTGGGAAAAAAAAACAATCAGTGTAATTACATATTTTGTATATCTGTATATGGCAGCTATGTAATACCGTATTTATCATCAGTTCCCTCAAGTTCATTCTTACCTTGCACTTGTAAGTTTCTGAAACTTGAACAGAAAAGCTTCAGTGAACTGTTCAGCAGGATATTCATCAAGAACTCTGTATTCCTCAATCACTCCATAAAGAGCAAAGAGCTGCACCAGCTCGGTCATCACACCGATAGCAGGTACTCCTTGCACCAGGAGAAACCGAGACTCCAAATTAATAGTGTACACCTACAAGGATAAATAACAATAACAATAATAATAATAATAATAATAATAATAATAATAACATAGAAAAGCACACAACCACCTGGCTGAGTTCCTCAGTCCTCTGACTGTGACCAATATGTCATCACATGACAGTGTCTAATTTTGATTGCATGATTTTATGTTTATGAGCACAGCAACTGGCCTCCAACTGCACTCCGGACACTACAGTGTGGCTTTCCACTGTTCCTGAGCTCACAGTTTACTTGTTAAATGTAGGATAAAGTTCCCTTTTGGGACAAGAAAATTAAAAAGTAAAATAAAGAATGCCCCTACAATGGCCTGGCAGACAGTCCAGGGTATACCTCACCCAGAGTGGGCTGAGATGGGCACCAGCCTCCCCACGACCCTAATTAGGATTAAGCAGTTCAGAAAATGAATGAATGAACAAAGAATGCCCTGAAGAAGATATTGCAGGTCTTAATTTAAACAACCATGACAAATTAATTCATGAAATAATAATCCTGTTATACTTATTATACAAATACACAAAATGTCGAGTTATGAGAGACCCGAACAAGAGTGTCACACTCATTTTCACTGAGGGGCCACATCACTAAATTTATAGGTAATTGAGGGCTGAATAATCACAGAACATCCATTTTAAACAGGAAACCATGAAATCTGTATTGCAAAAATGATTAGTTTGAGCATCTGTCCTTTTTTTATTTTATTTATTTGCATTTTCTGGCCACCCTTGACAGCAACAAGCTAGCATGCAATCGCTTGTCATGAATAACCAGCTGTTCACTTCAAATAGGCTGCTGCCACCTAGTGGAAGGAGGACGAATTAGGTTTCATGTTAATGTAATACGAGAGATGTATAGGTACTGTATTAATCCCAGAGGACACAACATCACAACATTGTCAAAAAACATTACAATTAAATAGTCATCAAGGTCACAGCACAAAGCCAAGGAATCTTACTCAAATATTTGTATGAATGTCCGATAATCATATTTTTGAAAGTTCTCACAGGCCACATAAAATGAGTCGAATTTAGCCCGCAGGCCTCGAGTTTGATACTTGTGGACTAGAACATTCTACCAAAGATAACAGACCCAGTGTCCTGATTAAATGGAGATTGCCTAAGTGGGATTTAATTCATCGCCTCCAGCATGCACTGTTCTTCTGAAACAAACAACTGTTTCGGTTCAATATTTTCATAATTCTTTCACTTTTTAAATAATTCATCTAATTTAGTTAATCTCCATTTAATCAGGACACTGAGTCTGTTATCTTTGGTAGAATGTTCTAGTCCACAAGTGTCAAACTCGAGGCCTGAGGGCTAATTCAGAATTTGGGCATTGGTGGGCTCAGTGGTTAAGGAGTGCTTAAGGCGGGTTACCGATCCAAAGGTCGGGGTTCTGTCACCACTGTTGGGCCCTTGAGCAAGGCCCTTAACCCTAAATTGCTCAGTCATATAAAAAAGGATAATTGAGGGTTAAGGGCCTTGCTCAGGGGCCCATAACCCTCAACTGCTCAGTTGTATAAATGCTAGAATTAGCGAGGAATTGGAGGTAAACACCTCAGCTACATTCTTCATGGGGCTTCAGAAATACGTCCACGAAATACAGCCACTTGTAAGATTGCTACCTTTACGGCTTTTGGTCTTCTTCCCTCTCTGTACTTTGGTCTGGTGTGACAGGCTTTCTGTTGCTCATGATGTTTGTACACTCGCGGTGTATCCCAAACGGAGCTTTCCTTAGACGCCGCCATGTTTTGTCGTCTATTCCGCGCCTGCGCACAAAAAAAAAAAAAAAGGGGGGGGGGTGCTGTATCGATGCTACCTTCACATGCTACTCAAATTATTATCAATTCAAGTTTCCGACCTAACTGGACTTTCAAATTCAAAAATTGTACGAATGAGAACTTCGGAAATTAACTACTTTTATGTTACAGATTAAAAAACAATGTTAATGAAATTTTCTTTCTTGTAAGTTGAATTATATTTCTTTCTTTTTTATTTTTAATGTTAATAGAAATATGCAGAGGTGTACTAATAAACAATTTTATAGACAAATAATACTATTTGTGAAGGAGCACATGAAGGTAGTTGGTGTAAGAGAAGATGTAAAGGACAGATGGTGAGATGGAGGCAGATGATTCGCTGTGGCGACACCTAAAGGGTAAAGCCGAAAGGAAAAGAAGAAGAAGAAGTAGTCGGTCGGGGCGGTAGGGAGCGTGAAATGTCTTTTTCTTGCTAGAGGGGGCGCCACAGAAAATAATTGAGAAGCACTGTTCAAAGCAGAAGCAGAACTGGAAGAGTTTGTACACGTCATTAACTGTAAAATAGTAAACTTTGCACTGATTGGATAGATTAAATCTCTATGGAGATTCTGGCTATACCTCACAGCAAAAAGGCCTGGGTTCAATTATCAGCTCGGATGTTACTGTATGGAGTTTGTATGTTCTCCTGTGCTTGTGTGGGTTTCCTCCCACGGTCCAAAAACATGCACAGTAGGTTAATCGGCAGTTCCAAATCATAGGTGTGAGTGTTGGCCTTGTGATGGCTTGGCAAGCTTTCAAGGGTGCACCCCACCCTCGCCCAGAGTCAGCTGAGATGGGCACCTGCCTCCCCGTGACCCTGATTAGGATTAAGCATTTCAGAAAATGAACGCATGAATGGATGGATGGATGTCTTTGTTTGGTTTCACTGACCATGATGATAATCTTTGCTCAGTATTTTTTTTTTGATTTGCAAATCATCTTGTCTGAATCTTATATTAATAAGTCTGTAATTTCCTGCAAGAAACCAAATTTCCTTGAACCCTCTGCTGACATAAAACATAATTCTTTTTTATTTTAGAATCTACAAAGCATACACCCTTTTTAAGCTTTACAAGATTTCATTTTATTAAACTTAAAAAAATATATATACAGTATATAATATATACAATATAGTATAAATATACAAATTTTAATTTGATGATAAGTATCTTTGGGACTGCTGGCATGCTTTTTTGTTTGTTGCACCATCTCTGTATTCATTGTAATATAGGTACTTGTTTAAATAACATTTTTAATGAATGAATCATTAAATATTACTGTGGATTATGGCCGAAAAAGTCTCCAACTTTATTATTAAACTATAATCTACAGTGAAATGAGTCAGTTGAGGTGGTTTGCATTTATGGTTTGAATGATTCCTGTCACATCTAGAAGTATTTATATGTCCATGGTGAACCCAGAACTGTGGATGGATATGTCCTGTCTGACCTGGCAGCACCTCAGGATCCCCAGCAGGAACCAGAGCATTTAGCACCTGGGCTTCCCTCCTCGACCTGCTGTCACGTGACCTTACACAACTTCGTCCGGATCAGAAAAGTATTCTGATGCCTCCATGATAAGCAAAAGAAAATTAATGTGTGAACCCTTAAATATGTTTTCTACTTGTACAGTACTTGAAAAGAAATCTCTTAAATGCTTATCTCTCCCTCTCAAGAGAAATGCAATCAGAAAATTCGGACCACCAAGGCAATGTGCTCTAAACTTTTAATTCCAGGAATTTTGCTCTATGCGAAATGTTTAAAAAATACTTCAAAGGTCTCCTGGATCCAGATGTGGATCATGCCCAAATTTTAATCACTCATTCATTTCCCCAAGTCTCAAATTTGGTTAAAATTTCACGGAAATCTGTCCATTAGTTTTAGTTATCAGACACGTAACCAATCTCAGAAGATCCACCTTGGCGAAGGTAGCTATTGTAGGTTCGGCTTCCCCAAGTGTAGCAGGTCAAGATTAAAGAACGTGGTGGAGACTACAGGGACTGAGTAATAACCTTCCGTGAAATGGTGTCTGATGCGTGCTTGCGGCGGGGTGCACGAAGACAGAACAACACGAGAACTGGGGGTCGGACGGGTCTTGCATTCCTGGGTGAAATCGAGCAACCAAGAGGAACACAGGCGCAACTGTGCAACCAAAAGAGACGAGCGCTTGAAGGTTGCATCAGACCAAATCAATCAATCTCAACGATGGCGAGGTATTTACAAAAACCAAAACACTTACAAAGTATTCTTAAATGCACACATATATATTTCTATTTTATATTTTATTGTTCTGTTCTAATGAACTCAAGGATGTTACACCTTTCTAAGCTATTTTGCATCCCCTACTGATGGTACTTCAAGAGCCTGTAACAGTGAATTTCTCCATTATGAGATTAAAGCTGCATATTATCTTATCTTTATATATATATATATATATATATATAGATATATATATATATATATATATATAGATATATAAAAACTTGTATAACCTGAAATATTTTCTAAATACACCAACTTTTTTTTTTAACAAAAATACAACAAAAGAATACTTAAATGCATTTCTATAACGTATATACACGTTTTCTTAAATGTAAAATGTATTATAAAAACCCTCAAGTGTACAGAGCTATCCAAAAATAAAAACAAAATAACTACTATCTCTCATTTTATATGTTGTGACTACTATCTTTATCGACAGTTCGATTATTCGTGTCTGCTTTGCACTCTTGCCATGGTTAGCATGGTAGCTTATCTGTTTACATTAGCGAGTTAGTCAATTATTCCGGAATAGTTTACAAAACCACCCTGAATGACGTTTTAATCACGTTTCAATGCAATGTTTGGTAGTTATGGGATTCAACCGGTTACTTTGGTATTTAACAACTCCAAAAACTGCTTTCTCCACCTGTCACCCAACTTAGTTTCTCAACTGGGTCTCCGAGAGGTGGGTATGATCAGCAAGAGTCCTTTAATTTTTGCATGCAGTCTCAGTAAACGTGTGTGTGTGTGTGTGTGTGTGTGTGTGGTACAGAGTCAGGTGTTGGAGTTGTCCTGGACTGATGGTGATAAAGCTCTGTTCTTAAGCTGGATCAGAGCCACAAACACTTCACTATCAGGGCAAGAGAACAGGGCTGAGCTCAGCAGGCAGTTTGGAGAGTGGCTTGGGTTATGTGAAGGAACACAGGTGCCTTATTTATCATTGTGATCATGCTGACTTCCATCTGATTGCTTTGTGAGAATAGTAAAGTACAGTGTAAAGATGGGTCTTTCCACCTATAGGGCTTCCTGAGGCCATGTGTTCATGAGCAGTCAGTGCAGCAGGTGCTGGTGGAACCGCTCTCTTCAAATGACTGGGAAATCCTGGTGAGTGTTTTTAGAGCCTGAACACCTCCTTATATTCTGCATTCGATTAAATCAGTTACAGGACACCTGAAAATATTTATTCATAGTGGCATGAGTTCAAGCGAGCCATGAATTTCAGCTGTTGGTTGGAAACTAAACTATTATCATTCTTCAAATTACATGTAGGGTGATGTAGTGATGCCCGTTTTCCTCACAGCAAGAAGATCCTGTGTTAAGATCCCAGGCTCAGACATTTATAGGTGGTGTTTATGCATTTTCTCCAGGTGCTCTGGTTTGCAAATACATTCCAGAGAGATGCACATAAGACTACAGTAATTAGTTGTTCTCAATTGCCCATAGGTGCTAGTGTGAGTGCAAATGATTGAGTGTGCGCTATTCAGAGTGTACCCCACTTTCCATCCATGTTGGCTGAGGCAGGCTCCGGCCACCATTCACCCTCTTAGGATTAAGCAGTTCATCAAATGAGTGAGTGCATGCTGACTCAGTACTTTCGATAATATTTACAAACATCCCCTTTTCAACCCCAGTGGGGCTGGTGGCCTAGTGGTTAGGGTGTTGCGCTCATGATTGGGAGGTTGTGAGTTCGAATCCCACTGAGACCCTCACTGTGCTAAGACCTCTGGGCAAGGTCTCAACCACAATTGTGCCTCTGTTCACCCAGCAGTATAAATGGGTACCAGTAAAATATACTGGGAAGTTAACCTGCGATGGACTAGCGTCCCATCCAGGAGGAGTTGGACTCCTGGTCGCTTCATGCTATGGAAACCAGGGATAAGCATCGGCCTAATGAGCCACTGTGGCTCGGGTGTAAAAACCCAACAGACCTTACCTTTAACTTTTCAACCCCTATCCCCAGTGCAGCTAACTGGGTTATCAAAGGCGGGCCATGTCTCTGACTGTCCATGGTGAGAGGTTCATGTAAAAGAACCATTGCTGACTTTTGTAAAGAGTAGCTGCATAGCCATCAGCGTGTTTCTGCCCCTTGCTAAGGGGTTGTGTCAGGAAGGGCATCCGGCGTAAAAACCTCTGCCAAATCGAATATGCAAATCATTAATATGACTTCCAGAAGATGGAGGCAGATGATTCGCTGTGTTAACCCCTGAAAGGAAACGTTCGAAAGGAAAAGAAGATCCCTTTTCAAACCCATCAAATGACAGTCAATATTACTCTGCTAAAATAACATGTAGAAAAATGCTGTAGTGCAAGATGCATTAAAAAAGAATAAAATGAAATATAAGGACAAAAAAAAGAGAAAGATTATAAAGAGCAGTAAACAGTAATAAATGAAACAAAATCAGTATTCGATCAGACAGTCTATGACTATTTAATATCATACACTTCTTTTGTGTTATTTGCTACCTTGTTTTATTCACAACATTTTTGTAACATAATTTTCTGCTAAAAAATTAAATTTCTTTCGGCTTTTTCCCATTCTCGGGAGTCACCACAGCAAATCATCTGATTCACACGTTTGATTTGGCAGAGGTTTTTACGTCGGATGCCCTTCCTGTCACAACCCTTTTTAGCAAGGGACAGAAACACGCTGACGACTTTGCAGCTACTCTTTACGAAAGTCAGCAATGGTTCTTTTACATGCCTCACACCATAGACAGTGACAGACATGGCCCGCCTTTGATTACCCAGTTAGGTGCACTGGGGGGGGGGGGGGGGGGGAGGGACAACCTTGTGGAGAGTGGGACTCGAACCCCCAACCTTTGGCTCAGCGATCCAGCGCCCTATACCACTAGGCCACCACTACCCCACTGCTAAAAAGTTAATTAAGTTTTAAAATGTTGGCTTTATATTGAGTCAGTAATGCAGAAGAAGAACTAAAAACCTTTTAACAAAATTTATCCACCAAAAAAAAAAAACGGTGCCCCCAACTCTTACACAGGACTATATTTTAGCTAATTTGTTTATCTCATGGAGAGGCAAATGTTGAAGAACGTAGTAAATTTTGAGTTTTGTCAGGGTTCGTAAAAGATTACTAAATAGTTCGCAAACTGTTCATTCATTTTCTGAACTTCTTAATCATGGGGAGGCTGGCACCCATCTCAGCTGACTCTGGGTGAAGGCAGAGTACACCCTGGATGGCTTGTCAGGCCATCATAGGGTGGAAACATGCTGCCGGTTTTGCAGTGACTCTTGTCGAAAGTCAGCAATGGTTCTTGTACAGCCTCACACCATAGACAGTGAGAGACATGGTCAGGTTTTAATAACCAAGTTAGCTACACTGGGGGGGACTGGGTTTGAACCCCCAACCTTGAGATCAGTGATCCAGCCCCTTACCACCACGCCACCACTGTTCGCTAACTGTTTTCCGCTAAAGATGTTCAAAATACTGTAGCTTTGAAAATGTATTTTCCTCCAAACCATTGTAAAATGGTTGTTGCTCGTGCTGCGTATTTGTGGTTTGCTAAGTAGTGAACACAGTGCTGGGGAGGATTTGCTCAGCTTTGTTATAGGGTTGGATCAATCAGTCATTCTTTTTTTCTTTTTTTTCTGCCCCTTCTTTCCTTGTCTTCTGCTGCAGCCAGACAGAAATCCAATCCCATATTTTGGAAGTCTATCTTTTATATCTGGTGAGGGTTTCTCCCCTTTTTATAAGATTGGGAGGTTCAATTCCATGATTCACCTGATATTTTACAGGGAGTTGGAAAATGGTCCCTAACGTTTCCAACCAGTGGCAAAAAGAGTTAAATAGTCAGTGCTAATCATCACAAACACTAGAGTTGCTAATGCTCGCCAAATGTCTTTCACAAACACTTCCACAAACATTCGCACAAATGCTGCTAACCGTTGCAGAAAGACAGAGACAAGCCCTTATTTTCATTCCCATTCATCAGAAAAGTTAACGAATCCAGAGTCCATAATTTACTACAATTGTATGGGTTGCGCCGTGAGATTCAGGCTTGACGTAAACACTATACTTGTTCAGAAATCCTGGGTGCAGAAAAAGAAGAAATAAACCCTGTTTGGTATTCTGGTGTATTGCCAGACACACACAGACCTATTTATGAATGGGCTTGGATGTTGTCTGGGAACTGCAGATCACAATGAAATTATTTTGGGGTTTTTGGGTCAACATCATATACACATCCATCTTAAACAACACCAGTGGCCTGAATAATGAAACAATAATGCAATTATTACCATATTTCAGACATTTTCTACAGGATACACACATGCTCTATCTATGGCAGTGTTCCTTAAAGCAAGTTAGCACCTCTCAGTGCGTATTTGAATGGTTCCAGGAACTTCACTGCTTGACTGTTGAACAGCAGCTTTTAGACCAGATTCGAGTTGTCTTCAAGGATGCCGTGTTCCCTGTGTGGGTGAACCAACACACTGTCATCTACATCAAGATTGGTGAGTAATCTCAATATTTTGTTGCAATTCTTCACTACTCATGCTCTCTATTAAAGATACACCCTCTTGTCTTTATAGTATCTTTTTCTCCATCAGTCTCTTACGGCCGATTGGAGCAGTTCACTGAGCTGGTGGTCACTCCGAAACTTCGTCCTGGAGGCAAGCAAGGTCCTCATGTTCTCTCAGATACTGAACCAAACAACCAGCATTTGCAAAGGCAGCAGAACACTGAAGTCCCATCCTCATACATTAACTCCGTGCCTGGATCCGACTCTGTCCCACAGTCCATTACCAGTCAGAGTCATTGGGGTGGAATGTCTAATCTAAGAAGTTTGTTCAGATATGTTTTTACTGGAAAATATGAGCCTTCAAAGGAGATTATCGAAGTTCCAACGGTCCCGGTTGTCTTTCAAGATTGTGTGCTTCGGGTGTGTGGATCCCCACCAGCAGCGATCAGTCATCTCACTTCGAGTCATGGAGATGTTCATGTATTTCCATGGCACCAGTCAGACAGTTGGAATACACGCCACCCTGTATTAACCTATGGTAGACTTTCAAAAGTTCATTCTCCTAAAGAACTGAGGGAGCATGCCAAGAAAGCCACGGAGAAGAAAAAGAGCAGTGGATCTTTGACAGATCCAGATACCAAAGAATGCACAGAAGAGTCCATGGTGGTTAGAATGATGTGTCATGATGTAGAGATGCTGCAACTGGATCAAACATTCTGTGGAATGGGAGAGATTTATAGTGGGAAGGTTTGGGTGAGTAATATTGGGCACCGCTTTTAATATGAGAACCAATGAATTATCATTTTAAAATCAAAAACAGCTGTCATAAGTTGCTAATATGATAAAAAATTAAAGTCAGTGTAGGTCTGATTCAGATCATAATGGCCATCAGATGTGCATGGAAATGGATCTTGCAGAGAAGCAGTTGCATGTAAAAGTTTGTCCACTCTCAGGACTAAATATGTAGAATTAAGGTTTGAAAACAGGCGGCACAATGGCGTTGTGGTCAGCATGTCTGCCTCACAGCAAGAAACTCCTAGGTTCGAGTCCTGGACTTGATAAAGGCATTTCAGTTCTAGCGTTTGCATGTTCTCCGTGTACTTGTGTGGGGTTTTTTCCAGGTACTCCAGTTTCCTCCTGCAGAACAAAGACATGCACATTAAGCTAAATGGCTATTCCAAATTGATCCAGGTGTGATTATGAACACTTGTGTGTGTTGGCCCTGCACTAGTCTGGCGAATGGTTCAGTGTACCCTGTCTTTTCCCAGTGTCCACTGAGATAGGCTGCATTAAGCTTTTGACGAATGAGTATTTTGAAATGAACATGAGCTACAAATACTCTTAGTTGCTTTGTACATTGTGTTTATTTTTTAGCATGTGACTAACTGTTGTTTAAAAGATGATTAAAATTTAATTGAATTAAAATTTAATGAATTCGCTTTATAAGCTGCTTAATCATAAATAAGGTCGCGGGAAGGCTTCACAGCCAACTCTAGGTGAGGTTGGGGTACACTCAAGACAGCTCGCCAAGCCATCGGAAATAAATTTTTTTTTATTCAGTCATAATAAAATAAAATTACAAACTATAACTGAATGGAAAAGAGTAAACGATGCTTCTGTTTATGGTTTAAGATGAAACCTGGTAGGATGATCAGTCTTCGTCTCCTATTTTTTTCTCCAGATCCCAAGCACTTTACAAGGCAGGATGGGCATTGCAACCCACTCTGCTGTGAAAGTCCGCCCTCTGAGATCTACTCCTAAAGTAGCATTAGCGGTTTCCCTCCAGCCCTTACGTCCGCTGGTGAGTGTCTGTGTCTCCTCTACTATCTCGAACTAGTAGTCGATATGTTTCACTCACACGCCGTCAACATTGTTTTCAATGAACATGGTTGAAAATTGTGCTTCTGCAGGCTGAGAGTGAGGGAGAGGAAGATGTTCAGTCTGCTTTCCTCAGCTGGCTTCATGCCCTGAGCCATCAGCCTTTAGCGTGTCTCACAGCCCAGACTGACCATATTATCCTACGATGCACTGAAGGTGAAATCAAGCCAGATAAAGTTTAAACTGTTGAGTAATACTCATTTTCAAATTTTTATTCCAAAACTTTTTGTGTACAAATTTGGCTTCTGTGTTTTCAGGGAAGTCTGAGTTCATCCTGACTGTACTGAAACCTGAACCAAAGCAAGTGGATGAGATCTTTCTCTTATCCACTGGATCTCTGTACAAAGCAGACATACAGGTAGTGTTTTGCAGGAGACATTTTATTTAGGCCAAATATTGACAAAAATCATTTGTGATTCATGTATCATCTTCTACTAAGTTCACCAATAATATCAGTCTGTTTAACTCATTAAGTCAAATTTATTTGATCAATATCAGTCGATTGAATTGATCCATTTCACATGATGTAATATGATAGGTGCAGCATGGTGGCGTAGCGATTAGCACGTTCACAGTTAGAAGGTCCTGGGTTTGAACCCTATGCGTACTGTTTCTGTGTGGGATTTGTATGCTCCTCCCACAGTCCAAAGACACCCACATTAGGCTAATAGATTATTTTCAGTTGGCCGTAGGTGTGAGTCTGAATGGTTGTGCGTGTCGACCCTGCAATGGTCTGGTCAGCTTGTCACCCATGATTGGCTCCCTGTGACCAGAAAGGAATCAGTTCAGAAAATGAAATGGGGATGGAGTGAAATGATATTTTTTTTTTATTGAGCACTTACATGAGGCATTTTCTGATTTTATCTAGATTGTCAAGGAGCCTTATATGTTGAACCACGCAACCGCACTCACAGCAGACAAGTCATCATGTGCTGGATTTCCTTCCCTAAGCTCGCTTGGGTAATTTCAGTAAATAACAATTTGTTATTTATAGAAAAGAACACAGTGTGTCGGGTGTAATCATGATTTGTGTGTTGTTGGTTTTTTTCTCGTCTTATTCAGGGGTATAGAGGACATCAGTCTTTATGCATTTGAGCACATCTCTCACAGTCTCATGGGTGGTCCACTCTCACGTGAACTGGTATCCAGTGGCTGTGGCCTCTGTAGTAGAGCTCTGCTCATCACGGGAACCAAGGTAAATATTTCCCAAATTTAAAATGAGGCATGGTTATTTGGAACTTGGCCCTGTTTCAGCAGTAAGCCACCGACAATATGGTTGCTCCCTTTTAGTTCTGATCAACTTAAAGTTGTAATCTTTCTCCATGTGGACAGGGCAGTGGTAAGACTTCCTTAGCCAAGGCTCTGTGCAGGAAAGCTGTAGAAGAGCTGGATGCCCACATTGAGGTACTGGAGTGCAGGAAACTTAAAGGTAAGTGGAGATATTTGTGTGAAGAACCTGTATTAGAAGAAGTTTAGTATAACATTACTTTTTTCACATGAGCTACATGGAAGGTACTGTGACACGCTGATTTTCGTTCTACAGGAAATTGTGTGCATTTATTTGTCCGCATTCCACTAGGACCGAGTGCGCACTTATGGACTGCGGACAGACAAGCATATGAAATTTTTTCAAAACATCTCGTGCAAGGCGCCGGTGTGTTCTTTAAAAATACTTCTGTTCAGTTTATTTGTACAGGGATCCCTCACTACTTCGAGCTTCCATTAATGCGGTTTCAGTGCATCGCGTTTTAAAAAACAAAACAAAACAAAACAAAACAAAAAATATATATATATATATATATATAAATATATATATTCATCGAATTAAAAAATAAGGAAATTAAGGAAGAATAGGGGGAAAGTTACGGAAAATGTCACAAAAACAAGGCCAATTATGCAACAAAAAAAAAAAAACTTAAACTAACACAAAACAAACAACCCAAAATGTCCCATCTAAACTGGATACATTGTTGCATACCGTGCATACATGTATGTATGTATGTATATATGTATGTCATGCAATACCATCTGTATGTGTGGGTACAGACGCTCCCCAGCTTACGACTGAGTTAGGTTCTGGACGGCCGTTCTTAGATGAATTTGTTTGCAAGTCATTACAGGGCATTCTTTAGAGGGGAATGTATGTTTAAACCTTGTATTAGTAACCTCTCTCTCTCTCTCTCCATAATCATCAATATCATGTTTTAACTCCTGGTTCCTCTCAAGCACAGCGGATCTGATCAGATTTACAGAGAGTTTCACTCTCATCCAGCTCATTAGAATACTGAGCCAACTGAGCCACAGTGGAAGGGACCTGGGCCTAGAGAGCCGGGATCAGCCAGCGCGAACTGTCTTGTGCTATACAAAAATACTCAGCACAGGCGAGGAGAAATAACTCTTCACGATCTTCAAATTCGAAGAACAGAGCCATCACAATTCCCAAATTGCACCATAAGATAACATTATCATTGCAGCTCCACACAACAACCCAGTTCAACAGTCCAGTGCAGTGGCTGAACTGTTGCCGCACCACACCATTTCCGAGCTAAACCACAATGTTGCTACATCACGTTATAGGCCATATATTTTTCTACTTGGCCTTTTTTCTCATGTTTAGTCCACCAGTCATTTTATTAAGTACTACGAACATCAAAAAACATATCCTGAAGTGTTTTATTCCTTTTATATCATGGTAATTCGACCATTGACTGTTATTAACGGGTTGTAAAAATAGCACAAAATTGCTGTGGTAGGTTCTTTTCCTCATATATAAATGTTTTAATTTTACTTCTGCATTTAATCTATCCAAAGAGAGTACACACATTTGCGTAAATAATGAGCACACACACACACACACACACACACACACTTGGAGCAGTGGACTGCTCCAGATTGCGGCACCTGGAGACCAGTTGGGGGTTAGGTGCTTTGCTCAAGGGCACATCAGCCATGAATATGGTGGAAGGGAAGGTACAGCGCATTCCACCTGAAAAGTGTCCAAAAACTTAAAAAAAAAAATCTGAAAAGCACTCACACTGAAGATGCTAAATAAATACTGAATCAAAATTCCCCCAAACCATATCAGTAATTCCATTCTACTCTGTAATCTGGTTTTATGGCGAGTCTGTCTGTCATCAAAGTAAAGTATAACTTGAGTAGATTAATATATAACCCTGTAATTTTTCTTGCATCTGGAAATACAGTTGGTGCTACTGCTATATAGAAAATGAATCATTATATTCAAACAATTCTGTAGTGCTGTTGTACAAGATTTAATTCTGTGTAATATATTTTTCAGGCAAACGAGCAGACACAGTGAGGCAGAAACTGGATGAGGTCTTTGAGCAAGCAGTGTGGAGACAGCCGTCAGTGGTCCTGTTGGATGACCTAGATCACATGACTGGAGCAGCCACCATGCCAGAGCAGGAGCAGGGTCCAGAGGCAGTGATGCATCGCCACATTGCACAGAGTAAACCACACTGCAGCCTGATACTGGGCCAGCCAGTTGATATATGTGTGGGGCTTCCTTCTTTTCTTCCTTCTTTTTTTGTGGCGCCCCCTCTAGGAAGAAAAAGACATTTCAAGCCCCCCACCGCCCCGCTAGCGACTAAAAATAGTATTACAGTCGGCCTTCTACTTACGAAAACCTCTGAATACAAAAAATCCAGGTTACGGAAAACATTTTACTAAATTTTCGTCCTCTTTTTACGAAAAGCGCCAAATCTTCTTCTTTTCTTTTTGGCTTTTTCCCGTTCTCGAGAGTCGCCACAGCGAATCATCTGATTCGCACATTTGATTTGGCATGGGTTTTTACGTCGGATGCCCTTCCTGTCACAACCCTTTTAGCAAGGGACAGAAACACGCTGAAGACTTTGCAGCCTACTCTTTACGAAAGTCAGCAATGGTTCTTTTACATGCCTCTCACCATAGACAGTGAGAGACATGGCCCGCCTTTGATAACCCAGTTAGCTGCACTGGGGGGACAGTGACAACCCTGTGGGGACTTGAACCCCCAACCTTAGGGTCAGCGATCCTGCGCCCTTAACCACTAGACCACCACTGCCCCCGAAAAGCACCAAATGCGCCATTCAAAAATTCAAACGCGTCATTCAAACAATGCGCGAGTTGCTCTCTCATTGGCTGTCTACCAACATCCCTCTCCGCTCTGCAGAGGTGTACTAATAACAATTTTATAGATAAATACAGTCGGCCCTCTACGAAATTAATCTGCTCCATTGCCTTTTTCGTCACCTAACAGAACATTTATTAACATTAAAAACAAAAAGAAAGGACATATAATTCAACTTACAATAAAGAAAAACTTCATTAACAGTGGTGCACTTTAAATCTTTTCTGTCACAGATTACAAAACAATGTGCCTGAAATGAAAAAAATACATTTAAACTCATTCAACTTATTTATGTATTAATACCTCAGTCTCTCTCCAACTTTCTCTTTGTTCCTGTTAGAAATTTTCCGTGTTGTTTCTTGAGGGGTTGTTTACTGCACATCATGTCGTGTGCGAAACACCGCTACACCATAGCGTGACAATGAGAGTGCCACTGCCAACTAGTGGAGTGGAGGTGCAATTACACTTAATTCTCGTACACTATTCCAGAAAAGCATGTTCCCCAGGGTCATACGCGCTTCCCCCCGGCATCACACTGCGTAACCTCGGCATTATACCAAGCCCCATTATTTGAGAAGAACTAGTGTAAATTAGTTTTTGCCAAACAACCTTTTTTTTTTTTTAAAGCGTTTGTGTTGTTGCCTATGTAGAAAAAATGTTTGTTTAGAAAAATGTTGTGGAAGTGTTATTTCTGCTCAGCCCCCAATACACACGGTTCAGAATTGTATTTGAAACAGTAATCTGATCAGGACACTCATCGTGTGTGTGTGTGTGTGTGTGTGTGTGTGTGTGTGCACGCGTGCGCGTTGCTCAGGCCTGAAGGATTTGGTTGATGAAGTCGTGGAACGCTCCAGTTTGGTGACTCTACTGGTTACAGCACAGAATGAACACATTCTTCACCCATTGCTGACTGAAGTTCACGGCTCACACTTCTTCCAGACGTTCTGTAAGATTGAGACACCTAACCAGGTTAGCTGAAAAAAACTGTTGTAGTTCACCATTATGGTGGCTCATGCTGATGGAATCTATTGTACTTTAACCAATGATATTAACAGATGATAACCAATGATAAAAGACAGAATAAAATGATCCCTGTAGTTTTAGTGATGTTTCAGTTGTCCCCCTTTATTCAGAAAGGTTTTTGTCCTGGCTGTGCAACACTCGGCCAGCTCTATACACTCAACATGATGCTGGATTGGGTGTGGGAGTTTGCCCAATCTGTCCACATGTGTTTTGTGGATTTGAAGAAGGCTTTCGACCCTGTCCCTCGGGTTGTCATGTGTGGCATGCTCCGGGAGTACGGTGTTCTGGACCCATTACTATGGGATATTAGGTCTATATACCAGCAGAGCCAAAGCTTGTTCTGCATTGGTAGCAACAGGTTGAATTCGTTTCCATTGAGAGTTGGAATCTGCCAAGGCTGTCCTTTTTCACTGGTTCTATTCATCATTTTTATGAGAAAAATTTCTAGGTTCAGCCTTGAGGGGTTCTGAAAGAGACCCTGGGGTGGACCTAGAACATGCTGAAACACAGTCTCTTGATTGGTCTGGGAATGCCTCAGTGTTGCGTGTATGTGTGCCTCGGAAGAGCTGGAATACGTGGCTGGGGTGAGGCAGCCTTAGCAATGAGGTCCAGATGTCTCTCTCCCCAGCCACTTCCTCCAGCTCTTCTGGGGAGGGGGGGTGGTCACTGTGGCAATCCCTCTATCAGAAATAAGAAAATCTCTTGAATTAATAATAGTGTGTACAGTATTATCCCCTACACCAGCGGTCGGGAACCTTTTTGACCTGGAGAGCCATAAAACTAAATTATTTCTAGATATATATTTTTTGAGAGCCATATAGTATTTTAAACATATAATAATAATAATAATAATAATAATAATAATAATAATAAAAGGTTTACTTTTAATGCGACTTCTGGTGCTGCATGGTTTTGCTGATGGCCTTGTAGTCTGGTTCATATGTAGTGAGGTTGAGTTTCATGCAGGCGTTGAGGCTTCCATCAGTTAAACGCGAGCGTAGGTTGGTCTTAATGTTTCTCATATGCGAGAATGACTGCTCACATGCATACGTAGAGCCAAACATGGTCAGTACGGCAATACTCACACGCTGCATTGTGTAATATGTCACAGGAAGCTCGTTCCAAGTTTTAAGAATTAGCTGGTCTTCAGGTTGAAGCTTTTTTATTTCTGACCACTTGTGTTCCCTCGCCAGCTCTGCTCGCTGTCGTGCAAGTCTTTCCAACTCTCCATTAAGTGACTTGAACTTAGTCATCCATATATCAGATGCCTTCAGGTCTGCAACTTCCAGCTCAAAGTCTGCGATGGAGACTCCGGGGATGCACATCAGGTTGATTTTGTCCACTTCACACTCATGTGGATGAGTGATGAATTTGAAAAGACCAGTGTTCGCACGAAATTCTCCAAAACGTGCCTTGAATGACTGCAGGAGATTGGACGTATAGTCAGCTAGCTGCTGGAGATCCAGATGTTGTGTGGGGTCGCTTGCTAAGCATGCATCTCTAAATTGCTGCAGTCCTTCAAAGTGCAGAAGACGACCTGTTTCAATGTCCCTGAGAAAAACTTCCAGCTTGCTTTCAAATGCAAACACTGCTTGTTGACGGGATGAGATTGTATTCCCAATACCTTGCATTTTCACATTAAGCTGGTTTAGATGGCCAGTTATGTCCACAAGATAGTGAAAATGCAGGAGCCAGGCAGTATTGTCCAGCTCAGGATGCTTGACGCCTTTCATTTCTAGAAAAATCCATATTTCACTCAGGCAAGCTGCAAAACGGTTGAGCACCTTCCCCTGGACAACCAACGACGCGTTGTTGTGTAAAATCAGACAGGGATATTGATTCCCAACTTCTTCCAACAGAGCATTAAACTGCCGATCATTTAAAGCTCGGGCGACAATGAAGGTGACCACTCGAATGACCAGCGACATCACCTCACCAAGTTGCTGGCCACACGCCTGAGCACAAAGCGCCTCCTGGTGCAGGATGCAATGAAAACTTAGGATTGCTCTCTTTTCATGCTCACGGAGAAGTGCTACAAACCCTTTGTTCTTCCCCAACATGCATGGTGCACCATCAGTGCACACAGAAATAAGTTTATCCAGTGGTATTTTTTTTTTCTTTAGCAAACTCCATGAACGACATGAATAAATCCTCTCCTCTTGTTGTCTCTTTCATTGGCAAAACAGCCAAGATTTCTTCACGCAGTGTGTCACCTGTAGCATACCTGGCAATTATACTGAACTGAGATAGATTGCTAACGTCTGTTGACACATCTAACGCGAGAGAAAAGTATGTCCCAGCGTTTATGTCCTTAATTTGTGTTTCCTCGACTTGATTCGCCATCATGATGCTCCGATCGTGAACCGTTCTTGCTGACAGTGGCATGTCTTTTGTTTTTTTGATTATCTTGGCTTTATTTGGAAAGTCATCAAAAAGTTCATTGGCCACATCAAGCATAAATGTTTTGGCATATTCGCCATCTGTGAACGGCTTTCCACTCTTCACTATTGCCAAAGCACCCGCAAAGCTAGCGGAATTACCGTCACCTTGCGTGGTCCAGACACGCAGTTGCTGCTGGCTCGTCTGCACTTTCCGTTGCAGCTCTTCGCATGCCTTTTCCTGCTGTCCCCGGTGGATATTTCAATGCAAAAGAAGCATGACGCGTATCGAAGTGCCGCTTTATATTTGAGCGTTTCATTGATGCAATTTTGTCATTGCATATTAGACATACTGCGGATCCTGCTCTCTCCACAAATGCAAATTCCTCTGTCCACGCAGCCTGGAATGTACGGTAATCATCGTCTTTTTTTCTTTTCGCCATCTTTTTCTGTTACAAGGGTTGAAGCGGGTTGAAGGGTTGAAATTTTATCTCTGATAAAATTAATTTCCGTACATTGACAATGACCCGTGACGCATTTGCGATCGATTGGTTCCCGACCTGATCCTCGGGTCACCGGCGGATTGCAAGTGCCGCAACCCACCCCTGACTTTTAAAATGTATCTTTAAAACTAATTTTAAATTACTTAATATTATTAAGATTATCACTAGTATTTTAAAACCAGTTCCAAAATATATATATTTTAATTTAATTTAATTTAATTTAATTTTTTTTGGCCCCCTCAACTCCAAACTGTCTGGGAGCCATATGACGTCTCCGGAAGAGCCATATATGGCTCGAGAGCCATCGGTTCCCGACCGCTGCCCCACACAGTGAACCAATCATACCATGCCTTTCCAGTGTAGTCTACTAGTATACTAAATGGCTATACTTGTTTTGTTTTTTAATACCTTATAATTGGACTGTCTTTACAGATACAGAGAGTGGACATCCTGAGGTCATTAATGACCTGGAAAAACATCATATTCCAAGATGGACAAGGAATTCTTGATTTGGCTGACATTGCCAAAAAAACTGAGGGATATCTTCCACAAGATCTGAACCTTCTACTGGACAGAGCTATCCATGCTAGTGCTGTACATAGTAGAGACAACAGCAACATTCAAGGCAAATACTTTGCACAGTACTTAAGTTCCACTATACAGTGAATGTTTGATACATGTTTATCTGAAGGTCTGTGATGTCTCACAGGTGTATGTTTGAGCAATATGGACTTGGATCACGCGCTGAAAGGATTCACACCTCCCTCTCTTTGGGGGGTTCAGCTGCAAGTGCCCAGTGTTGCGGGGATGGAGCAGGTTGGCGGGCTTCATCAGGCACGCCAGCTTCTCATGGACACCATCCTAATGCCTGCCAAGGTAAAGCAGAGGCAGATGTGTAGCAGGGCACTTGCATAGCATTTTAGAAGTCAGTCTGTAAATGTGTGGATCAAGTCTTAGTGGACATTTAGTAATTCTGTAAATCAGCTGTTAGTCTATGAAGAATCATTTCTCCACTTTTATTAGATCTTCTTAATTTCAGTGCTAATGTGCAGTGTGTGCTATGTTGCAGTACCCGCTGCTGTTCTCCACTTTGCCAATTCGCCATCGCTCTGGTGTGCTGCTCTATGGAGCGCCTGGCACGGGGAAAACCTTACTGGCTGGAGCTGTTGCCAAGGAGAGTGGCATGAACTTCATCAGCATTAAGGTGAGAAAGTATGTTTTCACTTCCAATACCATCCCTTCACCAAAGGGACGTGTATATTACAGGAGACTTGGGAGTGTCAGTGAGACATGACTGTAATGTTCTAGCAGTTGCCTATAAATGTAAAAAAAAAAAAAAAAAAAAAGATGGGAAAGCACAAGATGTGTACGAGCTCATTCCTTACTGAGGAGATCTCTGTTGTTTTATGATGTAGCTGTTTCCCTTGCTGTGTTCTTATTCTTCACATTTCTGCATGGCT
The DNA here is from genome assembly GCA_024760905.1 of Plotosus lineatus. NCBI lineage: Eukaryota > Metazoa > Chordata > Actinopteri > Siluriformes > Plotosidae > Plotosus > Plotosus lineatus. Next base: position 78,310,115 of record CM045728.1, on the reverse strand, counting down.
GAATGTATAGTATGAGATTAAGGCAAGTCTAAGTGTGCATCCTAAAAATAAGACTAAAAGCTGCAAACAAAACATTTGAAACAAGTGAACACCTGAAACAAAACATTGCCTCTTAGGGTTACAACAACTGACTTGAATCTTTTTGTGTGTGGGAATGTTTATGCTGTATTGTACATCTCTATTAAGCATCATCATCTTAATCAAACAGCTGGATGAAACTGTTCTGTGCTTCTCTAGGGACCAGAGCTGCTCAGCAAATACATTGGTGCGAGTGAGCAGGCTGTGAGAAATGTGTTCCAGAGGTTTGTATCAGAATCCTACAATATTTAATTACGAACTGATCAACACATCCAGTGTTTGAACTGTTTATAGTCTGAGATAAAATGCCGTCAGCACCTGATATTCTATACCTCCTGCATTTTTGTTCTGACCTCTTGATGGTGTCATATGGGGGAAACTTTAGCTGATGAAAAGTGCTGACAACTCACACCCCTTCCTAAAATGTTAAAAAAGTGTTATGTTTTGCTTGGTTAAATATTTCAATTGAGATTATGTAGAACATCCACAGAACACGACCTGTGTGTTTAGTTGTTACTCATTCATTTTCTGAACCCCTTAATCCTAATTAGGGTTGCAGAAGGTTGGCGCCCATCTCAGCCGACTCTGGGCGAAGGCAGAGTACACCCTGGACAGTTCACAAAGCCATCGCAGGGCAGAAACACGCAGACGGCATGCAGCTACTCTTGACGAAAGTCAACAATGGTTCTTTTACATGCCTCACACCATAGACCGTGAAAGACATGGCCGACCTTTGATAAACCAGTTAGCTGCACTGGGGGGACAGTAGTGAGGACCCGTTGAGAGTGGGGCTTGAACCCCCAACCTTAGAATCAGTGATCCAGCACCTAACCACCACACCACCGCTGCCCTAGCTGTTACTTTCAAAACAATAATGTCTTATAACATGTTATTAACCTGTCATTCCTGCATCAGCTGGAATTACTATCTGAGCTGTGCTATGATCTGAAAAAAGGTGCACACCTTTTGACCAATCAGATTTGAGCATTTAACCTTGCTGGTGAAGAAATTCTCAAAATAAATTGTCTTGTTTTCCTCTTGTTTTTATTTATTTTTATTTGTTTTCTTTTTTGCATCACTGTAGAGCACAAGCAGCTAAGCCCTGTATCCTTTTTTTTGATGAGTTTGACTCTTTGGCACCACGTAGAGGACATGACAGCACAGGAGTCACTGACCGAGTGGTAAACCAGCTGCTCACCCAGCTGGATGGAGTAGAGGGGTTGCAAGGTGAGTAAGAGAGCAGCACACCTTAGTTTTCTTTAATCTTATGTGTTAGACCAGGGGTGTCAAACTCGATCCACAAAGGGCCATGTGGATTGATAAGAGTCTTCAGGCATTTGATTGGTCAGTCTGTGTGCTCTGTCCAGAGACTGACCAATCAAATGCCTAAAGACTCTTATCAGTTGTTTGAATGAGCCAAGTCAGGTGTGCTGATGCTTGGTTGAAACAAAAACCTGCAGCCACATGGCCCTTTGTGGCACGAGTTTGACACCCCTGTGTTAGACTGAACATCTTGTGAAACACATTAATAGGTGAGCTGTTCAGTGTTATGGAGGAGAGATGTATATACATTTTGTGATGGCTGATTGGTGTACATCTACCATGTTTTAATTATCTCAGGAGTGTACGTCTTGGCAGCCACCAGTCGTCCTGATCTGATCGACCCTGCACTGCTGAGGCCTGGTCGGCTGGACAAGACCCTGTATTGCCCTCCTCCAAACCGGGTCAGTTTTACACGACTTATAGAAGATGGAATTATTTTACTTGCTATACCAGGAATATACCATTTTTTTTTTATGCAGGCTTAATTGATATTAGACGTCCATGTGCCTATGACAAACTAATCTGGTAATAGAATTGGTAATACCCATTTGGACCCTGTTCTTGTTATTATGTAAACAGTTCAAATCATTTGAGGATTTATGTTACAGGGAGACAATAATGAAATTTTAACTGCATCGCCATCAAAGTGAAGAGTGTCAATAGCAGATTACAGCGTGTAGGTGGTCAGTAGGGTGACTGTGAGTACTGTTGCCTTCAGGAAGCCAGGCTGGAGATCCTAAAGGCATTGACTCGTGCTGTGCCACTGGCAGCAGATGTGGACTTGGAGCAGCTTGCTGTCGCCACCGAGCTGTATACAGGCGCCGACCTGAAAGGCTTGTTATACAATGCTCAGCTGGAAGCCGTTCACAGCAGTCTGGGACCAAGCACGCTGGTTGTGAGTCACACTCAGAACTATGTGCTGGCTTTATTAGGGCATAGGCTTGTCTATACTTAGCTTTTTAAAGTCTTCAAGAGTGACGGGCACGAAGCATACAAATGTTTTCAAATGTAGAAAATTACTATTGCAGGAGGCATGCAAACAGCACTTGCAGTGGCGAATGACTAAACTTGATTCCGAACCTACTTTTCCATTTATGTTTCATAGGTGAATGTATTAATCAGCTTTTGTGCAGTGAAACCAAGAAATGGATGAAAAACAACCGAGTGACTAAAAATGGCCAATATTTTCTTCCATTATGGTACAGGATTTGGGCTCAGGATCAGACAGTGAAGTTAGCGTATCATCACTGATCTTCCTAAACCACAGCAGTGCCTCTGATGACTCTGCAGGAGAGACTGAGGTTGGCATGGACACTTCTGCAGTGGCACTGGAGCACAGCAACATTCCCACTGAAGATGTAAACCACAACATCTGGCGCCTTTACTTTGGCAGTTCATTTGAATTAGCTCTAGGCCACCATTCACCGTCAGAGCTGGTAAGAATCACAGTATACATGTGTTTAGTCTGTTATCCTCTGCATTGTATTTAATTGGGATTTAACTAGCTGAGATAGAGGAAGTACAGACAGCAGTACAGAAACACGAAAACATGTACTCATAATATGACCATATTATGGTTGAAAATACCAGTCACAGGAGTAATGATGATAACAATGGTTATTAGTCTTGTAGTTATGACCATTCATGCGATCAGAGAGTAAATATATGGATCATTATTTCCCTAAGATCATTTTGAATAATGGGAATTTCTCGCTATTGTCTTTTACTTTTTAGCCTTAAATGACTGCATAGTTTTTAAAAAAGTGGACTTCCAACTTGGATATCACAGGTTTAAATCCAAAGTTGATACTGAAGCCATTCGCAGGTGAGAGTCCATGGTAATGTTAATTGGCTAAGCTCTCTATTTGAGGGAGGGATGGCATATCTCCCTGACAGAGATCACCAGCCAATCACGAGCGTCTATGAGCTCATTCATACAATTCATAGCTTTCCACTTGGGTGTATTAGGACACCACCAAATGCACATGTGCATCAGTTTGAAAATATGTGGCATATGATTTCTTATGCTCTTCCCTGATTGGTGGTAGTCGTATGTGATGGGGAGGCAACACTTGATGGGTGGGAGTTAACTGTGACAAAATTGGGGTGAAAAATTAGGATAAACTGTTTTCCTAGATTTATTTAAAAAAAAAACTGCTTTACTTAAAAACAAACAAAAAAGTAGAGGCAGTACCCTAATCTTATTAGAATCATTAATATTATTTTAAACACTCTTCTTCACTCCAAGAATTCACAGTGCATATCTGTTCCCAACTCTACAACACATGAGCTGACTGGTGCATCAATGAGAGACATCACTTTCCTCTCTGGGCCAGTGTTCATGTCCTCTGTGCAGCAGGGCTTCCAGGAATTGAACCCAGAGCAATCTGAGCACCTGAGAAGCGATCTCAAAACCATCAAAAACAACTATCACAAAAGTCTGGTCAGTTTAAGACCCATCCGCATATTATGATGAATAAACTGTTGGCTGTATGTTGCATCCAGGATAACATATCTCTTATCCTGTCTTATTTGTTTTGTGTGCGTGCGTGTATTCATGTGTGTAGGAGGAAACCAGTTTGGAACAGATGGGACCAATTAAACCTGTGGTCCAGATATGCCAGTCACACATCATATCAGCACTGGCTACCACTCAAGCCTCTATCAGTAGACCAGACTGGAGGAGATACACTGATCTGTAAGTAACTTTGAGAAGTATTTTTGCCAGATTGTTAATATATTTGGAACATAATCCCAGTTTGACAGTAATTTTGTGTTTATGTGGGTGTCACTGCAGCTATGAGTCATTTGGGGCTTCGAGAGAAGGCAAGTCACAGAATGCTGTGCTGTTCACACCAGGTCAGCGAGTAACTCTGGCCTAACGAGAACTGCACCTCCCCACGCAATCCCCCTTCCCCCCCACACAGCATAACTGAATGAACGCAGGTGAATTTTGAACCCATATCCATTGGGAATGAGTGATGATCTCATATATTATATGTTTGGATAACACAATGGCACCCGAATGACATGTATATAAATTTGATAGATTAGAATGAATAATTCTTGATTTAGTATGATGAGATATTTAAATGAATTACTGTAATATAGTTCAGAAATGCTTACAGGTTTTTATTTATACAGTAACCGACTAAATCATCAAGGAACTGGTGTTTAAATATTTGATTCCCAACTTAATTAAAGTAATATTGATTGATTGTGTTTATGTGGACTATTTATTTATTTATTTTTTGATGGATTTTACACATACTGTAATCTGCCTGTTGAATAATTACCCATCAAATCATGACATGCTGTTTACAAAAGTATAATTAGTCTGCTTATCGAAGAAAACCCAATGTCTTAATAAATCAGGTGTTGTTCACCTCCCTAAATGAATCCTTCAGGATTTTTACATTTCTATAGCCCAGTAGATGGCGGCATCATGCAGCAGACAGGGCAGGAACAGCAGGACTGTTTAGTCTCATCCACTTAGGTAGAAAGAAATACTGCAGCCACACCCAAGTACCCCTTACTGCAGTGCCCAATATCCAGAACACAAAGGTGAACCAAAAACCTGAGGGTATGTTTTGGGTTTGATAAACATGCTTGTTAATTCTTGTTGTCTCACCACTTGTGGATTAGGGTTCGGGATTTCTGTGAGAGAAGCGATGGATCAGGAGAAGGGATGTCTTGCAACCATTGCTTGCATCTCGCTGGCGTTTTTCGATGCTACTGCTTTAATATATTTGCTTGTTTCTTCGCTACATAATTCACCATCTTTTAAAAAACACAAGATTCGATCGCTCATTTCTAGTTTTTCTAGTTCATGCAATCCATCTGAAAATGTAATGGAAGTCTCTTTATAGTAGAGCTTGGCAAGAAATCAATTTTAGGGATTAATTTGAATTTTTGGTTGAAGAAGATTTGTAAGACCTCAGTCATTAACTCTCTCAGAATTAATCCTGTCAGGGTTGAGGGGAGGCTGAATCCAATCTCAGCCAACACTAGATGAAGGCAGGGGACGCCCTGAACAGCTCACCAGACCATCGCAGGGCCTACACACACACACACAAGCATTCTGTGTCAATCTCACACTCACACCTAGCTTCAATTTGGAACAGCCAATTAGCCTAGCATGCATGTCTTTGGACTGTGGGAAGAAACCAGAGGACCTGGAGGAAACCCACCCATGCATAGGGAGAACACCCTCACTGAGTCAGGGACTCAAACCCAGGGCCTTCTTGATGTGAAGCGGACATGTTAGCCAATACCCCACTGTACCACCCTGATGCGTAAAATGAAAATCACAGTTCAGGTTAGCAAGTAGATAATTAACACAGAGCCCACAGAATTGCTGAACTTCAATTGCCCCGTATTTTCTGCACCGAGTTGGTGCCACACCCAGAGTTCTCAAAAATGGCTTAATTCAAGAAATATGTTTGCTGTTATTCTCGGAGTTGAATTTGTTAAAATTGAGAAGTTGATAATGCCTTTGCTTTAAAAAAGTGGCACTGGAGTTTAGCGACATTCCCACCATAGACGTAAACTACAACATCTGTTGCCTTTACTTTGGCAGCTCATTAGAATTAGCGCGAGGTAGGAATCACATTAATGTTCATGAGTTTAGTCTAATATCCTCTACATTGAATTTAAGTGGAATTCAAATACGTAATTTAAAAAAAATAATAAAAAACTAAGAATCGTGAATTGGATGTAGGTTGAGAAAAGTCTAATGTTATTTTTAGTCCAGCCTTTAAAAGCTTCTCTGTTTTGTAGTTTTCTTCACGGTTATCAAAATTTCCTGATTTCCAATATGACTGAAAACGTGCTGTCCTTTCACATTGGCTGAGGCTTTTTTTTTTCGGACCAACTGCACATCTTTCAGTTAAGTTTAAAAAGTGAATGCTAGGTAAAGGTGTTGCTGTTATCAGTGAAAAAGCACATTTTCATATTTTCTTCAGAAAAGCACCTGTCATTATTGACTGATGAATGGTGGTTAACATGTCTGCCTTACAGCAATGAGGTCTTGGGTTTGGGCCTGAGTGTTTTTGTGTGGAGTGTGGAACAGACAGAGGACACCCAGAACAATTTGCTAGACTATTACATTGCAACATGCAGAACCATGGGGCAGCCATGGACGGCACGGTGGCGTAGTGGTTAGCACGTCCGCCTCACAGCAAGAAGGCCCGGGTTCGATTCCCGGCCTGGGCGTTTCTGTGTGGAGTTTGCATGTTCTCCCCGTGCTTGTGTGGGTTTCCTCCGGGTGCTCCGGTTTCCTCCCACAATCCAAAAGACATGCACTGTAGGTTAATTGGCCGTTCTAAATTAGGGACTACAGATGGAAACTAGCTATTAAGCTATAATCTGGTACAGTACATCTCTGTCTCTATGAGCTTAATGTTCCTGTACATTGTCCCTTAAATAAAATAAATAAATAAATAAAGGTTAGAAAGGCGGCTTTGGGCCTGAAAGGTTACTGGTTCGATTCCTGAACCAGCAGAAAAAAATGTGTGGTGGTGGGGGAGTGAGCTGCACTTTCCCATCCTCCACTATCATGGCTGAAGTGCCCTCGAGCAAGGCAACCAAAACTGCTCTCTGGCGCCCCCAGTATGTGTGGCTGCTCACGGTTTATGTTTGTGTGCTCACTTTGAATGGGTTAAATGCAGAGGCAATAAGGTCCCTCGCTGGATTAGTACAGTATATAAAAATCAAAATTTACACACAATCTCAAACCTAGGAGCAATTTGGAACAGCCTGTTAGCTTAATTTACATATGTTTGAACTGTGTGAGGAAACTCATTCAAACGTCAGGAGGCCATACAAAACCTATTTACCAAGCCCGGGACTCAAACCCTCAACTTTCTTTGTGTTTGACAGACGTGCTCACCATCATGCCACCTCATTCTTATCTACCATGAAGTAATTCCAGTTATGGAAGACTAAGGCTTTAGATGCTATTTCATGAACCGCTTAATCCTAATTAGGGTCACGGAGAATCTGGAGCCTGTCTCAGCTGACTCTGGGGGAGGGCGGGGTACACCCCGGACAGCTCGCCAGGCCATCGCCAGGCCATTCATATCGCACCTATTGGGGGGGATTGGAACCGCCAATTAACCTACTGTGCATGATTTTGTACTGTGGGAGGAAACCCACACAAACACAGGAAGAACATGCAAACTCCACACAGAAACGCCTGAGTTGGGACTCAAACCCAGCAGCTTCTTGCTGTGAGGCAGACGTGCTAACCACTACGCCACTGTGCCACCTTAGAGGCGATTTTTGACTACAAAGTGCATCTACAGGGATGTATTTGGGAGATGGGTGGAAATTGGAGAGCCCAGATGAAAACTATAGAAATATGGTGAAAGAATCAAACCTCAGTGCTGGCAAATTCAAACCAAAGACCCTGAAGCTGGGAATCGGCAATACTACCGTTGCATCTGCACCATTGTGCCTGCAATTTCAATTTCATCAAGCAGCCCGACAAAAACCTGGATTCAAATTTAGATCCCCAATGAACAAATTAGATGTGACAGTGGCAAGAAAACTCTGTAAGACAACATGAGGAGGAAACAGCAAAAACAAGAGACTCAAAGGGGAACACATCATCAAGCTGGGTGACACTGCGTACTCTTATTTATATATATATATATATATATATATATATATATATATATATATATATATATATATATATAATGTGTGTATATGTATATATATATATATATGTATATATGTATATATATGTATATAAATATATATCATGTAAGTACACAATAATAGTCTGTATTAGAGCACGGAATAAACACATCTAATTTAAATTTGATTCCTGCCTGAAAACACAGCTGAACCAAACCAGTAATATATATATTTTTTCTAATCAAAATTGCCAAGCATTTTTTTATAAATGGGTATTTATAGTAAGTTGTTTTCGTGACCAAATTTTTAGCATATCATAGGACTTCAGGACCAATCAATGCTGAAAGATACACAGCCCCTGTACCCTGATGCATTTGCTGAAGCATTGCAAAAACAAGCGAGAGCACTATTTTTATCGATTTGACAGCGCGCTCCTGCACCGAGAGAGGAACACTTTATGCTCTTAAATGAGAACTGGAAAAAGATTTATCCCAGAAGCCACTGGGAATTCGCTCATCCCAACCCGTAACTATGGAACGATTCTTTGTGCTGAATGCACACCGTTCAAGGATAACATACTGAACTCCTCCAATCGATGCATGCTCCAATCCTATTCCGTGTTCTACAGTCTTGAGTGAATGTATTCAGTGTTTTGTGTCGGCTCCATAGAGCATCAAGTCTTCCTGTAAAGCACTTACTGAATTTATATGTGAAGCAAAGTAAGAGGTTTCTCTTCACTGGTATCTGTATTTCAGAGGCCTGTTGTTAATGCACACTCCAAGCACTTGGGCTTTGATGTTCTTCCACTTGAAGAGAAACAATGGATGGGGGATGGGGAGGGAGCCTCAGCTCAGTGAAAACAAAAGGGGCAACTCAGCAAGAAAATGTTCTGTGCCTACAGTGTCTACATTTCCTTTTCTGTTCTTTTTAATTCTTCCTCATGGGATGTTCCAGTCTTCTTCTTCTCCTTCTTGTTTTCCTTTCAGGGGTCGCCACAGCGAATCATCTGCCTCCATCTCACCCTATCCTCTGCATCTTCTACTCTTACTCCAACTACCTTCATGTCCTCCTTCACCACATCCATAAATCTTCTCTTTGGTCTTCCTCTAGGCCTTCTGCCTGGTAGTTCCAACCTCAGCATCCTTCTACCAATATACTCACTATCCCTCCTCTGTACATGTCCAAACCATCTCAATCTAGCCTCTTAACTTTGTCTCCAAAACCTGTAACCCGTGCTGTCCCTCTGATGTACTCATTCCTGATTCTATCCATCATCGTTACTGCCAAAGAGAACCTCAACATTTTCTTCTCTGCTATCTCCAGCTCTGCCTCCTGTCTTTTCCTCAATGCCACTGTTTTTCTAAACCATACAACATCACTGGCCTCAACACCGTCTTGGACACTTTTCCTTTCATTCTTGCCGATACCTTCCTATCACACATCACACCGCACACTTTTCTCCAACCATTCCAACTTGCCTGCACACGCTTCTTCACCTCTTTTCCACACTCTCCATTGCTCTGGATTGTTGAGCCTAAGTACTAAAAACCCTCCACCTTCTTTATCTCTGCCCCCTGTAACCTCACTGTTCCTCTTGGGTCCTTGTCGTTCACACATATGTATTCTGTCTTACTGAGGCTAATCTTCATTCCTATCCTTTCCAGGGCATACCTCCACCTCTCTAGATTTTCCTGCACTTGGTCTCTGCTCTCACTACAGATCACAATGTCATCTGCACCGCTAATCCATGGGGGTATCGGGAAAAGCTGGAGCCAACCCCAGGTGAAAGGGAGGGCCAGTCAATTGTACGGCTAAGCCAGACACAACCAACCATTCACATTCACACCTAAGGTAGAATTTAGTTACCTAATGCGCATATCTTTTTAGTATGGCAGCAAACCTATGCACCCGAAGGAAACCTGGGTAAGCGCGGGGTGTGGATGAAGACTCATAAAAAGGTTCTTGGCTGAGTTTTGATCCCAAAATCCTCTTGCTGTGAGGTTACAGTAATAACCACTGAGCCATGTTTTCCAGGTTTCAGTAAACAGGCCTTTCTTTGCATTAGTTTAAATATCAAATGTAAACATTGCACACACTGCAACTCTGTAGCTCATAAAATGAACCAGGGACCCTGGACGGGTAACAATTCCGCCTGTATTATGCATTACTGTAACATCCATGTCTACTACATACACACTTGTGGTAACTTGTAAATGCTAAGCCTGTCAGTTTCATGCTGAAAGCTGATTGGATAATGGTGACTGCTTTTCCGGCAAAAGGGAAAAACTGCCTTTTGCTATATCCATAAACATGAACTGGCATCCTGTTCAAGCCCCACCCCCTTCCATCTATCGAGTATTAATAATGATTTGACGAATGGACTCTTGCTTATTGACTCGATTCCATGCTTATGCAATATGTTGAAATGACTCGCACTCTTTGTAATGGTAAACGATTGGTTTTATGGTTCAATAAAGGCAAATACCATAACCCACCACTCCAAAAAATAAAACAACAAAATTATGTTTAGTTTGAATACAGTATATTCATTTCCTGCTGAAAGCCGATGAGTTGGTTTACTTTAAGACAATCCGAACTGCGTTGCCATGACATAGCTAGGACGAGAGCTGCGCCTTTGCTGTTTCCACCACCATGAGAAGCCTTCTGAAAGATGAGCGATATCTTCTGACAAGTAAAGGCATGCCTGTGTGACAAATCAAATCTGACTCCAGAGCGGACACTTAGTCTGCTATAGATAACGTCTTCTCTGGTACAAAGATGTGAGAACAGATTTTTGAGCACAGATGGCGGGATGACCTGTTGTCTGAAGGAGAGATGGGTTCATCGCTAAAACATAGGAACATGCACACGATTCAAAAGTACCAGGTCTTACAAAAAGATTCAGGATGGGAGTCAACAGTATGAATTTTTGTTTGTTATTTGGAAATGGATTTATTCAACATAGTGACAAAACAGTTTTGATAAGTAGGAATTTTTGAGTGTTGGTATAAATAGTTCTGGTGTCAGTCGTTATCTTCTGTTTGAGGTTAATATGACGTTGCAGTCAGTTGGGCCTGGATCTTACATAATCTAATTATTCTGCCCTGTTAATTTTGCTCTTAGGCAACACACACACACACACACACACACACACCATTCCCAAACCAATCTGCACAAACACTAATCACAGAGAACTGAGGACAAACTCGCCTCTATTAAAATAATATTGTCAAATGTGTCAATAAATATATTTAATGTAGCCCCAGTGGAAACAATGCACACATTATGAAAAAGGCAACATAACATAATGTAACATAAGGCAAGCTTACATTAGAATAAATATAGTGGGGTTAGCATCAGTGCCAAATCAAGAATTATTTCCAAGTGAGGAGAAGTAGAATTAGACTGAACAGCCTCCCACACAGATGAATGTACCATGCAAAAGAAGAAATGGTTATGGGACTGGATTACAGTGACATGCATTAATACTACCTTAAACCAGTTCAAGATATTACTTCATGCTTTATTAAAAATTTCACATTTTGTGGAAGAGCTCAACATTTACACACTAAGTCCCCCAACACCACTCCCATCCCCCCATTATATTCGAATCTCAAATGACTGACAATTGCATTTTAAATTCTCTGATGTTAACTGACACCACTGGAAGCTCCACCTCTTTTCCATGGAAGATGAGTCAGGGTTTGCCCAACTCTTCTTTGACTTATTTTCCTCAATGAAACATGTCTTGAAGTACATACAGAGTTTCATGAATCTAAAATAAAGCCAATAAACAGGGCAGCACGGTGTTGTGGGGGTTAGCACACCTACCTCAAAGCAAAAAGGTCCTGTGAAGGTGTTTCTGGGTGGAGTCTGCATGTTGACACACGTGTCGGTTTCCTCCAAGTACTGTACTGTACTGTACTGTACTCCGGTTTCCTCCCACAGTCACGTTAGGCTAATTCATTGCTTCTAAATTATTTTCTATGGCGCCCCCTCTAGGAAGAAAAAAACATTTCACGCCCCCACCACCACCCCGCGAGCAACTATACATGGTATTTATCTATAAATTTATTTGTATACCTCTGCGTAACATTGTATCTTTATTAATATTAAAAACAAAAAAAGAAAGAAATATTGTTCAACTTACAATAAAGAAAAACATCATTAACACTTTTTAAATCTGTAACAGAAAAGATTTAAACTGCACCAAAGTGCCTGAAATTTAAAAAATACATCCTTATTTAAACTCATTTAACTTACTTATGTCTTAATATCTACGTCTCTCTTCACCTTTCTCATCGTTCCTGTCAGAAAATTTTCCGTGTTGTTTCTTGAGGGGTTGTTTACTGCACTTCATATCGTTTGCTCGTGCGAAAAACTGCCACGCCATAGCGCGACAATGAGAGCACCACTGCCAACTACTGGAGTGGAGGTGCAATTACCCTTAATTCCGTACACAATTCCAGAAAAGCATGTTCCCCAGAGTCATCTGCGCTCCCCCCCATTTCAGAAGCGCCCCACTATTTGAGAAGCATTGGGCTAATTGGATACTCTCAATTTGGGGCAGTGATGGTCTAGTGGTATAGGGTGCTGGATTGCTGATCCAAATTTTGGGGGTTCGATTCCCACTCTGCACAAGGTTGACACTGTCCCCCCCAGTGGAGCGAACTGGGTTATCAAAGGCCGGCCATGTCTCTCACTGTCTATGGTGTGAGGCATGTAAAAGAACCATTTCTGACTTTCGACAAGAGTAGGCTGCAAAGCCGTCGGCGTGTTTCCACCCTGCGATGGCCTGGCGAACTGTCCAGGGTGTACTCTGCCCTCGCCCGAAGTTGGCTGGACGACCCAAATTAGGATTAAGGGGGTACAGAAGATAAACTGAACTGGATACTCTCAATTGCCCTGAGTAGTGAGAATGAATGTGAATGGTTGTGTGTGTTCACCCTGCAATGACCTGTTGGGCTGTCCAGGTTTAACCGTCCCTTCGCCCACAGTCTGTTGAGATAAGCTCCGGCCTCCTAATGGTTTGGCAAACGAATGAATGAATAAATTAATGCATGAAAGAAAATATATTGCTCATACACAGCCCGAAAAATAGTCCCAGTAAGAGGGAAAATGTTTTTGGTGCATGTCTCAATAATGTAAACTACATGTCTAATGTTTTTATTTTTCTAAACTTCAACATATTTATAAGTTTCCATTAATTACTTTATTTGCCAATCATCTAAACCTGCTAGAGTTTCAGGGAGGCTCTCCTTATCTCAACCGTCTCTGGGTGAAAATATGGCATACCCTGAATGGCTCGTCCGACTCTTGTGGGATGAATATACACACAACCATCTACAGTCACTGCTAATGTCAATTGTGAACAGCCAATTAGCTTAATGTGTACGTATGTCTTTGGACTGGGTACCGGATTACATAACGAAAACCCACGTAATCACTGTGAGAATTTTTAAATTCGATACAGAAACACCTTCATGAAGATTTGAACGTGGGACCTTTTTATTGTGAGACGGATTTGTTAACCCCTACGCTATCGTGCCGCTCGGTATATTTTCACTTTAAGTAAAAGACAGCGCTATTGACATTTCTGAAAGATATTTAAACAAATGATCACAGTCATGAAATTATTTTGCTTTAAATAAATTGTTCTTTTGTCCGATTATCATCCTTCATATTGCTGAAAACCACAGAACTTTGTACACAAAAGAGACAGATGCTTGTTGACTAACAAAAGTTATGCTAATAGCTACCACACTACTGAGATGATCCTAAATTTATGATAAAGACATTTTGACATTTATCTCTAATGATGCTCCTCAGAAGTGTAAAACACAGAGGATGCCAACATGACGATAGAGTATAAGGCGTCCATCAGTGGCATCTGTACTCAGATCAGATTAGCATGTCTGCTTGGAGGGCAGGGAGGAGCAGCTGCTCCCGAATGTGCTGAGCTTTATAAAATTCAGTGCTGTACAAAGTCAGCATCAGAACTTCACTCCCAGGTAAGCTCGAAAGGGAGTCAGGAGGGGATTGACATACTGTGAATTATTTATTTCAGACTTTCCTCCCACCAGACCTGTATGCAGCTGTAAAAAATAATTGGTCTCTGATGTTTACTGGATGTAAACACAGAATTCAACTTTCACCTGCCATTTACCACTGAAAAAACAAACACAGGCTTACTGCTGGTTTCTCAGCAGTGAAATTCAGTTGAACATGCCTAATTTTTTGCAAATGAATTGTGACTATATAAAGTATATGCCTGATTCAATAAATCAGCTCAAACCAGCAATCCGTTTCATCATGCCTACAAGCTTCTGTTATACAATTAGCAGATAAGCAATATAAATTGCAGACGCTTAAGGTTTGTATCGGGTATAAGATGACCACCACTGACCAGAGAGGGGCGAAAGCATGCATACTCCCTCACTGTGCCATGCAATGCTAGCCACCTGCTTTTTTCTGAACTGTGGCACTATGTGCATTTTGGGGGCGGTCTAACACACTCGGAGAGAAAGCATTATCCGCATCCTTCGTACGAATTAGCTCACACTGTGATTGTTGGTGATCACCGTGAGTGACAGGGAAGTGAGCATATGCCATCCCTCCCGCTCGTGAGAGCTCCTATGGCTTCCTGGCCATAGACGGCTGTGTACATTAACCTGGATGAAAACTTGGATTTTCCGGGTAAAATTCTTCCTGTTCTTGCATGGGATTCCTCTGGGTACACTGGTTTCTTTCTTTGTAGTGACTCGCATATTCTAAAGTTGATGAGCGATACGATGAAGTTATGGGAAAGAATAGTGGAAGCTAGACTAAGAGCAGAGGTCAGCATTTGTGAACAACAGTTTGGTTTCATGCCAAGAAGGAGCACCACAGATGCAGTGTTTGCCTTCAGGATGTTAATAGAGAAGTTCAGAGAAGGTCAGACGGAGCTGCATTGTGCCTTTGTGGATCTGAAGAAAGCATATGACAGGGTGCCGAGAGAGGAACTATGGTATTGCATGAGGAAGTCTGGAGTGGCAAAGAAGTATGTTAGAGTGGTACAGGACATGTATGAAAGATGTAAGACAGTGGTGGGGTGTGCTGTTGGTGTGACAGAAGAGTTCAAGGTGGAGGTGGGAATGCATCACGGGTCAGCTCTCAGCCCCTTCTTGTTTGCTATGGTGATGGACAGGCTGACAGACGAGGTTAGACAAGAATCTCCATGGACTATGATGTTTGAAGATGACATTGTGATCTGTAGTGAGAGCAGAGAACAAGTGCAGGAAAATCTAGAGAGGTGGAGGTATGCCATGGAAAGGAGGGGAATGAAGGTTAGTCTCAGTAAAACAGAATACAAGTGTGTGAATGACAAGGACCCAAGAGGAAAGGTGAGGTTACACGCAGAAGAGATAAGGAAGGTGGAGGATTTTAAGTACTTAGGGTCAACAATCCAGAGAAGTGGAGAGTGTGGAAAAGAGGTGAAGAAGCGTGTGCAGGCAGGTTGGAATGGTTGGAGAAAAGTGTCCGGAGTGATGTGTGATAGAAGGGTATCGGCAAGAATGAAAGGAAAAGTGTACAAGACGGTGGTAAGGCCAGCGATGTTGTATGGTTTAGAAACAGTGGCCCTGGGGAAAAGACAGGAGGCAGAGCTGGAGGCAGCAGAGATGAAAATGTTGAGGTTCTCTTTGGGAGTAACAAGGATGGATAGGATCAGGAATGAGTCCATCAGAGGGACAGCACATGTAAGATGTTTTGGAGACAAAGTCAGAGAGGCTAGAGTGAGATGGTTTGGACATGTACAGAGGAGGGCTAGTGAGTATATTGGTAGTAGGATGCTGAGGTTGGAACTACCAGGCAGAAGGCCTAGAGGAAGACCAAAGAGACGATTCATGGATGTAGTGAAGCAGGACATAAAGGTAGTTGGAGTAAGAGAAGAAGATGCAAAGGATCGGGTGAGATTGAGGCAGATGATTCGCTGTGGTGACCCCTGAAGGGAAAAGCCGAAAGGAAAAGAAGAAGACACTGGTTTCCTTCTACTGTCCTTCAAAGACATGCACATTGGGTCAACTGGCTATTGTAACCTGCCTATAAGTGTAAATAAGAATGGTTGTCAGTGTTAGTCCTGCGATAGATTTGCAAGCTGTTCTGGATGTACCCTACCTCTCAGCAAACATCAGCAGGGATCAGCTCCAGGTTTCTTCAAAACCTTGATGGATAAGCAGTACAGGGAATGAAAGGATGGATGGATTATAAGGTAAAATAAAAACTGCAAGGTTTAAGTATAAGACAGATATGAAAGAAGATCATCTGTCTTCCACACCAGTATCATTAAGAGAAACATCTGCAATTGCACTTCATTCCTTTGTGGCAACAACACAATACTTCCTGTTCTTTCTTCTTCTTTTCCTTTCGGCTTTTACCTTCAGGGGTCGTCACAGCAAACCATCCGCCTCCATCTCACCCTATCCTCTGTATCTTCTACACTTACTCCAACTACCTTCATGTCCCCCTTCACCACATCCATAAATCTTCTCTTTGGTCTTCCTCTCGGCCTTCTGCCTGGTAGTTCCAACCTCAGCATCCTATTACCAATATACTCACTATCCCTCCTCTGTACATGTCCAAACCATCTCAATCTAGCCTCTCTGACTTTGTCTCCAAAACATCTTACATGGGCTGTCCCTCTGATGTACTCATTCCTGATCCTATCCATCCTCGTTACTCCCAAAGAGAACCTCAACATTTTCATCTCTGCTACCTCCAGCTCTGCCTCCTGTCTTTTCCTCAGCACAACTGTTTCTAAACCATACAACATTGCTGGCCTCATCACAGTCTTGTACACTTTTCCTTTCATTCTTGTCGATACCCTCCTATCACACATCACACCGGACACTTTTCTCCAACCATTCCAACCTGCCTGCACACGCTTCTTCACCTCTTTTCCACACTCTTCATTGCTCTGGACTGTTGAGCCTAAGTACTTGAAATCCTCCACCTTCTTTATCTCTGCTCCCTGTAACCTCACCGTTCCTCTTGGGTCCTTGTCGTTCACACACATGTATTCTGATTTACTGAGACTAACCTTCATTCCTCTCCTTTCCAGGGCATACCTCCACCTCTCTAGATTTTCCTGCACTTGTTCTCTGCTCTCACTACAGATCACAATGTCATCTTCAAACATCATAGTCCATGGAGATTCTTGTCTAACCTCGTCTGTCAACCTGTCCATCACCATAGCAAACAAGAAGGGGCTCAGAGCTGACCCTTGATGCAGTCCCACCTCCACCTTGAACTCTTCTGTCACACCGACAGCACACCTCACCACTGTCTTACATCTCTCATACATGTCCTGCACCACTCTAACATACTTCTTTGCCACTCCAGACTTCCTCATGCAATACCACAGTTCGTCTCTCGGCATCCTGTCATATGCTTTTTCCAGATCCACAAAAATAATTTAAAAAAATGTAAAATTTGTGAAAAGCACTGGAATATTCTTTTGATGAAATGATGAAGGATGATTCTGTAATTGATGCTCTTTCCAAGGCCATATTTAAGCCCTGCTATAAAGCTCACTCTTGTCCAGACTTCAACATATTGTCGGAGTCAAAAAGGCACTTTCGGTATGTCAGAGTTCTAAAAAGTCATTCTCTAAATTGCTCACCCCTATTCAGTGTAATTCTCATCGCTCACTCATTTGCTGAACCGCTTTGTAGAGAGACTGAGCCAATCTCAGTTGACACTGGGTGAAGATGGGCTACACCCTGAACAGCTCAACCATTTACACTAACACCTTGGTACCAGGCAATTAGCCTAATATCTATGTCTTTGGACTGTGATAGGAAACCAGAGTCAGCGGGGGTGGGGGTTGGTGGTGTCGTTTACACAGAAATACCTGAGCTCGGAACTTCATCCCAGTACCTTCACTCCATCACCGTGCTGCCCACATTCACTGTGATGATCAGAGATGTTTTTACTTGGTGTCCTATGTCACAGATCTGAATATGGTCAACGCTTAAGTACAACTCAGAAGTAAAAGCAGTTCATTTGTAAGTTAAACATATCATCTTCAGAATGAAAAAGTGTAGGTGGGACATTAAAAAATATTAATAATAAATGCCAGACAAAACAACAACTAATAAACGGTGATAAAGACTTTAATCAAGCTTTATCACATGACATTAGGTACTTATCAGAGTTAGAAAAAGATTTGATGCATGCTGTGCTTCAGGTTATTTTTAAGATGCTGATCTCGACAGACATTAATAGAAAAAATAAATCTTTGTGGATGGCACATGGGTTACTGATCAAAAGGTAACTAACAACTTGCTAAAACCTTTTGACATTCAGGAAAAGACTGAATATTTTAAATACCGGAAAGCATCTTTCTCAAAACTAAGTACATCCCATATAATTGAAGAATACAGTAATTTTAGCATTCCATTAGCATTAAGATATTATGAGTCTGACAGTGAGATAAATAAACAATAACGTACATTAGAGTTTATAAATCATGTGTAATGCATGCACTTTTCATTACATTTGTTGATTTAATTCCACATCCCATGATGCATTGGGCCATTTTGTGGCTTCTGTTGCAGTGTGCTTTTTTCCTCAAGTGGGTTATGAGCCCTCTGCAAAACCTATTTCTAGGACAAACGTTTATTCAGACTCACATTCACACCTGAGGGCAATTCAGAATAGTCAAGTAGCCTCATGTGCATTTCTTCATACTGTGGGAGGAAACTGGTGTACCCAGAGGAAACCCTCCCAAGCATGAGGAAAGCATGCACACTCTGCCACTGTACCACCCCTTTCATTAAATTACTAAGATTGGAAAAACAAATTTGGACAATGCAGCAAAATCATGATGGAGTTTATAGCAGTGACTGAATTAAAGATCACACACTGATGAGCCATAACATTAAAACCACCCGAGAGGTCGGAAGCAGGCACCTCCATATACAGCAAGCTGTAATGCACTGCATGTTCTGACTTCTGCCATAGACAGCATCAACAGATTCAGCAGTTTCAGCTACTGTAGCTCTTTTGTGAGACCAGACCAGATGAACTACCCTTCGCTCTCCACATGGCGTAACGAATCTTGGGCGCTCATGACACTCTTGCTAGTTCACTGCTCGTCTTTCTCTGAACCACCTTTGGTAGATATTTAATACGATATACCAGGAGCACCCCACAAAATCTGTTGTTTTGGAGATGAAGTTCCAGTCATCATAGCGTGACCCTTGTGAAACTCACCCAGTGGAATGATGTACAGATGCAGAGGAGTGGTCAAGGTACTCAATACAATCAATATCATCAATTTATAATTAATGTCCACTGCCTAACCAAAAAAAAACAAACCCCAGAAACAAAACCAAAACAAAAAAACCCAAAGTGGAATTCTAATGTCATGGTACAGACTTTTACTGTTGGAGATTTTATCACATTTTTTGTGCACAAAAACTTGCTGGGCTGGCAAAACACAAAGGAGAAGTACAAAATTCTCATTAAAACAAATAAACAAATAAACAAAAAACTTGAATATCACAACAGATTGGTTGTTGCTGAAGACGTTTTCTGATCCATATAGCATTGCTGATAAAAACATGGCAATGCTAATAGTCCAAATTAGAATTTTTTGAATATATTTATATCCTGCTGATCTCATTCGTGACCCTGGAGCTTACGCATATACCGACCTTCTGAAAGCCTACAAGGCTTTGGGTTGATATATTTATCATCACTCCAGATGTGTTCAGGAGGTTTTATGTCATGGACATTCACAAGAATCATCAGCCTGTTAGATGAATGTTCAACAAGCCTCAACAGAAAAGAGTATAACAGACGTGATAAAGCACACGTTGCACATACAAAGTGAGGTAAGCAGAGTTAAATGATTAAAAACATTAACTGTGCATGTAGACGACTATAAAGAGTTCTCCATCACGCATTCCTTTTCTGAACCATTTAATCCTAATTAGAGTCACAGGGAGGTTGGCAGCCATGTCAGTGGACTGTGGGTGAGAGCAGAGTACACACTCAACAGCTCAGAAGGACATCGCAGGGCAGAAAGACGCTGATGGAAACCCATAGTCTACTCTTTATGAAAGTCAGCGATGGTTCTTTCACCAAGTGGACAGGGACAGCCTTTCATGACCCAGTTAGTTGCACTGGTGGGATGTCATGACAACTCTGCGATCGTGGGGCTTGAACCCCCAACCTTGGGATCAGTAAGCCAGCACCTTACCCAGAGCCCATGGAGTGATTTGAAAATTGGGGGTGGGGTGGGGGAGAGATAACTGAAAATTTTGGGAGTCCATGCAGTCCGTGACCGACTAGAGCAGGGGTGCTCAATCCTGCTCCTGGAGATCTACCTTCCAGATGACTTTATCTCCAACCCTAATGTGGCCCATGTGACATGTAAGATCCAGTCAGGTCTTGATGAGATGATTGGATGGTTAGGTGGGCGTGATTAGGGTTGGAGTGAATGTCTTCTGGGAGGTAGATCTCCAGGAGCAGGATTGAGCACCCCTGGACTAGAGCATATATCCCCTCAAGGAGACTATGCATGGCCGAATTCCAGATTTTAGAAGTCAGGTGTATTTTGTGAGTACATATCCATTGATTTACTTATTTTAATGTTCCAATCCAATCATGCCTCGGCCAATCGGATTACCAGTACCATTACATTCCCTAGAATGCAGCCATTATATTACTATATGATTGGTGCAGAAACATTTATGGTACATGATGAACATGTAGGTTTTACTATGCTTGTACAAACTAGGCATTTTAAACATTTTTGAGATGTCAGTAGACATACTTAAAAAATTTCTTTGGGTTGAGAAAAAGAGGGGGGCTTATTTATTTTTTTTATTTATTTAAGGGACAATGTACAGGAACATTAAGCTCATAGAGACAGAGATGTACTGTACCAGATTATAGCTTAATAGCTAGTTTCCATCTGTAGTCCCTAATTTTTTTTTAGAACGGCCAATTAACCTACAGTGCATGTCTTTTGGATTGTGGGAGGAAACCGGAGCACCCGGAGGAAACCCTCACAAGCACGGGGAGAACATGCAAACTCCACACAGAAACGCCCAGGCCGGGAATCGAACCCGGGCCTTCTTGCTGTGAGGCGGACGTACTAACCACTACGCCACCGTGCTTCACCCCCCATTCCGCAGCCACTGTTACCACTGGGCCACCACTGCTCCACCATCACTCATTTAAATTGGAAAATACAAATAAAAAGAGTGCACTCGTCTTATGTGATATATGAACTAGTCGGCTTTTTATCTCTGGAAAACAGTACCATTGGTTATCCAAGTTTTGTTATGGATAAATTAGCTGTATTTAAAAATAATTATTTGGAACGCACGAGTTAGCACGTAGTGAAATTTAACGCTCAATCAGGGCTGACTGTTCGAGAGTGCTTTACCAGCTGAATTTTCTGATATTATTTTTCAAAAAAACAATAAAAATAGTAGCTTATGCACTCTGAGGCATAACAGTTAACTAGCATATTGTTCAAGTTAAAAAAGCATATAATATTCATTGGTAATTCACATATGAATCCCTCAGCTGGTACTTGGCAAGCCTGTGAAAATTGGCTGTCCGATTACAGTTTTGTTTTTATTTTTTAAAAACATAGCTGCTAAGAAAAGTTCATTGTATAGGCGATTGTGCTCCGAAGGTTTCTACAGCTTCAGAGGATCATTCTGGATCTCCGTGTGAGAACCTGCTGCCAATTTAATCTGCATGGCAGTAAATTTATGACAACTGATCGTCTAAATGAGCGGGTTAACCCTCGATAGAAGCTTTCTTGCCTGATGGCAAGGATATGAAATTGGGGCTTAAAGAGTGAGAGTGGTTCGGGAGCATAGGAATCATTTTCACATATGAACTTCACCTCAAAGGATGTACCGGACAAGACTTCATGGAGTGGTTGGATTTTCCTGTTGGTGAAAAATAAACCCAACTCTGGATGGAAATAAGTATTGTGATGTTGCTTAATTTGTCTAAACAATGAGATGGCAATTTACACGCTGTAATCAAGGATAAAAGCGGTCCAACAAAATATTAGAGAGCAAGACTTTTTTTGTCCAGGCTGTGTGTGCAACATTTAACAATAAGTTGGTACGCTTTCAGATAGAGTTAATATATGCTTTAGTAACTATATTCGAGGGGTAAAAGCAATTTCTGTTCGTGGGCTCTCAGGTAATGAGAATACAGGACTGCAGGCAAGGTTTTATGGCACTGCTGGGTGTTATTTTTGACATTTGTCAGATAAAAATTTTTATTTCATGATTGACAGCTTAAAAAAAAGAAGCAGCTCAGTTTCAACAGCACTGGGGAATCTTGAGCTGCTTCCATAGGGAGAGCTTCACAATTCTGATACAACATGAAGAACCTCCTTTTACAATGCAACTCACGTTGAAATTACAAATAATCATGCATCACAGTGGTTAGCATGTCCACCTCATAGAAAGAGGGTCCTGAGTTTGATTCCCAGCCTGGGTGTTACTGTGTGGAATTTGCATGTTCTCCCTGTGTTTGAGTGGGTTCCCGCCCACAGTCCAAAAACATGCACCGTTGGCAATTTGACTGTTCCAAATTGATGCTAGGACTGAGTGATGGCCCTGCAATGGCCTGGTGAGCTGTCCAGGGTGTACCCCCCCTCGCCCAGCGTTGGCAGAGATAGGCACCAGCCCCCCCATGGTCCTAATTAATATTAAGCGGTTCAGAAAACATATGGATGGATTAAAAATCATCACATAAATTATAATACAAATAATTAACTTTTCATCATTAAGATCATTATTGTTATTATTATCATATCTGCAAAACAATCAGTTCTTCAAAAGGATCTGATGAATCAAATCCATTAATCAATAAACAAGGCTATACCCCCAGTGGGGCAGTGGTGGTCTAGTGGTATAGGGCGCTGGATCGCTGATCCAAGGGTTTGGGGTTCGAGTCCCACTCTCCACAGGGTTGTCACTGTCCCCCCCAGTGCGGCTAACTGGGTTATCAAAGGCGGGCCATGTCTCTCACTGTCTATGGTGTGAGGCATGTAAAAGAACCATTGCTGACTTTCATAAAAAGAGTAGGCTGCAAAGTCGTCAGCGTGTTTCTGTCCCTTGCTAAAAGGGTTGTGACAGGAAGGGCATCCGACGTAAAAAAAAACCTCTGCCAACTGAAAACATGCGAATCAGATGATTCACTGTGGCGACTCCCGAGTGAAAGGGAAAAAGCCGAAAGGAAGACAGACATACCCCCAGTGCAGCTAACTGGATTATCAAAGGCCGGCCATGTCTTTCATTGTCTAAGAACCATTGCCGACTTTTGACAAGAGTAGCTGCATAGCCGTCAGCATGTTTCTGCCCTGTGATGGCTTGGCGAGCTGTCCAGGGTGTAATCTGCCCTAGCACAGAATTGGCCGAGATGGGCACCAGCCTCCCCACGACCCTAATTAGGATTAAGCGGCTCAGAAAATGAATGTATAATCAAATCTGTTCTTTAATGCTGTGTTCCCATTTCCATGTAATGGTCAGTAATGATTTTGTAATGGCTGGTGTACAAAAAATAAAACGTGTTTTGCAAATCAATAGGTTTTGGCCTTTTACCAAAAATGCAACTGTCTCTTCCAAAGTTTGAGTAATTAATAAAACTTTTGTAATTTACTGAGAAATGTGCATTATATGTCAGAACACTTGAATATCAGCAGAAACATTCAATTTTACAGATATTCATTTTCAAGTTACATAAATAGTCAAAACATGTATTAAAACAATGAACATATTTGGAAACAATAACTTTAATTCCTCTGTCTCCTAAAACAATGCTCGTACAATTTGTTTTAGTTTTTTTTTAATCTATTAGTTTTGAACTATTTTCACCCCCACATGCTGAGGGAATTTTTGTGTTTATGAACTATGTATTTTGTTAATTCTGGTATCTCGTGGTTTAGACGAGCTTCTCCAGCTCTGTGAAATATCAGAATTTCTGTTTGAAGGCCGGTGATGTTGTTCTGATTCCACTCTTGATAGCTGACAGAATCTGATTGGTCAAAAACAACCTTTACAAGGTTTCAAGTGGCTTTGTACTTTTCATTCCATAAGTCACATACTGTATTTCATATATTTAATAACAAAGGTTTATTAAACCTCATAAGCAAAACAAACTGGAGCAGATGAACATGAATGGGATTGATGACAAAGATAATTGCTGATACTGTACACACTTGTAGCGATTTGAACCCTTCGTTATTTATCATCATTCATTCATTTTCTAAGCCACTTAATCACAAAGGGAGCAACAGTCAAATTGTAATCATTCATTCACTCATTTTCTGAATCAGTTAATCCTAATTAGGGTTGTGGGGAGGCTGATGCTCATCTCAGTCGGCTCTGGGCGATGGCTGGGTACAGCTCACCAGGCTGTCACAGGACCAACACGCATACAACCATTCAGAATCAAACTTGCACCTAAGGGCGATTTGGAACAGCCAGTTAGCTTACAGTGCATGTTGTTGGACTGTGGGAAGAAACCCATGCAAACACAGGGAGAACATGCAAACTTGACCTGTGTGTTTAGCTGTTACTTGTTCATTTTCTGAACCACTTACTCATAATTAGAGTTGCAGAAAGCTGTCGCCCATCTCAGCCGACTCTGGGTGAAGGCAGAGTACACCCTGGACAGCTCGCAAAGCCATCGCAGGGTGGAAACATGATGACGGCTATGCAGCTACTCGTGCCGAAAGTCAGCAATGGTTCTTTTACAAGAACCTCTCACCATAGGCAGTGAGAGACATGGCCAGCCTTTGATAATCCAGTTAGCTGCACTGGGCAGACAGTGATAACCCATTGAGAGTGTGGCTTGAACCCCCAACCTTGCGATCAGTGATCCAGCACCTTTACCACCAGGCCATCATTGCCCTTTAATTTAATTTTCAATCAGAAAATCGTAATATGAATATGGATTGCATTTTTCCATTTCATATAGCAGGGATAATGGAATTTTCCTTATTTTATGTTTAAGATATAAATCATTATTTTACACTTTGACACGATCTAACACGGCTGTACGATACCGAAACATTAATGAGTCAACTCTCCACTAAACCTAGGAAATCGGGTATAGCTTCTGCTTGATTGAAACAAGCTCAAATGAACTCAAGTGGTATATCTGTGACACATTCAGATACCAGAGCTACAGCATTGGATCAAAAGTATTCACAATTTTCCAAGATGGCGACGTAAACAAACAATCGACTCGCATTTTCAATTGAGTAATTATAACAAAAAACATTAAAATTCCGACCTCAATACTTGGTCAGCTGTTTTTTACTTCGAACACAGGCCAGCATTTGTCTCAGAAGGGATGAATATAGATTTCTCACGTAATCCAATGTGATACTTGTCCAGATGGTGTAAATTTCATGAAACAGCTCATTTTGTGATTTTATGTTCGCGGCTGTTTTTCAGTGAACGCTTTATTTTCAGCCAAATATTTTCTATGATGTTGAGATCAGGAGACTAGGCCAGCCATAGCATGCCATGAATATTGTTTTGAATTTTGTACTCCTCTGTAATACAAGCTCGATGGACGGGGTGTTGTCATCTTGGAACCTATACGGTCTGTCCGTGAAACGACGGGCTAAAACTGGATGCAGATTGTTTTCCAGGATGTCAATGTACTTGACAGCAGTTACATCGACCTAGCACAAAGTCCCCTCACTGTACCAAGTGATACAATCCCACACCATGCCAGGCAACTTCCACTGGCTCGGAACTCACATGCACTTGAGTTAGTATGCTTCATTTGCTGATTGCCACACAAATACACGATTACGTATGACTACTTGAGATTCATCTCTGAATATAACAGTTTTCCAGTGTTGATCAACAATCCATCTGTGCCTTGTTGATTTAGATCTACGATCAATTGTCAATCTCCGTTGATCTGTGACCCATTGTTTGTTTTGGTTTGTCTGCTCTGACCTACTTGGCAGACGACATACCGGAAGTAGAATACTACGTGCATCTATGGTTAAATTTTCACGAAGTTTCGTCAACGGTAAATGTTTTAATTTATTATTTGACTTTTTGTGTTTGCTTCTAAAATTCATGCATCGCACTGATTTCGCGAATACTTTTGATGCAATGCTCTACATAAGCAGGTAATTCCAGCGATTCCATTTTCGACTTGAATATCATAAATCTGGTTAAATTCAATAGAATTCTTCATAAAGTTCAAGTTTACAAGTCCAGTCAGTAATAAAGCATTAGTAGCACTTTGACGTTTCATGACTGTGACATCATAATTCTAAATCTGGGTTAAAAAGTGAAAAATCTGACCCCACAGAATTGTTGGCATTGTCACATAGTATAATGGTCTCAAATCTTGTCCAATTCGGCCCGTGCATAACGGCTTTCTTATAGTTATAAAAATTTTGTCACGAATTCTGTTTCAGGAACAAAAATCTAAAATCGATCTCTACAGAGTACTAGCTATTGTTCAAAGAACAAGTGTACTGTTTCATGAAATTCTGATCACTAATAACAATTAAAACAATTAGAGCCAATTGTCAATACCATGAATACGAATACAAAGAAGAAGAGGAAGAAAAAGAAGATTGACACCGGATACCTCCAGTGAAAAAACCCTACTCCCATACACAGGCCATTTGGGCTGAGATCATATCAGCTTTGGGTTTAAATCCAATACAGTTCATGGCAATTTTTTCCTTGATGACCGGAGATGCAAAATTTGAATGAATTATTTGTACTTTTTGGATAAACTTTCTAATCTAAAATGATCAATAATAAATAGCTTTTTACTAAATACTTTATCAAACAATAAAGCTTAGTATTCAAGAAAAGTACAGACAGCGTGCTGTAAAAAGTATAACGGAATCGATCCCAGCTGATAAAATTCTGTTGCTCACAAAAAATAAGTGGATTTTCCAAAGTGTTTTCAAAGAGAAATGCAATGAAAAAGCTGAATTGGAATTGGTCTTTAATGTAAACAGCATGGCGTTGGGCTCTAAAATACAAACATCTGAAAGGATAAAAAAATAATTCAGGAGAATAAAACAGAGTATTTAATATTTAAGTTAAATTAACATTAATGATCAAATTTATCTCATGTTAAAAAAAATCTTTTAACTGACATAAAACAGAATACTGACTACTTGGCTGCACAAATATCACTAAAGTTTACATCATGTTACAAAAACAGAAGCTCAGTATATTGCTTTGGAATGTTACAGCAGTCTACCACAAGTCTGGCGGGTATTAAGTAGAAGCGAGCATTGAATTTAGATTTGAATTTTCAGTTTACAGTCCCTTAGGCAGGTTAGACCACTGAGGGAAAGACAGATTCAGATCAGGGCTAATATGAGACAAAATTTCAGTTAACAGTCTATTGTTTGTGAAACATAGACAAGGTGCTCTGATGGCTTTGGACATGGACACATTACACTAATTTGCATTTTCTGTACTGCTAGATGTTGCCTGTGTGAATCAGACATTTGCTGAAGGAAGTGATAAAAGCCAAAGTCCCCAGTCTCTGAACACACACACAGGAAAGGGGCTTTCACACCAAACAGGATGGATGGAAATAAAAACAGAAAAGACAAGCATTATGACTGAGTGTATTATGTGTGAGCCAGAGGTAAGCCTGGTTCAAGGCGTGTGTGTGTGTGTGTGTGTGTGTGTGTGTGTGTGTGTGTGTGTGTGTGTGTTTGTGTGCTGCAATGTTAAAAAAAACTAACTGCAATGTTAGTTGAAAATTTGAAAAGGTTCAGGTTCCAACCATATGGGACATGTGTCAGAGACCCAAGGAGCAAACTGAGTTTGATAAACAAACTGGGAAATTATGCAATAAAAAAGAAAAAGTGAAAAAGAAATAAAAATCAATCCTTAGTTTCATTTGTTTCCTAAAAGTTTTTTTCTTCCAGTCTGCATGTAAAAAAAAAATAATAATAATAACTTGGTCCAGTGGAGGGCTTTAGTTGCAGTCATAGACAAAGTCATAATTACTGGGCTCTTTCGGGATAGGGGGTGGGGCCTCTGGAATCTGGATGTTTTCCAGATCCAGGAGGCGGAGTTTCATCTCCATGTTTAGAAGAGTGTCCAAGTCAGAACGAGTAAACTCACTGGTCATCTCCTTCCCCAAAAGAGCATTTAGCCCGTCTGTCCATACACAATACTGAAACAACAACAACAACAACACACACACACACACACACACACACACACACACACACACACACACACACACACACACACACACACAATTATTCTACAGTCAAGTAGAAATGTTTCTGCATCATTTGAATAGTTTGGGTGTTGAGTACTTTTTGAAGCAACATGACATTCAGAAGGTTGTTTGTCTCAGATTTCCAGACTATGATACAGATATCCTTTAACAATATTATGTATGTCATTTATTCTTGTAACAGTCTACAAATCATTTAAAGAGCTTTTTGTGGCGCTTCGTAACACTCAGCCCCACATAGGTCGTTACACTTCTACACTTTTGGAGTCTTGTGGCAACCAGGTTTAAGGGGGTACAGCACTGTACTTTTAGTGAATAGACCAGAAATTCCCCCAAAATTCTCTACCTGTTCTTGAGTATTTGCTGTTCTCTGAATGTTCCCAGAGAAAAAGAAAGTTTAAGACAAGGCTCTGCGATGGCCTAGTGAGCTGTTGAGCGTGTACACCTACTGAAATGGGCGCCAGCCTCCATGTGACTCTAATTAGGACTAAGCGGTTAACGAATAATTGTTCAATATAAGCTCGTAAAAAATGTGATGCACTCTGATATTGGGATGAATTTTTCTCCTGTGTTCAATAAATAAAATGAATTATGGAAAAAAAAAAAAACCCAATAAAATTAACAATAATTTGGTGATTTCGAGAATGGGACAGTTTGGAGAAGCTTCCAGGAATTCTGAGAGAATAGTCGGATAACAGTGTTCGCAAAGTCCCTACTCTTCTCCACAATAATATTTCACCTCTGTCTCGCTCTTTCTCTCTAATATATATATTAGAAATATATTAGAAATAAATATATATATATATACACACACACACACACGTGTGTGTGTGTGTATATTATATATATATATATATATATATATATATATATATATATATATATATATATATATATATATATATATATATACACGTTCACAAAATAGTTTTTGGTGGCAATACCTAATTTAGGGTGTGTTTATTTTATTTTCTCAGCGAGACTGTTGAACGAGTACATTTTCTTTTGATATACCACTGAGGTACAAGCGTTTGCACTTAATATTTACTGTGCAGGTTTAATCATATATAAGTGGGAGTGGGAAATGAGTAGCATTTAAATTTCTATTAAACAAAATGCAAATGGTTATTGTTATTGAAACTTTAAAGCATAAGATAAGATCAAATAAGCATTGTTTACCTCGTGCTTGTCAGGCGCAATGAAGTTTAAATACTCATCAGATTCATAAAGGATAGAAAAGGCCAACTCCAGGACTTCCTAAGAATAAAAAAAACAAACCATGAGGGGAAAAATGATAATCAGTTTCTGACCCATTTCCATGTTTCCTCTGCATATAGTATAGCAGATGGCTTGTCCTGTCACAGTACGAGTTGAGCATGCCTCAACTTCTGCTAGTATTCAGTGAACAGCCAGAACAGGGAGTGTTTCGGTGCTTTACTGTAACGAGATGTTTCTCAGCTCCTGACAGATTGCACAAGACAAATGTTTTTTGGAACACTGTCGGGAAAACCATCTAGCACTGGGCCAGTGCTTTTGAATACAAAACTGTTCTCATGTCTACAAAACCTGTTTTTTTAAAACAACACTGACACAAATCCTTTTCCCTGTTCAACTGGTGAAGGATTAAAAATTGCTAAGGGTGGGAATAAAATGGATTTTCTGTTTCCTATTTCTTATTCATGCCGTTATATGGCAGTGGATGCGGCAATACACGTGTATGGTGATCTAAGAATGGCAAGAGAATAACTCCAAATCATCATCATCTTCTTTTCCTTTCGGCTGTTCCCTTCAGGGGTTGCCACAGTGAACCATTTGCCTCCATCTCACCTTATCCTCTGTATCTTATTCTCTTACACCAACTACCTTCATGTCTTCTTTCATCACATCCATAAATCTCCTCTTTGGGCTTCCTCTAGGCCTTCTGCCTGGTAGTTGCAACCTCAGCATCCTACTACCAATATATTCACTATCCCCTCCTCTGTACATGCCCAAACCATCTCAATCTATCCTCTCTGGCTTCATCTCCAAAATCTCTTACATGGGCTGTCCCTCTAATGTACTCATTCCAGATCCTATTCATCCTCGTTACACCCAAAGAAAACCTCAACATTTTCATCTCTGCTACCGCCAGCTCTGCCTCCTGTCTTTTCCTCAGCGCCACTGTTTCTAGACCAGTGGTTCTTAACCTTGTTGGCGGTACTGAGCCCCACCAGTTTCATGTGCTTATTCACCGAACCCTCCTTTACTGAAAAATAAAATATGATTCTTTTCAAATTCAAGACAAAGGTATATGTTTTTAGTAGGGCACCAAAATGAACCGTGCATTAACATCACTGTGTTCAAAGAACAAAACCAATACAATGCATGAACTCCCCCATCACAACTACTTAGATTTTTATGTGAGGGGCGCATCTGGGTGCGTGCACGTGCATCTGTGTGTGTGCGCGCACACGTGTCTGTATGCGTGTGTATTTGTTTTATTTACATCTTATGCATTATTTTTGAACGTTTGTTATTATAAGCATTTATAGTATTGACTATGTATTTATTGAGATATATATATATAATTGATATTATATGCACATATTCGTCCGACCACTTTCTTTTTTTGCTCAATATAGTATGGATTAAAACATGAAGAAAGAAATAACACGACGTACCATCACAACAGTTACAAGTCGACTACTGAGCGCACCAAATTCTCTACAGCACAGATTGGCCAAGCAATGTAGCGTGATCACCTGCAGCCAATGATGGCCAAGAATATGAGTTGGGTGTGTGTCTTAACCGCCACCAAACCCCTGACACTGACTCACCGAACCCCTAGGTTTCGATCGAACCCAGGTTAAGAACCACTGTTCTAGACCATACATCGCTGGCTTCATCACCGTCTTGTACACTTTCCTTTCATTCTTGCTGATACCTTCCTGTCACACATCATACCAGACTTCACACGCTTCTTCACCTCTTTTCCACACTCTCCATTGCTAAGGATTGTTGAACCTAAGTACTTAAAATCCTCCACCTTCTTTATCTCTGCTCCCTATATCCTCACTGTTCCTCTTGGGTCCTTGTCGTTCACACAAATGTAGTCAGTATTACTGAGGCTAACCTTCCTTCCTCTCCTTTCCAGGGCGTACCTCCACCTCTCTAGATTTTTCTCCACTTGTTTCATGCTTTCACTATAGATCACAATGTCATCTGCAAACATCATAGTTCATGGACACTCTTGTCTAACCTCGTCTGTCAACCTGTCCATCACCATAGCAAACAAGAAGGGGCTCAGAGCTGACCCTTGATGCAGTCCCACCTCCACCTTGAACTCTTCTGTCACACCGACAGCACACCTCTCTTCTGTCTTACATCTTTCATACATGTCCTGTACCACTCTAACATACTTCTTTGCCACTCCAGACTTCCTCATGCAATACCATAGTTTCTCTCTCGGCACCCTGTCATATGCTTTCTTCAGATCCACAAAGGCACGATACAGCTCCGTCTGACCTTCTCTATTAACATCCTAAGAGAATAACTTCAAATGTGTAGTAATTATGGGTGGTTACAAAGATTTGTAAATAGACGAATAAACAAATAAAATAAATAAAAAATAAATTTGCCAAACTGCTTAATCCTATATTGTGTGCGTTTGTGTGTGTGTCTGTGTGAAATATATATATATATATATATATATATATATATATATATATATATATATATATATATATACACATACATATACATACATATATATACATACATATACATATACATACATATATATATATATATATATACATATATACATATATATATACATATACATATATACATATACATATACATATATACATATACATATATATATATATATATATATATATATACATATACATATATACATATACATATATATATATATATATATATATATATATATATATACACACACACACACAGACACACAAAAATAGTACCTCATCTAACGAAATTAATATGTTCCAGAGCCTTTTTCTTAAGCTAGATTTTTCATAAATTGAACTGCATTTTACATGTAAAACGTGTGATTCGTTTCAAGGCCCCCAATACTACCCCTAAGCCCTTTAAAAATTATAAAAACATACTTTTTAAGAGCTCGTTCTGCTTCAATATTGTACCAATGGTAGACGGGTTTGGCCATATTCCTTTGCGATATCACTCAACTGCATGCCACAAGCCCGCTTCTTCTTTTCACTCGCATTGTAAATCACACGTGTGTGTGTGTGTGTGTGTGCATGCATGTGTTGACCATGTCTTCTTAGCAGAATTATAATCTTACAAATATTTATGCAAGGTAAAAAGCCTATGTCAAAAAATAAAATTGGAAGGAGCACACTCAAAAAACTCATGAAACAACAGTAACCCCTTTACACAAAAAGCATTATGGGAGATGCAGCTCCATAATAGCCAATGGGAGGGAGCTGCGTCATCCCTCCTAGCCAATGGGATGCCAGCGGGGCGAGATGTTGGAAGATAGTCAATGGGAGAGCAGCTTGTACATTGTTTGAATGGCGCGTTTTAATGTTTGAATGGCGCGTTTTGTAAGGAGAACTTGTTTCGTATACAGAGACAAAAAATTTTGGAAAATGTTTTTCGTAACCTGGATTTTTTGTTTGCTGGGACTATCATAAGGTGAGGTACCACTGTATATATATATATATATATATATGTATGTATGTATGCATGCATCTACAGTCGGCCCTCTACTTACGAAATGAATCCGTTCCAGAGCCTTTTTTGTAGCCTGGAGTTTTCGTAAGTAGAGGTGCATTTTACATGTAAAACGCGTTATTCGTTCCAAGGCTCCGAAGACTACCCCATAAACCCTTTAAAAATTATAAAAGTACACCAATTTTGTATTAAATGTGTATGAAATATGTGTTAAAAATAAAATAAATATTATTTATTAAACCATTTAAACATTTTATTAACATTAAATTATTTCATTAACATATTTATTAATTAAACCATTATTAAACATTTTTTATTAACGCACATACACACACACACAACACCGTCTCTCTCTCTCACACAAACGACACACATTTGTGGCGCGCTCCGCCGAATGCGGGCTCCGCCCACACACAGGAGGCTGGAGCATTTTAACACAGGGAATTCAAAGTGCACTCCCTGCTTGACAGCTCAGAGGTGCGGACTTAACTTTAAGTTGTTTCTTTGAGGGATCGGAGGTCCAGATGAGCCGTGTTTTGCTCACATTTGGCGGAGCATGCTACATTTATTAAACATTTACTGAATTAAAAAACTTAAAAAACGAAAAATAAGCTGTAATGTTGGGAGACAGCCAATGAGAGAGAAACTCGCGCATTGTTTGAATTTTGAATGGCGCCTTTAAATTTTTGAATGGCACGTTTGGCGCTTTTTGTAAAAAGAGGACGAAAATTTAGGAATTACTGTATATATCTGTTAGTGCTAATGTTACTGTTATACCTGTGAATTATATATCTGTAGTGAAAATGAAATTTCAATAGAAAGTCTTTGTTCTGTCTTTTTATTTTTACTTATGTTTGCTCTACGAAAAAGTATTGAGTACTCTCAAACAGAAGGATCTACTCAGAAAATTCTCTCTCTCTCTCTCTCTCTCTCTCTCTATATATATATATACATATATATATATATATATATATATATATATATATATTTATTTTTTTTAAATGGGCTTTTCAACAAAGTAAAATTTTAAATCTTTGATATGATGAAGTTCATAAAAATATATTTAGCAGTACATGGAAGGAATCTCAGTTGTCAGTACTCTTGGCCCAAGTAATGCTTTGTTTTTTTTCGGTAAGAAAAAAGGCTTTCTATATGCATGTGCACATGTACGCACGTGTTGTTAATTAATAAATTAGGCAATATACCACAGTGATTTACTGACATTTATAAGAAAAAAGTACAACACACTCTAGATCATGCTGTTAAACAAAAATATTGCACTTCAGGGAGGTAGAAGTGCTCTGTTTGCATGTCGTGCCCCCCCAAACACCCCACTCGCATGCATTATATTCGGATAACATTACTGTCTGTCCTGAGTTATTCTTTACTAAATAATCACTCATAGCCTGGCTTTTGTATGTCATTTGACAGGAAATATGTAGGAGGCAGGCTTTTTGTGTTGCAGCAATTGCCACTGGTCTGTCTTATTGTTCAGAATGAGTGATACCATCTGGGTGTGTTTGGGTTCTATCTAGCTGAGCAGAAGCATTAGTGCGCCATGGTGCTCTCTGTGCCCCTCAGCCATTCTTTCTGCTGCAGTCTTAGTGATAAAACCATAAACGTAGTTGACAGAGCGGCACAATACGGCTTTGTTTTTCATGCTAAATTTGTCTTTTATGAGTCAGCCTGTGGGATGCAGGGGAAAGCCTGAGGCAGCTGAATTCACCTGAGTACACAGAGCTTTCTCCATTTCTAAGCAAAATGGCCATTTTAACAGCATTTATGGGAGCTAAAGTTAGAAAGCAAGTTACATTTGGAGTTTGATACTTTACTGATATCTTCACATTGAGGAATGTATCTCTTCATTTACCCATTCCTCTACAGCAACCACTTTATGCTGTTTAAAGTCATGGTGAAGCTGAAGGCTATCCCTGAGACATAGGTCATTAGGTGTGAATGCCCCCTGGAAAGCACACCAGTTTATCACCATGCACACATTGATCCATAGCCAATCAAGCAGTCTGTGAGAAAATCTGAGAACCTGAAGTTACTCTTTTTCCTCTGTATAATTAGCAGCTCTATAACCCAGCAGTGGATCAAACCATGGACCCTGGAGCTGTAATTCGAGATTACTCAAACCAAATGTTTATGAAGGACAAAATCACAAACAGCAACTAACTAATGCACAATTAGTCCAAATGTATAGTGCACATCAATACCATTCTCCAATTCTGTTCAGCTCAGCACACCTACACACACCTACACACACACACCTACCTTGTTCTGCTTCAGGGCTCCCTTCTCCTTCATATGTGGACAGTCCTTACCGGTGACAACAGCTTTGATATCAGCCACGGGCACTGTTGAGAAGATAGAAAAGCAATAAGCTATGAGCTGGTCTGCTCTAGGCTTCTGGAGTAATTGATGTGCACTACAGTACTTACATTTGTCCTGCAGAGAATCATGAGGCACCTCTCCCTGAGGGCTCTCCTCCAGATCTCCATAGTGGAGTACTTTATGATTGGGTGACAATCGACAATACCAGAACTTATCTAAGAAGGACAGAAGAAGAGGGATGTAATAATTATAAATTATTACAACCAGCATTCCTTAATGACTCGCGTTTCATCCCTCAGCACCTGCAACAGGCTAGAAGCAATAGTATATTCATAAAAATAAATATATTTTTCTAAGATGTTAGAAAAACATTTTTCGTGAGGCTTATTTATGCCAAACAAATGGGCCCGGTTCCCTTTTGCTAAAATTGTGCATCCATCAGAATCTCCTCTCAACATTGAAGACATGAAATACATAATTGTATTTGTCAGATATTTGGGTTTTTTTTTTTGACACAGCCATAACGTTTACATTTGCACAATATTAAAAAAATAACAAGCAAATAAGCCTTGACAGTAAAATGGTTAGTGTGGAATGACTGATTTGCTCAATGTTACTGAGGCTCACAAGTTCCCCATGATATTATCAAAAATCATTTTCAAGATAACAGCGCCATATTTTCCTGTCACCTCTTTCTTTTGTGGAGGTCAGATCATTTTTTTGGAAGACATTTTTTTACATGTGTCAATAATGATGTGAAAAAATTTGTTGAAATATTGTTTTAGAAAGAATTTGCTTCTAGAGCTTTGGCTTGTGGTACACATGTACATTTTCAGGTAAAACTTCAGGAGGTGCTCTTGGCCTGCTGATTCAATAAATCTTTAACTGGCATGAAGACTCTCCAACCCCGGCCTGGCATGTCCTGCACTGGACAGAAGGCTGGCACCAAGTGTCAGTGCTGCTCACACACAGGCTGACGGCTGGCACTTGCTCTGCTGCCTCCATCCAAATCTTAATTGCTGAGAATAGCGTACTGGCAACATGTAAAGAGTGGCACTGTCGAGTGGTGCAGAATTGTGCAGAGTGACACTTCGCAGCCCAAGCTCAAGTTCTCTCATGGCCCAGGTCGAAGACCGGATTTAATACAAAACAGACTGCTTATTACACTCTTTCTTTATAGCATCAGCCACCTAACAAACATACCCGCCAAACTGAGGCTTAGTTATCAATAGACACAAACCGAACGGCTGTGCGGAGCCAGACGGTGAAACTGCCAACCATCTGTGTGTGCATACGAGATGTCAGAAGAAATCAAGCACGCTGGTTATTTTCAAGGTGTAAACAAATAATAAAACAAGGTTTTTAAAGTGATTTTTCCTTTGTAGGAGCCCAGGATGGAGTTTGCTAGATTTCATTGCTAACTGTTGGATGTCTAGATAGAAAAAGAAGTACAGAAAGACAGAGTGAGAGCGAGCAAAGTAATTTACATTTAAGAGCAGCTTGATGAATATTTGATGTGTAGATGTGGTTTGAGTGGAGCTCCTCAAACAAAAATATTGGCAAAGGGATTTTAAGGATAGAGTGAGTGAACAAAATGAGGGTCAGAATGAGAGAAAGAGATTTCTTTAAGCATAGCTGGGTGGGGAGATATTTTCTGCATGGTGTATTTCTGAATTTAATATTTGATTCAATTTGTACAGCGCAAATTGAACAACAGCACTATCAAATAGCAGCTTTACATAAATCCATATGCAGATTAAGATTCCTAATGAGAAAATATAATGAGTGGGTGCATATGACAAACTGTACCGTGAAATCACTCAGATGAAGTAAAGCCCAAACATTTCTAATTCATTTGTTCAGAAACAAAGTATAAAGGAAAAAATAAGTTTTGGGACGAGATCCAGTGCTGATGGTAAAAACTAAGGCATATTTGGACAGGATTAGTGTAACGTGGGCATCTGGTGTAAAGTCATTTTCACCAGGCTCTTCATTCACTGATTTTCATCATGTCGGAATCTGATCAGTAATATTTCCAGACTTAAAGTATTGGAACGAGTGAAAGATTCCGCAATCACTTTTTAAATATGTAAATAAGGCCATTCTTTTTTTATTCCTTGTTTCGCTGATCTGCTGACGTTAATATTCACAATTTAAAAAAAAAAATGGGAAAATGTCTCTTTAAATGTCAGTGCGTTTTTACTTGCAGCATGAACATTGAATCTTTTAAAAAAAAAAAAAAAATACTGTAAATAAAAAAAATTGTGCTAAGTCAGTCCTTTTGTCGCCCTCTAACAGCAGCTATTGTAACAATGTCATGTACATCTGCAAATGCATCCTTGCCTGTTTGAAGTGTTGCTGTACCCAGCCACAGTTTCATATACAGCAATCTACACAAGTGTGTGCGTGTACAAATGTCTGGCAACAAGACTATCGGAAGTGATACTAGCGACATGTGTGACAAAACTGATCAATACATTATGTTTTTATTTCCATCCATGGAAGTCAAGACTTCAGATTTTTTTTTCTCCATTCAGACATTCCCCATCCTGAGCTGATGACAGTAGCATCAAAAGCTACCTCAGGGCCAAACACTTTTAAGCCCACTCTCAGAGGCAAGGTGAAAGGGGAGCTCTATGTAAGTATTTTCATGGCAACCTCCTTTTTGAATGGCATGGAAAATATGACAGTATATGCCTATAGGTCTGTTTAAATAAGTAGTTTCAATGTGCCATCAGTTCAGGACAGACTGTGGTATTAAAATGGCTAAATGTTTAAATCAAAGCACTAGTTAAGGCCTCTTTAAGAATACAAGAAAAGGCAAAATAAAATATTTTTAACTTCCTCTTATTGTGTGTGTTGTTAAAAAAAAAAAAAATTAAATATCTGTTCTTAAAATGATTTTCCCCGTTTCCTGTCTTTGGGTGTCCATAGTAGAAATCCACCAAACAAGGAATAAAAAACACCTAACCTGTAAAAACAACTTAAATTTTAACGTGAATTGCCATGCTGATAATGCTGGGAGAAAAGACTCAGATGCATTTTTCAGATAGGTTCATTGTTTATTTCTTATATAGCATAACAGTTCATTGTTTATTTCTTATATAGCATAACATAGAATATGCTTCTATTGATAAAACTTTATTTAAAGTGCACTCATGATTTGAGACAGCTGTGTTTACATGTAAAACAGAACAACAACCATGAACTGTCATGACTATTATCTACATGAGCATATATTACAATAATCATGGAACACAAGTACAGATGCTCCCTGACTTACATTCATTCGTTTTACGTTTTTTTAATTTTACCCCCCTCCCCCCCAATTGTCAAATTTTGAGTTTAGCGTGCTCTCTGTAGTACAAGATGTACCTATGTAGTACGCTGACGTAAAGGACTTAATGACGCTGCATACATTGTTTACAAACGACAGACATGCCCCTCCTTCTTCCCAATTCAGTAGTGCTTGTTACCCTTGTTTTAAGATGTCGTCTCTGTGATCTTTGTGTTTACACTGTTTTGCGGACTTTTGTAACCCTAAGCAAATATTGTTGGTCAGAAGCGTAAGCCTACTGCCATGGGTGCAAGTTTTCCAGCATATGCCGGAATTTCCGGTTTTCCCAAGACTGAATTAACTATCTGCTTGGATTGGCGCAATCTACCATGCATTCACAGTTAAGCAAAGAGTTGTAAAATGAATGAAAACCCGAATCCAGAAAAGAAAGACAACTCTCCGCTCTGCTGGTGATTCACATCAGTGCAGGCTGATTATTAAACGAGTATTCAATGGCGCCCTTGCTCACTTGAAAGACCGGAAGTCCATATAACCCGTGTTTTGTCTCAAGCACAAGCAAGTGAACTACTTTCGGTGGAGCGCCTCACATATTGTAAGTGTTGATTGGCTGTTTTAAGCTTCATGTAAAGTGACTCCACTCAGCTTCATGTAACGTGACTCAGCTCAGCTTCATGTAAAGTGACCATCCGTCAACCACCGGAACCATTTACAAGCAGAAAGTCGCACCATAGAGAATGTTAAAGGTTATATTTGATACTGTATTTGATATTTGATTAGTGAATTTGATTAAAATTTATCTATTTGAAATTATTTTGCCTGAATTGAATTTAGTTGAAATTAATGTTAATATTATTTGATATTATTTTACAATGTTATGTTTATAATAATTGATTTAGGGGTGTTTTATTAGATACGTTAATCGTATTTATGGATGTATAGTACATGATGTATGACCCCAGTGCAGCTAACTGGGTTATCAAAGGCGGGCCATGTCTCTCACTGTCTATGGTGAGAGGCATGTAAAAGAACCATTGCTGACTTTCGTAAAGAGTAGGCTGCAAAGTCGTCAGCGTGTTTCTGTCCCTTGCTAAAGGGTTGTGACAGGAAGGGCATCCGACGTAAAAACCTCTGCCAAATCAAATGTGCGAATCAGATGATTCGCTGTGGCGACTCCCGAGTAAAAGGGAAAAAGCCGAAAGGAAGACAGACAGTACATGATGTATGAACGTCATACGTCACTGGAACATACAGTAACAACTTATGTTTTTTTTTTCAACTTGCGTTCGATCGTCCGGAACCAAACAAAAAAATGTAAGTTGGGGAGCGTCTGCACAATGACTTTTTATTTATTTCTAAATTCTATGTTTTAATGTCCGCAGACTACAATGTGCCGTGTGCAGCTTCTACAGTTTCAAACTGCCAGGAATGTACTGTTAGCAAAAATAATGTTCAGAACAAAGCAAATGCTACCATACTTCTGCATTGCTAACTCAGAATACACACATTATAGGCACGTAATGTAATTAATTTCACTTAAGCATTCATGAGCCTGTTGGCAAGCAGCCATAATACAAATATTTCAGTTTGCATTGAACATACAAAATGTATGTCACCAATTAATGAGTTTGATGCATCCATATGATCATACTAAGTGAATTAGAAGTGGGTCTACACTTGATCGTGTGGAACATCTATTACTAAGGAATTGTGTAGACTTTTTGGTCAGAAAACAATTGGTACATAGTGTAAACACATTTCCCATTGTTGTTTTTATAGAAAAACTCCAGTGCACAATCAATCAATCAATACAGATGTTCTATGGAAGCATCAGTGAATGGACCCACAAGTGAAAAAATAAACAGAACCTGTATTAACTGACAGTAAACAAAAGCAAAAATAAAAGGCAATCATATGCACAAACAACATCAAGGACGTAAAAGATCCTGAGGATTATCCTGATGTGAAGGAATGAATTTAATGTGGCAGAATGATCCTGCACTACCACACAACAGTGAGCAAAATAACTGTCCAGTTAATAAAATGATCGAGTAAAAATTGCTTCCACAAAAAAGTTCCGCCGCAGGGTTTTTGTTGTATGATCTATAAAACCAGTTTCATACTATTCTTGGACCTAAAAGAACCTCAAATATCAATCTGAGCAAAGGTCAGAGGAAGACAAGCTAGAAAGTAAAAGGGCTAATACTAAAAGACAACAAGTAGGAAAGTGTGAAATGGAAAACGAGACAACAGAAACAAGGTGTCCACTCACATGGTGATCTAATCAAGCAGTGTGAAAAGTGTTAAATTATCCAAGCTAACTGATAAAGCCTCCCTCTGTGCGCGAGCAGACAGAACC
The DNA here is from genome assembly GCA_024760905.1 of Plotosus lineatus. NCBI lineage: Eukaryota > Metazoa > Chordata > Actinopteri > Siluriformes > Plotosidae > Plotosus > Plotosus lineatus. The sequence continues at coordinate 78,269,091 of CM045728.1, read as the reverse complement.
AATCTTGAAAGCAAGTGTGAAAGCTAGTATTAACCGCTCTCCACTCCCTACTGTATAGGCTTTAACATCACTTTCAAAGCAGGAGGAAAGTTTCTAAACCGTTTCATTGTTAAGATATACAAGGCAGTCTTGCTCCTAGAAGTTCATCTTAAAAAGATTTATGCTGTAATATGACTAAAAGTAAAATCATCAATCAGCCGCAAAAAGCCCTCACTGGCAGAATTAAACAGAGACGTGCCTCACTTTGTTCATGCATGCATGCATACATAAGTATACAGGGATCAATCACTTTCTGGAGTTAATTGGGACTGAGAACCCCCCCAGGCGACCACCGAATTCCGCAAAGTAGGATCACACCAACCCCCCCCTCCCGGCTGACATATACAGTAGGCTCTCGATATTCGCGGGGGTTTGGTTCCGGCCCCTCCCGCGAATGAAGATAATTCACGAGTTCTGTACCTGGAAGTAAAACCCCATGTATCATATTACATGCGCGAATGAGCAACCGGAAGTAAAATACTATGTATCTATTACATGTGCTAAAATATGCTTCTTAAACACATTCCATATTCAAGTCTTTTTCAATTATTATTCCAGTACAGTACCTAAGTTAATGTTTAGAATGTTTGTGCGTGAGATTTTATGTTCTGTAGCATGTTTAACCAACGATACCAAAAGGATAAACTTTATTATGCCTCATGTCCTTTTACATTGAACTAAGAGTGACGTCTTGGAGTGACGTCTCCAAGATGGCGCTGCCTAGAAGACGACGTCGCGGAGTTCTCAGAGTCAAATTGTTTCTTTGTTCGTGTTTTGCACTATGTTCGTCTATGACCAGTCGACCCTACTACAGCTATGAGATCGGAGTCTTAAGCCAACTGAGAACGCTCAACTCCTATCCTGAGCTAATATGCTATGGTATCCTTTTGGTATTGTTTGTTAAACATGCTACAGAACATAAAATCTGAACTGGAATAATAATTGAAAAAGACTTTAATACAACAGTTCAGAGGAAACTGTCGTTTCTTCAGGAGAAAGTCTTATTTCTTCAGGAGAGACATCCAGTGTTTTCTATCGCTTAGCCGGAGAAGACGCACAGCGTTTGAGTGGCATCACAGAGCTTAAGTGGTAATTAAAACACACTAAAAAAAAGAGGCTTAATGATAACTTGTGCACGAATGAGGAAAAAGGGCCGTTACATCATCTCAACCAATCAGCAGAAAGGAGGACAGTCATTGGCTGAATTTGAGTGACCTGTCAGTTGCTTGGCAGTCCACGAATACTCAAACCTTGAGTGCAAAACCGCGAATAGTCAAGGGCCTACTGTACATGTATGTGTAGAAATATCAATAAATACATATTCAATGCTATAAATGCTTATCACAATTAAACATTCAAAAATAATGCATAAGATGTAAATAAAATATAAATACACACACATACAGACGCCTGCGCGTGCACGCGCACACAGATGAGCATACACGCACTCAGATGTGCGCCTCACAAATATGTAAATAGTTTTGATGGGTGGTTTTGAGTTGTTTTTTGTTTTGTGTTTGTTTAGGGTTTTTCTGCATAATTTGCCTTGTTTTTGAGGCATTTTACTAAACTTTTCCCTATTCTTCCTTAATTTCTTTATCTTTTAATTCCATGAATATAAAAAAAAAAATGTGATACACTGAAGCCGCATGAATTGAAGCGCAAAGTCGTAAGGGATCATTGTATTTATATATTTTCTTACC
>CM045728.1:78214849-78262349 GCA_024760905.1 Plotosus lineatus | reverse complement strand
TTTGTTGTTTTGTTTGTTCATGTTTTGCACTATGCACGTCTACAACCGGTCGACTCTACTACAGCTATAAGATCGGAGTATCGTCGGGCGTGTATAACTAAACCGCCTGGGCGGTTAGCACTGAGCTGCTCATAGCTGTAGTAGGGTCGACAGATCATAGACGAGCATAGTGCAAAACATGAACAAACAAATAAAACAAATTAAAACGAACAAACAAACAATTTGACTCTGAGAACTCCACGCCGTTGCCCTCTAGGCAGCGCCATCTTGGAGACGTCACTCCAAGTTCAATGTAAAAGGACATGAAGCGTAATAAAGTTTATCCTTTTGGTATCATTTGTTAAACATGCTACAGAATATAAAATCTCACGCACAAACATTCTAAGAATTAACTTAGGTACTGTACTGGAATAATAATTGAAAAAGACTTTAAAACGAGTGCTTTACAACAGTATATGCTGTATAATGTTTATATTTTATCATCAATAAAAATAAGAGGAAAAATTAAAAAGTTTTTCTGAATCATTACTATATTTTACTACATTAATACTGTATTAATGAGTAAGACTGTCTATAGAATGTGTTTAAGAAGCAGATTTTAACAGATAGTATTTTACTTCCGGCTGTTCATTCGCGCATGTGACGTGATACATGGGGTTTTACTTCCGGGTACAGAACTCGTGGATTATCTCGATTCGTGGGGGGGCTCGGAACCGAACCCCCGCGAATGTCGAGGGCCTACTGTATGTACTCAACCTTGAGGAAGGTATCAGAATAAAAAAAAATATATACTATGTAATGCAGTATAAAAACAAGCGCATTAAACTAATTGGCTGTTCCAAATTGCCTCTGGGTGTGAGAGTGAGTGAGTGTGTATGTGTGTGTGTGCGCGTGTTTGCAAGGGTTGTGTGCAATGGTCTGGCCAGCTGTTCATGGTGTATCCCGCCTTTGCCAAGTCCTGGCAAAACTAGGTAACATTCTCTCTCACCAAACCATTATTCTATTAGGGTTGTGGTGAGGATGGAGCCTATCAGCTGACACTGAGCAATGGTGTGGGACACCCTTAACGGCTTGCCTGACCATCACAAGGCCACCTTCTATAATAAACAAAATAGTTTCCTGATGTTGTTACAGTATAGGAACATGTGTCACAATTACTATCCATAGTATTCACTCATACACTAAATGAATAAAGGTTTATGGACAATTGACCACAACACCCATGTGTAAGTTTCCTGAAGGTTGGACTTCACAGATTCCATTCCTCTTTGCTGTTATAATAAAGTCCTCTCTTCTGGGAACACTGTGTACTAGATTTTGCAGTGTGGCTTTAGGTTTTGTGATCATTCATCCATAAGGGCATTATTAAGGTCAAGCACTGATGTCAGGCGGAGACACCCGGGGCATTTGGCATTCTCATTCCTCCTGAACGTGTTCAGTGGGGTTGATGTCAATGCTCTATGCAAGTGACTTACTCCAAGGTCCAACCTTGGCAGGGCATGGAGTTCACCAAGAACAGGTTTGAGGCTCTCGGTCTGAGTAAAAAAAAAAAATTGTAACCAACAGCATACAAGGACGTTTTGCACAGTTTTGTGCTTTCATCTTTGGGAAGAAACTATATATTGGTCTGATGGTCGAGTATCGATAAACTTTCTTCCAATATAGTGTTCATGTATTACTGATATGATGAAGAGGAAATAATCTGAAATTGATTTAGATTTTTTTGGATATACTACATCAAACCTGCAATTGAAACTACAGTATTTCCTCTACATTTAACCCACCCAAAGTGAACACACACACACACACACACACACACACACACACACACACGGAGAGCGGTTGGGGGTTAGGTGCCTCGCTCAAGGGCACTTCAGAGATTTTTTCATGCAAAGGAAAGGAAGGAGCTGCTCAGCCCTTCGCCACACATTTTTCCTGCTAGTTTGGGAATCGAGCCAGTGACCTTTCGGTCCTAAAACCGCTTCTTGAACCATTAGGCTATGGCGACCCCATTCAACTTATTAATTTCTTTAAATGTATATTTCCTCTAGGCATGTATAACTATTTTGGATATTTGGGAATGGAAGTGTAATTTCCTGTACAGAGACAGACAGGTGGAGGAGGACAGGTTTGTTGTTGCTGAACAGTGCAGGTATTTATTGGTTATTTAGTGGTATTTATAAATTAAAAAATAAAAAAACTTGGGAAACTGTCGTACTGAGATTATCCTTGCTTCACTAAGATTGCTGCAGTCGTCTTCCCATGACCACTCCTTCCTGTTCTTCTGCCTTTTTTGCCTGCTACCCAACATTGATATGTAGGGAACACATTCTCACACACAAGTGCATCAGTTCCCAGATAATACAGAGTGACATGAAAAGGGAGGGGAGGATGCATCTTCACTCGAGCAAAAAAACATGCTTTCTAGACAAAGACAGTGTCTTTAATTCAGTTGAATTTTTTTTTATTCTTATATTTGGCCTAATTGTGTAAATTTGACACCCTACCATCTTCCAACATTGTATACAAGTTCTCAGATCACACTGCCTTTCCAAGGACAAAGCATTAATCCCAATATCACTCTGTTACAGAAACAGACTTGTATTTTTAAACGATATTCACATGGTTTCTTTGTCATCTCTCAAGCTCACCAACAGAAACTTGAACCGTGAACACAAGCAGAGAAGACATAGAGAGACACTATTTATTCTGATATAAGCTCCATATAAACAAGGAATCCCAAAACAGACAGCTAGATTAGCTCAAGACAAATAATCAGTCTTACATGACAAAAAAATAAAATTGAGCATTTTAGAAGGTAGGATTCCTTAAAATATTAAAAATAGGTGAAATATTTCAACCCAGTAAATACACTTGGATTTTCCAGATGACTAATTACAGAAAAAAAAAAAATCTTTGCTAGTGTAACTCACCTGGTTAATAGTTCTAGTTACAGTCGTAGTAACTTACACTTTATTGGTTTTTACAATAAAATATAAAATATAATTATCTTTACAGCCAAATGTGACAACCTACTATATCCAAACAGCTATTGTTGTAAAAATAAAATAATCTAACATGCAACATTAGTGCACCAATACGTATTGTTTTTTTTTATAGCTTAGCTAGAGTTTGTTAATATTTAGGAAGGAAGGGAATAAGCAGAAGTGCAATGCATGTGCAATACATAGCTAACATTTTGGAGCCTGTCCTAATTTTATCTGGTTAAAAATAAAAATGCAATGATTATATTCCACCGAGCACGGCACACTGGTGTAGTTGTTAGCATGTCCACCTCGCAGCAAGGTCCTGGGTTTAAGTGTGGGGCTCGGCGAGAGCATTTCTGTTACAGTTTCATCTTCTCTATGTGCTTATGTCGGTTCCCACCAGTTTCCTCCCACAGTCAAAATATATACACATTAGGCTTACTGGCTGTTCCAAATTGTCCCTAATTGTGAGTGTAAATGTTGCATGTGTGTGTTGGCACTATGAGTGACTTTCAAGCTGTATAAGTGGATATATGACTTTCAAGCGGTATATACCCTGCCTTTGCCCAAAGTCGGCTGAGATATGCTCCAGCCTTCCTGTGACCATAATAAAGGAATAACTTGTTCGGCAAATTAATATAGGAGAATGAATTAATATATTTCTAATGAGTGATTAAAAAAAGTGACACTCCTACACAAACTGAAATGGAAAGTAGAGAATGAATAATGCCATACATACAACACAAAGGAAGCGCAGAGAATTTTAAACTATTGCTGCTCTTCAGGGATGCTTTTAGTCTCTTATTTGCCCAAATATGTTTTTAACTGGAAAGCCTCACAAACATTTATATCTCCAAGTTTCAAGGTTATTTTTCATTTCAAATCCTCTCAGAAACCCTGGAAAGTTTGGAAGCAATAGATTTTTTTACCCTACATTTACAGAATTTGACAAATGCTCTTATCCAAAGCGACTTACAATTTTTTTTTTTATACAACTGAGCAATTGAGGATTAAGGGTCTTGCTCAGGGCCCAACAGTGGCCATGGTGGGGATTGTACCGCTGATCTCTGGCCATCACCTTAACCACTAACCCACCACTGCCCCTAATCCATGTTAGCTAGCTTGCTAATGTTAACAGTTGCCTCTTCCCACCTTTACTTGAAAGAATACCACGATTTAGAAACTTCAATGTTCTCAGGTGAGCTTATTTTTACAGGTTACAAAAAATTATGAAAAATAAGCAAGTGTATATACATACAGTAGTATGAGTTGAATATGTGTTTTATAAATATAATGTTTGAATGTCTGGTATAACTTTTTGCTTTGAACCTTCAGCAATCTAGTCAAGTTTTCACTGACAGCAAAACGTTAGATTGTTGGTAATCAAGGCTTGTAAGATTAATTACTGCTGTCTCTAATTTTAATTACATCTTCACCTAGTTATCCATCATTGCACGCAGACAAAGGTCTTCTCTCTTTGGTACTCATCTGGTACTGTAAGTGATAAAAAAAAAATTCTCATACAAAATGGTGCTTCTCTACACAATACTGTATAGTCAAAGCCTAAACTGAACGGTTTCCTAATTCAGTACCGCAACAAGGGAGTGACTACAGTGAAAAACAATATTTATACAATTAAATGCAAATGAAATCTGCAAATCCCCAGTCATCAACATCGCTTCAGTTTACTTGCTTTTCACCTCACCATGGCATCGACCTCAGCCTAATATTCAATCCCGCCGAGTCAAACATTCACAGGATGCATGTCTAGAAATACACAAAAGAATCAATCCAGTCACTGCCACAACACATTTGCCAAGCCAGCTGGCACTACATGAATCATGAAAGCATTCTGCTTTCCCCATTCCTCTCCCCTTTTCATTCAAAAAGTATTCACCTGGTACGAATCTGAAAATACCATAGAACAACGGGGTGGAAACAGGGACATTATCCATTTTACAATTGACATGGTAATTGCATTATTATTATCCTAGTTTCTATTATACTGCTTAATAACACTCCACATCAAAGCATGATGCCCTATTGTGAGGCACAAACAGGCATGATTACATCAAAAATGGACACATGATCAAGTAACGACTACTTTAGGCAAGGCTATCAATGAAGCTGCCACGTTTGGTCCTTTCCAAAAAGAAAGAAAGAAAAAAAAAAAAAAAAAAAAAAAAAAGCACTTCAGAAAATGTCACAGGAAACAATAATGGGGTTGCATGATGCCCTTAGAAGTTGGGTTCCCTAAAATATATAACTTATAATGCTAGAATATCAGCAAAACAAATAAACACCTTGTCCTGTTATACAAGTTAGCAGCTGTTCCATCATCACTCTTTTCACAGATGCCATGGAAGTAACATTTAAGAGCACTGTTTGTATGTGTTCATCTGTAAGGAGTGTGCAAAACTTTTCACTACAAATTCTGCGGAACTAGCTGGAAAAGTGTAGCGCAGTTCAAAGATTGACCCATTCAATTTTGGTGTATACCAGAGTCACTTTGAAAGTTCACAAATTCCTTTTTCACCTGGCTACCACTTTAGCAGAAGTGTGTACTTAATAATGGTATAATCCTTTATTTCAATAATTCAAAAGTTTAAAAAAAAAAAAAAAAAAGACAAAACAAAACCAGTGTAGAATTACAATGATTATATTGGACCGACAGTACATACAGCAATGGCGACAAAGGCCATTCTTTTCTCTTCTTTTCATAGCATGCCTCTTGGCTGCACTGCTTCCTGTACATGTATGCTAGATTACAGATATTTTTTGCCCAATCAGATTTCAGCTTCTACCGTGTTTCCCCGATAATAAGACAGGGCTTATATTAATTTTTACTCCAAAATATGGCACTAGGGCTTATTTTCGGGGGATGTACCGTAAAAATTACGAGATTTTAAATAAACAGAAATTACGAAAAAAAACTACATTTACTTGCCATTAACATGTTTTTTATTCAGAAACTCATTAACAACAATTTATTCAAAAACAATCATATCATCATCCTCTGGAATGTCTTGCAAGTCATGAGTTTCCAAAATTGCAGTGGAGTTTTCGGTCATCGGTAACTCAATTTCACGCAGAATTTTTTTCCCTACTCTCTCATGTCGAGCAATAGAGGTTTCATGGAATGCGAAGTTCTTATCGAGGTACCCCGCTCGTAGCGCATTGGCAACACAGCTGTCTGTGATTTTGTTCCATGAATTTGTGAATTTCCTTTTTTGTACTCGATTGAATAACTTTTTCTTGCACTCATCTTGTCTTGGGGTGAAAATGACCAGAAAAATGATTTCTTATCCAATGTGGCACAGTTCAACTTTTTAAGTTCCACGTGACTCGTTTTGCATACGCTCATCAATAATGACGAGTGTTTGTGTTGCATAATGTGATTGGCTGAGATTAGGGAAGTTTTGCCGTCGCCAACCGCCTATGCAGTAGCAGCACAATAAAATCGCGCCTGCAAGCTCAACTTTAAGGATAAGAGACGTCAGGTAAATGCTTGGAAAAACCAAACTGCCGCTCTCAACTAGGGCTTATTTTAAGGGTAGGGCTTACATTAAAATCATCCTCAAAAATCACGCTAGGTCTTATTTTGCGGTAGGTCTTATTATCGGGGAAACACGGTATGTGCTCCCATGTCAATCTAATCTACCCAGGGCCTTCAGAATCAGTAGTGCCGGCCAATGCCACTTAAACTATATTAGCAACAGGGCTGTTTCTTTAATCAATCAGATTTCAGATTTGCCTCACAGAGCCAGCTAGCAGGCTTCCAATAACTTCAGCATTTTCCCATACTCTGATTAGTTGGTCAGAGCAAAACTAGCTGAAAAGTCTGTGGTGATCTGCACTCAACTCAATCAAGTTAGAATTTTTTACGCCCACAATGCCTGAAGGAGGAGGAGAAATTAACTGGGTGTCGGACATTGCTGATCAATTTTCAAGACGGACTTATTCAGAAAAGCTAGACATCATAAGGAGAAGTCTAAGAGGTAAGGCTTACACTTTTTACTTTTGGCTGAACTCTAAATTTAGTGGGAACTCCCACTGGTAAACACCAGTGAAAGTTATGTAAGTTTATAGTAATTTATATAATGGACGAATTGCCTCTCTCTCTGCAATGCCCCACCATGTTATATTGTATTTTTGAATAATATTGATGTTTGTTTAATTGCGATGGGATAGTGTTGATATTAAGCGGTGGACTAAGTACATTAAATCCCACTGAAGACCCAGGTATCAAATGCATGGTCCGCCACTGATATCCAGATATACAAATTGACTGCAATTAAATTTGCATGACACAAAAGAGTCCACTTGTCATTGGCAGAGGTTTATACTCTCCGAGTGCCCTTTTACTTAGTTGTGTTACCAAGTAAAAGGATGTTTGAAAAACAGGCCATTTTAAATATGATTATCATAAGTCTTAGCCATTATTATAGAAATGTTAACACATTACAATAAGCATACTATGAGCCTGTCATTTCTCTTGCAGGTGACTCTACTCCAAGATCCTGTTACTGAAAATTTATCAACATTTTAGAACCAGCCCAACTCAAAAATTCACCAACACTCATTTTACTTTGATTTAAAACAGTTAAACATGTACAACATACTGCATTCTAAAAGGTCTAAACAGGTGGATTGAAGCACTTGCTGGGTATGCGCAGTTTAGTGGCAGGCTATTAGTAGTGAAGATAATAGATGAAGACACATCTGCATGCTCAACAGGCTTGATTGGACATAAAAATTGTCAAAAACATGTATCACATTCCCTCTAGACCAACAACAAAAAAGTGCACATTCAGCTATGCACTTTGATCAAGAGGTCCATGATTCCATCATGTGCAGTTTATCTGCTCCTAACTGGCTCTCAGTGCATCACAGTCTCTTATTTTCCTCTATTTCCACAGTCACAAACTGTCTAAAATTTATTAATGCATATTTTTAGCTGGTATTGAAGCATTTTTAATACCTATTAGAACAATTTTCTTGGAAACAGTTTTCCTCCTGAACCTGTTGCCAGAAAGTTGGAAACACAAAATTTTATATAATGCTTTTGTATAATGTGGTATTACAATTTCCCCTCACTGGAACAAAGGGGACCAAACACATTCCAGTATTACAATGTCTCTGTGCACAAAGCAAAGTCCATTAAAACATGGTCTGCCAAGGGTGCAAAGGAAGAATTTAAGTGAACATGACCCCACTGAACAGTTTTGGTATGCAATGAAACACAATCGGCTACCCAGACATCCTAACGCAACAGCAGTACCTGACATCACTCATGCTCTTGTGGCTGAGGCGGAAAATCCTTACAGCCATGCCAGGAAATCTTGTGGGGGTGAGAGGGATGCAATCTCTCATAGGATATTTAACAAGTTGATATGGTTGTGATGAGACTTCCGCATAATTTAGTGTAAACCTCTATTTATCTTATTAAGGTATCTAATAAAATTTCTAACTGCCAGAATCTCACCACAAAAAATAACTTTCAACACAAATCCTATATCTAAGGATGAAGCTGCCCCATGCTAACAGCATATGAGTAATAAATAAATTGCATACAGTAGACTCCCGTTTTTCACGATGGTTCGAATCCAGCTTTTCCTGTGGATCAAGAAAATCCACGAGTTATTGTTGCGGTTTTAAAACCGCATGCATGTATACCGTATGTATACATTATGTATGATATTACATACGCTAAAATATGCTTCTTTAACACATTCTATAGACAGTCTTAGTAATTAACAGTAATAATGTAGTAATAGTGTAGTAATGATTAAGTAAAAACTTTTTAATTTTGCACTGTGATAATATTTATTAATAAATAAAGTGCTTATATTCCTTACCAGAAGCTAGAGAAGATGCAGGGCGTTTGAGTGGCATCATAGGGCTTAAATAATCATTAAAAACACACTAAAAAAAGGTGAATTCACAATTCAAGCAATCACATTGATAACTTGTGTGCGAAGGAAAAAAGAGAGATGTACACATCTGCCACCAATCAGCAGGAGAGAGAAACAAAAGCTCTCAGCCATTGGCTAAATTTGAATCACGTGCCAGTTATTTCCGGGTTTGTCACCAATCTGCGAGTATGCAGGGCACGAGCGGTGAACCGCGAATGGTTAAGGGCCTACTGTATTCCACCCTTTAAGCTACTGGTACCATAGACCACGCCTCCACCCTTAGGTCCACAAGGCTAAGCTAATGCATTGATAAATTCTGCCTGTAAAAAAGAAGGGGGGGAAAAAAAAGCACATTTTCCTATCCTGTATCGTTTCCTCTTCAGTGAACTCACTTTTTCACAAGACAAATTAATTTTTTTTATTTTTTTTTATTTAAAATTGTTTTTAAGTTTGACGCTTTAACTGAAAAACATTTCAGACTTCCAAACGTCAGCAGCCGGAATTCAAGATTTTTAATTCAGTATTTTTTTATCAGTTGGCCCAAAACTGAACAACCTGAGACAGCACTGCCTCAGGTGCCAAAGTACCTTTATATTTCTAATTCATGAAATATACATGAAATATCATTGGTGCCTCAAATAGCAAAACCGACACATTTCATACAAATGACATAAAAAGCATCACAATTTTTCTTTTTGCATTACCTTGGCTGTATTTCTTTCCGACAAGCCTGGTTAAAAATTTAAACCAACCTTTTAGGAAAAGCTGCTGAGTGTTTTAGTAATGCAAAGTGATCCAGCTTTGCCATACACAAATGGGGATTTATGCAATGAGTCACTAACGCAAGACACCTGAAGGCCTCAGCATTGAGCTTAAAAATATATTTCCGTTCTAAAGCTGAGTAATTCAGCATCACTTATACCTCATTTTGCAAAAGAAAGATCGAAAGAAAACCGAGGCCACACATGTCTTTTTACTAAATATAGAAGCTTTATACCCATGGCCAAGGCTGGTTCAGTGGATCAAGCTTTGGCATGATGCTGAAGCTACAGTGATAGTCTCTCTCTCTCTCGCACACACACAAACACACACACAAACACACACACACACACACAGGATGGAAACAAATTCACAAGCTTTCAACAGTGAGGAAGACACGGGTGTATAAATACATCATCAGAGAGGAGGCTATTAAGAAAAAAGATGGAAGTAAGGAATAGAAGAAAAAAGAAGGAAGAAAGGAAGGGAAACAATCTCCCTTACAGGATTAATACAGTATATCAAAAAAATTCAGTTGAGAAAAAAAAAAAAAAGATTCAGCCGGAAAAGAAAGGGAGAGAAGGAAACAGAAACCACAAGAAAGAAAAGTAAAAAAGACTTTAATGAAGGAAGTAAAAACAAGAGACCAGCCAAGGAAATTTACATCAAGATTTAGAAATGAACAAGAAGTGTGTGTGTGTGTGTGTGTGGGGGGGAGACCAAGACGAATAAGTAATGAATAAGAAACCTGAAAAGAAGAGAAGAGATGAGATGAGTACAAGACCTGCTTTATCTTTGGTCTGTAGTATGACTTACATATTAATCTCAAGTACATATAATTTACATGATTACACTAATTACTGTCCTTGATAAACCTCACATGCCACAGCAGTGTTATCAATCACATTCACATGGTGATGGAGTAAATCTCCTGCCAGAAATCATGTACCAAATCCATGCACATGCTGAGAGTCCGTCTTTAGAAACACCGCTCTGTTTTTTTCTTTTTGGATTATCCCCAGAAGCCAATCGTCTGAATATTAAATCAGGTTGGATGTTCAGTTCAACCAAAACAATGAGCAAATATAAGAGGATTACCTCTATAGCCTGAAACTATAAAAATGTCAATGCAGAAGCAAAATAGCTTCTTATCTTAAAACCTAACAATACTAACATATTATGGGTGTGTGTTGCAACATTGAATACATTTTACCAATAACAAGCAGCAAGATCAATATACAGAGTGGAGTGGTTGAGAAAAGGAGAATCAGGGACACAAGTAATGAGTTCATTCATAATCCCAGTGTGGTGAGGTTGAGTGTGTACAGATCAGTGCAATCGTCTGCTCTAGACAGGGATATTTAATCACAAGCTGCCTCAAACCTGATTACTCTGGCAACCTCTTACAAAGCCTGCAGCCAACCTGTACATGAGCCATAGCCTCAGCTTTTCCCATCTGTCCATGTCCAGGAGATATCAGCATGCTTCCAGCCCTGAGTCCTCTTATTCTCTTTCAATCTTGCTCTCAGGCAACCGTGTCTAACAGCAGTATACCATGAGTGCTGTATCGGTATTAGCTCAAGTGAGTGTAATACTCACATGTTGGCATCACCTCCATATTTGGGAGCCGGCTCCAAGCTGAAACAGCTCACTAGCAGTCGAACAGTGAAGCGTGCACTCTGGATAAGAAAGGTGAAGATCTTGGAGGTGCCTGAAGGACAGCACTGGTTGGGAGTGCAGCTGATAGAACCTCGGAGTTAGCCAGAGACGAGAGCATGCAGAAACCTGCTCATTCCTCACCACAGCATCAGCTCTCTAAAGCGCGAGAACATCACCCAGTAGCTTCGCTTATGTCCATCCCAGTCTTTCAACCTAATTGGGCAGACGTAGCATGTATCAGACCAATGGCAGGGAAAGGCGAGGAAGTCACATGGGCTTCCTGGTGGGAGGGGGATTAGGAGCAAGGCTGCTAGCTTAAACAGAGCTGCTACATCACTACTACGCTCTGATGCACCCGAGCAGCAGATTCCACTCAGGTGCCGTAGATGCTTACGTCACTAATGGGAGGGAGGGATAAGGGGAAGTGTACGTGAGCAAACACTTCGTCTCCTGTGTCTCTTGCTCCAGCTCTCTTTCACACACAATAGGCATTCCATCCCATCTTAGAAGAGCTGGAGTAGGAGTAATTAGAATATGGTTGCCATGGAAACAGGCAAAATGTTGCCCGTCAGATTTTTGCCCTGGGAGCATCAGTCTGGCTTCTCTCTCTCTCTCTCTCTCTCTCTCACACTCACACACACACACACACACACACACTTTACTCAATGTGCAAGAGCGATAGATTGGGGGTGGGGTACAGACGGTGTATGGTGTGCATATAAATTCGACATGTGAGTGCACTTAAAGGTTCATCAGCTTGAGGTTGTGCAGACATCCATAAACACACCTCACAATCAGTGTTTTAAGGTAAATCTGAAAAGGCCCCTCAATGATTAACACAAAATGGAGGTCAGATAATCGCACTGACAGTCTGAAAGAAGAGGCAGTAGATGGCATAATATTTTTCAGTAATAAATAAAGCATTGAGTAAAAATGTATTTTATTTACACCATACTAGAGTGAGATTATGATCCTTAACTATCAGAAAGAATTATAATGAATGACTTAATTCTTTGTACAATGTTTAGTTTACTTAGTCAATGAAACAGGGTAGCCACAGCCTTATGGTTAGTGAAGTAGCTTTGAGACCGAAAGGTTGCTGGTTCGATTCCCAAACCAACAGCGAAAATGTGTGGTGGGGGGTGAGCCACTTTCCCTTCCTCCACATTCATAGCTGAAGTGACCTTGAACAAGGCACCTAATCCTCAACTGCTCCTCGGGCACATTCAATGTGTGTGGCAGCCCATTGCTCTTGTGAGGGGCTGGACCTTATTCTATTCTGGAGTTGCTCATGGGGAGAGGCGGAGAGCTGGTGTAGGTATCCTTGTTTCCCCTGCCTTGGTGCCCACACATTTGGGTCCTCCTCGGTTGAAGAAAGAGTAGCTCTCCTCAGTCTTCAAATGGGTATGGATCCTGACTGTTTGTTACCATTTCTCCATCACGAACACTGTGTTCGAACATAAGGGTGTCAACAAGTGCATTTGGCACCAGGACACTCTAGGCAGCAGTTCGATGGTTGACTTTGTAACAGGATTTTTTTGTAACATGTAACAGGATTTGCAGTCGCATGTTCTGGACACTCGGGTGAAGAGAGGAGCTGAGCTGTCAACCGATCACCATCTGGTGGCGAGCTGGCTCCGTTGGTGGGCGAGGCTACCCTCCAGACCTTGCAGGCCCAAGCGTGTAGTTAGGGGTCTCCTGGGAATGTTTGGTGGAAACTCCTGTCAGAGGGGCCTTTAATTCATACCTCCAGAGCTACAACCACATCCCGAAAAGGGCTGGGGACATGGAATGCGAATGGGTCATGTTTCAAGCCTCCATTATTGAAGTGGCAGCCCATAGCTGTGGCTGCAAGGCCATTGATGCCTGTTGTGGCGATAACCCCCGAGCCCAGTGGCGGACACATGCGGTAAAGGAGTCATCCAGCTAAAAAAGGAGGCCTATTGGTCTTATTGGTCTCTAGGACTCCCGAGTCAGCAGACAGGTACTGGCAAGCCAAACGTGCTGCAGCAGGAACTATCACCGATGCAAAATCACGGGTGTGGGAGGAGTGTGGTGAGAGCCTGGAAATCGATTGCCTCGAAAAGGCTCTGGACCACCATCCAACACCTCAGGAGGGGAAGTAGTTCTCCACAAATACTGTTTGCAATGAAAGTCAGGAGTTGCTCACCTTGACTGGAGATGTTACCAGTAGGTGAAAAAAATACTTCGAGGACCTCATCAATCCCTTCAACATGCCCTCTGTGGAGGAAGAAAACCCTGGGGGTTTGGGTGGGTGTCCACCCATCACTGGGGTAGTCAAAAAGCTCCTTGGTGGTTGGGCTCTGGGAGTGGATGAAATCTGTCATGAATATGTCACGGCTCTGGTGGCTGGAGGACTGTCTTGGTTGACACATCTCTGCAGCAGTGCGTGGTCAAGTTGTTGGGATGATGTCTCTCAGCTGGAGCTGGAGGAAGTGGCTCGAGAGAGTCTAGTCCTCATTGCTTAAGCTGCTGCCTCATGAACTGACCACGGATTAAGCGGATGATGATGATTTAATAATTAGCATTTTAGAGAACTTTATAGTTTTCTGATAAAAAATTCCAGGCTACTTTCTGTTAAATATATATGTATAATATCATAATTGCCATAATGTAATAGATGGCAGGAAGGAATTTGCCTTAAATTAGTTAATTAATTAATTAGTTAGGTTAAAAGGCATCATGTTCTGTTCATTAATAGTCGATGATATTTAAAAAAAAAAAAAAAAAAAAAAAATCAATCTGTAGGTATCGCAATGCTGACAGGCTGCTGTTCAGCAGGCTGCTGATTGACTGTTTGTTCTCTGACAGGAATTTGACACATGGTGGCATCCATGAATACAGTATGCCCTTGACTATTCGAGGTTTTGCACCCACAGTTTGAGTATTCGCTGACTGCCGAGCAACCGGCACATGATTCAAATTCAGCCAATGGCTGTCCTCCTTTCTCCTGATTAGTTGAGCTGATGTCCCACCCCTTTTTCTTCATTCGCGCACAAGTTGTCAATGAGCCTCTTCATTTGTTAAACATGCTACAGAACACAAACATTCTCAGAATTAACTTAGGGACTCTACTGGAATAATAATTGAAAAAGACTTGAAAACGAGTGCTTTACAACAGTATATGCTGTAGAATGTTTATATTTTATCATCAATACAAATAAGAGTAAAAATTGAAAAAGTTTTTCTTAATCATTACTATATTTTACTATATTAATACTGTATTAATGAGTAAGACTGTCTATAGAATGTGTTTAAGAAGCATATTTTAACGTATGTAATAGATACATAGTATTTTACTTCCGGCTGCTCATTCGCGCATGTGACGCGTTACATGGGGTTTTACTTTCGGGTACAGAACTCGCAGTGGGGCCGGTGGTGTAGTGGTTAGAGTGCTGGGCTCATGATCGGGAGGTTGTGAGTTCAAATCCCACTGAGACCCTCACTGTGCTAAGACCCCTGGGGAAGGTCTCAACCACAAGTGTGCCTCTGTTCACCCAGCAGTATAAATGGGTACCAGTAAAAATATACTGGGAAGGTAACCTGCGATGGACTAGCATCCCATCCAGGAGGAGTTAAACTCCTGGTCGCTTTGCGCTACGGAACCGGGCCTGATGAGCCACTAGGCTCGGGTGTAAAACCCCAACAGACTTACCTCTTACCTTACAGAACTCGCGGATTATCTCGATTCGCGGGAGGGCTTGGAACCGAACCCCCGCGAATGTCGAGGGCCTACTGTATACACCAAGACAGTTCTTGTTTTAAAAAAAAATCTCCTTTTTCGTTTCTGGTTCTTCTGAAAAAAATAGATATATACTGTACTGTTAAACACCGACAGAATAATTAATTATGAACAGAAATGAAATACAGGTCATAAAAATCTCACGGGGTTCTCCGCTTTTAAGAAGTGCTTCGAGCAACATCACATCGCACCATCCACTACCATTGTGTATTACTCGACAGAAAACAACTGTTTTTAAAAACTTTTAAAACATAAAATCTCTACTTTTAAAAAGTATTTCAAAACTCAATGAATTTTCTGGGAAAGAAAAGATCAGCAATCAGTTTAAAAATATACATACTGGTAATGATGTGAAACTGACAAAGAATCTCACTGTTCAATTCTGAAATGCAGCATCATAAACACATAGAAAGCATCCATTTTATTGATACGGACTTTAAACTCTTACTGTAGTTGGGACTATTTTGTCAATATTTTTCAAAAATTTCTCTCTGAATTTTTGACATTAAACATGGAAATGGGCATTTAGTGTTCGTCACTCATAGATGGTGCTAACAAAAGAACAAAAACATACATACTACTAAAATCACACTACTGAAATGCACAAGGAGATACATGAATAAACAATAACTTGCATTTATGTTTGAAAATCGTGCATGTAATTCACATATAATAGCAAATCAGGTCATAGCCTTGTTATCGACAACAGTGATGGGATTGGTGATATCAATAAGCAGTGGTGGATCAGTGGATAAGGCTCTGAGCTACTGATCAGAAGGTTGGTGATTCAACCCACTAATACTACCAAACTGCCACTGTTGGGCCCTTGTGCAAGGGCCCAAACCCTTAAATACTCAGCTGTACAAATTAAATAAAAATGTAATAAAAGCATCTGTCAAATGCCACAAATGTAAACGTACTATACCTTATTGTCAATACTAAAAGAAAGTTATAACTACTTTACAGTTCGAAACCTGACAACTGAAAAGTATTAAAATACACAATCATCTATTTGATCCCATCTGTGAACCAAGTATGAAATTTTCAACTTCAAATGATTCTGTGCAGTTTTAACTTACCCAACATTTTCTTCTCAATAGTCAAAGGTAGCAATTCTACTGAAAAACTCGACCCAGATGACCTCGCTGCAAATAAAATCAACTACACATTCGAATAAAGCATGGCAGACAGGAGACATGGGAGAGAGAAAAAAAATTCTGTCCGGCCCCTCGACTAACCCTTGACCCCATATCGACACTGCATAAATAAACACAGTGAGACTGAAGCATGTTTGACCTAGTAGCCTTCTCCCGTCTTATCCTCTGAAGAAATGACACCGAAAGCAATTTTAATTACAGAGCACTCGTGAACCAAACATCCGCTTGACATACTGATATGGCTCAACTTCGTATTCCACTCGAGTGATAAAGTAAATGTGGTTATGTCTCTTTTTCAAGCAGCCAAGCCAACCTTAAATTAAATTTTTTAAGATATGCTTGATTGTAAGTGCTGGAGTTGTATTAAAAATCTTTTAAAAATCTTCAGGAAATCAGCCAAAAAGGAAATCATTAAGATACTTCGACACCTCAACTTTCAATAAACAACAATATGACATGAAAATATTTTAAATTTATTTTCTAACCTTACCTTGGCGGCTTTTCTGCAGCCTTTTTACAAATCAGTTTAACAGACATGGCCAGAGATGAAAATGTTGAGGTTCTCTTTGGGAGTAATGAGGATGGATAGGATCAGGAATGAGTACATCAGAGGGACAGCACATGTAAAAGGTTTTGGAGACAAAGTCAGATCGGCTAGATTGAGATGGTTTGGACGTGTACAGAGGAGGGATACTGAGGATATTGGTAGTAGGATGCTGAGGTTGGCACTACCAGGCAGAAGGTCTAGAGAAAGACCAAAAAGAAGATTTATGGATGTGGTGAAGGAGGACATGAAGCTCGTTGGCGTAAGAGAAGAAGATGCAGAGGATGGGGTGACATGGAGTCAAATGATTTGCTGTGGCGACCCTTGAAGGGAACAGCCGAATAAAGAAGAAGAGTTTAACAGACATGCTGATGGTTAAAAAAATAATATAAATATAAAAAACAAAAACAAAAAATCCTGTTGATTTATAAAGATTTATAAAACCTTGATAGAATGTGCTTTCCTGCCACCCTGAACACCAGGCTTTTTAGGTAGCCATGTGGTATCAAAAAATAGACTCATCAATACTTTTTCAGAATTAAATTAAATTTTCATTAAGTATTCAGAAACCAGTTATCAGAATGCAAACTTATTTTAAATTCTTATATGATGTGGCACAAACCATATCCAGTCAATATCATTACTCAAAGATTTGGACACAGCTGGTCATTTTGAATTTATTCATGTGAGTTACTTCTACTATGCACTTAAACTTTTACCCAAGAGATTTAGGTTGTTTGCATTCTAATACTGTCAACAATAGGGTTTTATTTTTACCTTCATTTTTTTTGTTTGTTACCAGGACTATGCCAGATATGCGCGTTTTTTTGGGACATTGGACAAGGAGGACATCATTTAATCTTGCTAAAATCCAGGACAATTTCTCGACACATGAACTTGTTCAAGGATTTTTAGCATTGTGAAACAGGTTGATTTTTTGTAAATGTGCTACTACAGCAGGCCCAGCAGGAGGTGCTGTCTATTTTATATATATCTTGTAAAAGAACCGTTGCTGACTTTCGTAAAAGAGTAGGCTGCAAAGCCATCGTGTGTTTCTAATCCAGGGCTAAAGGGTTGTGTCAGGAAGGGCATCCGACATAAAAACTTATGCCAAATCAAATGTGTGAATCATTTGCTGTGCCAGCCCCTGAAAAAGGAAAAAAGCCGAAAGGAAATCTCTCGTTATATCTTTTGGCTTGATTGAGGTTCCCCCGTTTTTGAATTCTCACATTTTAAAATGGGTCACTGGTGGCTCTTTGGTTAAGTCTCTGAATTGCTTATTAAATGCATTGGATGTTCAAGCCCTGATACTAAGTTTCCACTGTTGGGCCTTTAAAGACATTTAAACCGCAACTGCTCCGCAGAATAAAAAATTAAACTAAAAATACATATTTCCCTTCAGAAGAGTATCTGAAAAAATTAAAATATGTAAATATAATTTACATATGAGAGTTAAAACAACTTTAAAAACATAGCGGTTGTGTTTATAGATTAAATCCTCCTTATGTTCCACTTTGGAAACATTAGGTACATTATATCCTTCTCAATCTTTCTTCTTAAACACTGACTTTATTCATATTAGCAACACCGCCTTCATTAAGCTGCAAAGCAGTAAAATATAGAAAGGCAGCATTTCCCCCTTACTTTTAGCTGAACAGGGAGAGAGGCTGCTGAATGAGCATTAATTCACAATTAGAGTGTCACCTTCAAGCCATGACTCTTAATGAGTACAGGTCGAACATCCCCTCAGTGTGACGGAGTGTAACAATTCTATACTACATTCTTCTAGCTAATGATTTTGCCTACAAGAGCTGCAGTGATCCAAGACTGCAGGATTTTCCTCTACTGCTTTACAATCGTCATCACACCAGCATGGTCTTATTAGTTAGGAATCTTGTCATAAGCTGGGTTTTCTCAGAATCAAACTTATTTTTAACAAATCCCTCAGGCTGAATAGAAATATCCATGTTTGTAAGTTATAGTTTAACCCAGATGTATCACAAACAGGCATGATCCAGACAAGTACATTTCAATCCTATGCATATGCATTAAGCTCAAATATCAAAGCTTTGAACACTGTGGATATTACTGCAGTGTAATTGCAGGACAAGTTTGCAGAGTGATTACTATAATTATACAAATAACATTGGAGCATGCACACACACTTCCAGATAGAAACCGGGCTCTGCTCCACACCAACCTAAATGAAATCCACAGCTAATTACAAGGAATAACTTGCTAATGCCACCTGAATATTCAGTCCCTCAAAAATAATTGCATGTGTATATTAGTTGTAGAGAGTGAAATGGATAGAGAGACATGGAACATAAGCTCTTTATCCTTGGAGCCAAAGAGAGCTTTATTCACAATCCTTACCTTGTTAAAGTCTTCTGATGTGGCTCTCATCTCTTTCCAGGTTTTGTTCAGCAGCTGGATGCAGATGCAGAAGAACTCCTCGAAAGAGTGGTCATGAGTGAAGAACATGGGGTGGAAGTCATGGCAGTTTTCACTGGCTGTAGAGAAAGTGGACATAAAAAGGTGTTAATCGCCGAGTCAAATGAGCTGCCAGGTGGGAGGGTCCAAAAACATCTGTTCAGCAGACCAATCTGTTTAATACATCAATTGATTTCAATAAATTCAACAAACTTATGGTATTAGATCCCTGCATAATAATAGACACTTTCTTGATTAATCCCACTCATGCCTGCAGACACGCTTTATCAGTTCTGGTGGCTCCTCCAGACAGTTTGACCAACTCTGTCCCCTCACATGGACATTTGAACCAATCTGCCTGCTGCCACAGAAAATGTGAGAAAGCACATCCTTTCTGGTGGAAACTTTGTCCAATCTCTTTCTACTTACAAAAAAGTTCAGCTTATCCTTTCCACGCTTGAGACATTTTGACTCCTGTGCTATAGCTGCAGAAACTTTACAAGATTCCATTTACTCTGGACAGACTGACCAATCCTGTCTACTCATCTAGGAAGTTTGACTATGGCCTCATTCTCCTTCACCAAACTGTTCTATATGGCCCGTTTCTGTTTGCATATACATAGACAAATCTCAATAAGCAATAATTAGACAACTTTGTTCGGTCCTGTGGGATCTCAATGCCAACATGCACTTTTTTTTTTTAGAGAGAGAAACAAAAGTCTTCCCTGCTGTAACTTAGTTAGTTTAACCAAGTTTCTTTAAGCAGAATTAAGTGAATTTAAGAACACCTCAATGTTCATGCTGGTGGAACAACCAGACCAGACTAAGAAAAATATGAGTGAGACAGATGCCGATAATTTTGCTTCCATTAGTGGCTAATGTTCGGCTCACATGTTCCTCATGAATCCATACACCCATAGCTGGGAATAAAGTGGAAGTAGATACTGCACTTTATAAAAGCATCCCAGAGTTGAAAAAAAAACAAAAAACAAAAGACAAGAATTAAAAAAAAAAGTGTTCAAGCCCAACCGAGAGGATTTAGTTCTCAGCTCTAAAGACACCTACACACTGCTCAACAATGTACATGCCTGGCTATAAATGGCACTGTGATAGGCACGTTTTCTCACAGAGTAATCCATGCCAGCCTGCAATCATTGCTTTTTACTCAAACATTAAGACTATCATACATAAGATTCTTCTGCAGTCTGGCTCAGCAGAATAAGGACTTACAGCACCCTATCCGAAAGAGACTGGCATGCTTCCTAATTCTAAATAAATAAGTTTATTTTTTTTAATAGTACTGGTTTTATGTACATGTGCACCCAGATAAAAACAAGCATTTTTTCCCCACCTCAGTCCTTAATAAAAACTTATTAAACCCTCTCCTGTTGAGAGAAGCATGAATAACAGGACCAAAGAATGGATCCTTAGCCTTTATTATTAGTCTCTCATGTGTGTGGTTTTTTTTAATTAAAAACAGAGCATCTTTTTTGGTGGAAAAAAGAGCCTTGAACAAAAATAATAAAACCCAGAGATGCAGTTATTGTCTTCATAAGCAGCATCATTGAAGGTGGTAAAAGAAATGTGCGTGTGATTGGCCAAAGGCCCTGCTGTGAATGCATAATTGTTTCATACTGGACCAGAGCACCGCAGTATGCCAGGGGCATGATACCATCCTGAATCTGAGGTCCTGTTTAGAGAACCCGTTTAGTGGGCCTAGAGGCTTCTCAGTAGGTCTCTCACAGAGGGCAGGTAATTGCATTGGCTGTGCAGAAATTGAAACTTCACAGCATAATGAGTGATGCCTTCAGGGTGACCGGTAGCTCTTATTGGTAGCTGCTCTAGCCAACAGCATGCAGTAGTGCCATCAGTGTGCTGGACAGCAGTTTTATACCCAAACCATGACTATCACGGGATTCTAGGCTTCAAAAAACAAACACAGGGATGACTTCCATCTAGAAGCTTCCATTTCCAATAAATAAATTCAAGAAATTTTGAGAGTGAGGAAGGTGAATCCTGGGCTCAACAGAAAAAAGAATAATTAATTTTTTGCTTTTATAACTGCAATCAACACACCAATGTCAAGCTTTTAATTCATGAACAAAGGACACAATGCCCTTTTAATCAACTGTGGGCTTAATTGTCCCTCTATTTACACTGTAAGCGCAAAATCACGTCTGATCTCGGAAGATGAACAGGGCCGGGCCTGTGGTCAGTACTTGGATGGGATACTGACTGGAAATACCAGGTGCTGTGGAGGGTTATGGAAAAGGTCTAGCAATCTACTGTGTAAAACAAAAATCTGTCAAGAGAACTCTATGTGAAGAGAGTCAACTCTATGTGAAGAGAGTGGCTGAAGGTGCAACTTATACTTCAGAGCGACTTACATGTGAAATTATTTCATATAATTGTTCGTCATAATAATAAACATAATTTCACATGTTTGTTATTTTTACACTCACAACCCTAAGAGGGTACTCTCTCTAGGCTTGGGTACCAGTACCTGCTCATCTCCCACTGAAGAAATGACCCCAAAATAAAAATTCTATTCTGTGGATTACAAGCTGCAAGTAGTGAAATATGCAGCAGAAAATGGTAAACGAGCAGCAGAAAGAGTAAAAAAAAGTTTGGAGTGAATGAGAAGCTTGTGAGGGACTGGAGAAAAGTGGAGATCACTATTACTGCAATGAAGAAAACAACCAAAAAAAGCTAATCGCCGGCTAAAAGCTATATGACCACAGCGAGAGGAACAAGCTCACACATGGGTGCTTGAACAACGTGCTGCAGGGAAAGGCTCTGAAATTATTACATATAATTCTCTTCGTCATAATAACAAACATAATTTCACATGTTTATTTTTACACCCACAAGTGCAAAAAGGCAACAAGAGGGCAGAAAAGTGGAGATTATTATTGCAATGAACAAAACCAAAAAAAAAAAACTAATTGTGGGCGAAAAGCTAGATGACCACAGCTAGAGGAACGAATTTGCATATGAGGGCTTGAGCAACATGCTTTCAGGTACAGGCTTGTCAAGAGTGCAGCTGCGTCTTCACATCCAGGTAGTTTTCAAGGAGATGAATATATATGGCCTAGCATGAGGACCTTCTTTTTGTTACCACTTCAAGCAACGCAACCGCCTCTCTATAAGAGCAAGGACCACATCATCACAAAAACCGCCAGCAGATTTGCAAGCCAAGGTAGACAGTTTCCATGAGTTTGCAACTTATAGTTCAGTGCGAGTTATAAATATATATATTTGTTCTTATTATGCATTTTTTTGGCTGATGTAACTTGTACTCCAGAGCGACATATAGTCCGGAAAATACAGTAAATATCCGGATATTCAAGTTTGACAGACGGTAAACACTTTGTTGGTGGAAGCTAAAGAGCTTCTCACTACTGTGCCAGATAGAAAAGCATCTCAGCATCATATTCCAGCAAAAGCTTAAGACCCCTTTTTAGTTAGAAAGATGAATCTATGGCTACAGTAGACATGAGTTCACCTAAAGTGGGAAAGCCAAGACTGGAAAAAAGCATCACTGGGTCTTTTTCCAGATGCTTCTTTGTGTTCTCTGTGCAGAATGATTTAGTATCATTATAATCTCTCTATCTGGGGCAACTTCTCCCTAAAGAATAGCTACAGGATTCAAAACCCTGATATTTCACCCTAACAACTCATCATCTCCCAGCAGAGACAAATAACTGAGGCTGCCTATAAATCTCAAACAACACGTACTGGCGACAAATCAAGTCAAATGTTGTTAGTGGCAACTGTCAGGAAACTCCGTCTCTATAATATGATCGGCAAAGCTCCAATGCAAATAAGAATAATCCCCATTAAAAAAACCCAAACCATTACCATTTTCTCACATGCCAGATTTCATCAAGCAAACTGTGAAATCAATCTGGCAGCTCAGTAACCTGTCTGACCCACACCATAAACCATCACGAGTCTACTGAAGACCGTATCAGAGACATTCCTTCAATGACAGTCTAAAAAGCCATGAAATAAAGCATAAGCCATGACGCATTTGTGATTCTTCTGATTTTTCTGTGCAAGCGTTGTTAAATGCACAATGTCCCATGCACATCTGCAATGCTATTCAAGATGCCGTTTTAGATTTCTGAACACCCCCCCCCCCGAGAAGCAGATGACCTGGTAATTACGTCATGCTATAGCAAAGCTGAGGGTGAGAAACTTCAACAGACTTTCTCAAAGGAACAGAAGAACCTTAGAATGAATGGTTGAGTCATACATAGCAGAATGAAAGAATCAGAGGATCTCTGCTCACAGCATTATAACATGACTTTTTGATTTTAAGACTAGATCTGCAATTCAAACTCACCACAAACTGATTCATAAAAATCCCAAGGTCATAATATGGGGAAAAACTTTCTAAAGTATGGAATACAGTACCTGTTTACTAATGATTAAACTGTAGTCACAATTGGAATAAAAATACAAAAAATATATAGTAAATACCTAAAATCAGACATGACCCTCAACATTAACAAGTTCTAGAAAGAAATCAGGTTAATAGAAGAGCATTTACAAAGTTAATTTACTGTCCGCACTTCAATAATTAGTCTACTCTAAAGCCCACATGACCCTGTCTGTGAAAACCCAGCCAAAGTCAGAAAGTCCTTTAATGAGCTTAATCAGAAGGCCTTGTATGCCATGAAACAAAAAAATTTAAAGTTTTTAAAAATTCTTCCAACTAAAACAAGCTAGATGGAAAACAAGCATTTGTTAACATTGTTATTTGACACTCTGACTCTAGCATGGCTATTGAACACTTAAACACCTATGGGTCAAAAGAGTGGAAATGTTTCCACTTTAAATTTGAAATCAGACTTAATCCACAGTGAAGCAAAGGAAAACACTTGGCTTCCAATGACAGCAAAGATCAAACTGAAATATAGATGTGCAAAAAAGTTACTAAATAAGTAAGTCAACATCTAAGCAAACCATTTGGAGTGACAAGAGCAAAAAGGGAATACAAGACTGCAAGTCACCTTGAAGACAAGAGATAAGATGGAATGATAAATGTGTTGTGATGCATGGCATCCTGATTACAATAAAAAGCCTGTGGGCTTGCCAGTCATCCAATGAAAGGACAGAAACAAATAATCATGTAAACCCATCAGTCATCAAAACTACATCCTTAAGGTACTCAACTCAACTCTTTCTCACATTGTAGCAAATAATATATGTTATTTTTCTTATTTTCATATAAAGATTTAAGCAGTGTCTGAAAGTATCAAATTACCTCAAAAATCATCCCTGTAAATTTTGTATAATTTCTAAAATTTCACATTTTGGTAACGAAACATCAGACCAGCAGTATTCAAACAGAAGATAAGAATAATCGGACATTGGAAAGCTTATCTTGCCTCCTTAATTACTGATATCAAATTTAGTAGGTTTATCTAAAGTTCTTATGAAAGAAATTTGTCCTCTCAGAAATGACAATGAATTAGAACTTTAATTGTTGTTCGTCCTTTGAGTTTTATGACCATGACTTCATTTCAGATCTGTGATCCATGGTTGTGGGTTCAGAGATGGCGAGTGAGGCCAATCTGTGCCCGAAATGCTCACCAACACACAGGGCATACGTGGGTGGGTGCTGTGATGGAAGTGGAGGAAGCTCGAGCTTGGGTGGGTATACCCTTTTCTGGAGTGCACGCAGTAACACCAAACAGCAAGAGGCAGGTGTTGGATCCGCCATCAGATCCCACCTCACCCGGAAACTAATGAAACTCCCAGAGGGTATCAATGATAATCTGATGTCACTTCAGCTCCCACTTGGAAACAAGAAAAGTGTTACGCTGATCAATGCATATGCTCCAACAATGACCAACTAAGAGGACATCAAGGACAAGTTCTATGAAGAACTAGAAGCCCTCATTGCAACACTAGCACAGCCTGGGAAGCTTTTTGTTCTCGGACACCTCAATGCCAGAGTGAGGACAAATCACCAAACCTGGGAAGGGATCATTGGAAGACACTGCACTGGCAAGTGCAACAGCAATGGCCTCCTGCTACTCAAGTTGTGTGCCACCCATGACCTCGTCCTCACCAACACACTGTTTTGCCTCGCCACCCGTAACAAGACATGGATGCATTCACACTCCAGGCATTGGCATCTAATTGACTAGGTCATCAGCAGGAAGAGGGATGTACAAGATGTGAGTGCGACAAGGGCCATGTGTGGTGCCGACTGCTGGACTGATCGACTCATAGGG
The DNA here is from genome assembly GCA_024760905.1 of Plotosus lineatus. Lineage (NCBI taxonomy): Eukaryota > Metazoa > Chordata > Actinopteri > Siluriformes > Plotosidae > Plotosus > Plotosus lineatus. Next base: position 78,236,884 of record CM045728.1, on the reverse strand, counting down.
TCCAAGTGCAAACTTCGCATCCTGCCCATGAGAAGACCCCAAGGCCAGAAGACTGCAAAGAGGATGAATGTCTCCAAGCTGAAGAACAGCAACATTGCACAAGAATTCACCAGAGAGCTCGACGACACTGCAAGACACACTACAGAATGATCCAGTCAGCACAGAGAATGTGTGGGCAGCATTCAGAGATGTGGTCTACTCCAGCAATTCGAATGCACCAGGACTGGTTTGATGAGAACGACAAGGAGATACAGGCACTCCTGTCAGAGAAACACCAGTTGTTCAGAGCACATCAGAACGAGCCCTCATCACGAGCAAAGAAAGATGCCTTTAAAAAGCAAAGAAACTCCGTGAGATGCAGGACTCGTGGTACAGCAAAAAGGCAGAAGAAATACAGGGCTATGCGGACAGTCACGACACCAAAGGGTTTTATGACGCCTTGAAGACTGTACATGGACCTCAGTCCTCCACTTCCCCCCCCCCCCACCCCCACCCCCACAATGGAGACTCGTGGCGGCTGGCGTGCCTAACCTCATCACAAGTCCAAAAGACCTACTCACTGCACTTAGGCAAAAGAAAACATATTACTGAATTACCACTTTTCAAAGATTTTTTAAAATAAATGGTCTATGTTCCTCTCCACTACAAATCTCACATTTGTAGTGGGGGGATACCTTCACTATCTACTTTCTGGGTCCCACCCCAATTTACCCCTTAAGTAAGCCCGAAACTACAGCTGATTAAGCACTACAGAACCGGCTAAGAATCCTATACTTGAAAATATTAGTCACAACAACCAAGTCCAACTGAAGCAAGTAGATGGTTATACAAAAGTCAAAATCCTACTTTAACAAATTTAAAGCACACTCATACTTTAATAATGCATTATTATAAACCTTGTGCTGTGGTGTTGGGGATGGAAATAGAACATGCTACTTCTCAAATCAGGTACTGATCTAAAATAAATAAATATATAAATACAAAATATGTTAAAATTTTGAATGTCTGCATATATGCAATATTTATAGGTATCCATCTGCTCCTCGTGTGCACCCTACATTTAGAGGACCATTTATCCATCCTGTCGGTATAGTTGAAAGGTGCATTTTGTTTATACAGTATACACAGACCAGTAAAAAAAATTCAGATTCTGTTTTTTCTATTGTTTATTCTTCCTGTTTATTATTCCTATTAATATATCTCATTGACACTCGGTCCCGTTTCCCTGTTACTGATGGGTGTGCTTCTGGGATGTAGAAATTTACCAATGTTAGATTAATGGCAAAGTCCCACAGGTGTGGAACATGACGAACGGTTGGTCCATGTGTATTCACCCATAATAGGCATAATAAAGCTGCCTTTTCTGCTGGGTGTCCAAATAAGGCAGACAAATTTTCAAGGGGCACAAAATAAAACATTAACAGCCACACTACTCTTTTACAGTAGCCCCCTGGACATCTATCAGTTGAGATACCTATTGAAAGCAGTGTCTAAATCTATATTTTAATGCTTCATATTTTATCTTTTACCAGTGTCCATGCTTAAAGTTTTCACACAAATATATTTAACGGAATCATGGCAGGACAATAGGTTATCCTGAACTTCCTTCACTCTCCAGCAGTTGAAGATATGGAGGCTGGTATTAGTAAGCACAGCACTAGTGAAGAGGAAGTGATGACCAGGTGAGAGTACAGTTTGACAATATATTAGTGAAAGGCTCATTCACCGCATAGATATGGTGCAGTGGAAACAGAATGAGGATACAGGAATACAGACTCTGTACTATATACAACAGTATACTTAACAAGGCCACGGGGAACACCATGTCAAGAAATATCTACACTACATTGTCTTACTTGACATCTGGGCAACAATTAAAAATGATGGAGCAGTGTTCTGGTCGACTTCCGGCTTAGACACTTCGTCCCGGAGGCATTTTCACATTGTTACCCAGGAATGATGCCAATCCGGAAAGTATGAAATGTCTCGGTGAGAACAATCTCAGAACCCTCATCTTAAAGAAGTGAGGTGACGATAACAGTTGTTGACATTAGTCTTCCTAATACTGTTTGTACAAGCTAACTGCCAGAAGGCACATTGCAGGCTCAAAGGAGTGCAACTCCATCCTCAAAAGTCTGACCTCGTTTATCACTCCTTGGCCACATCCCAACAACTGGTGACACTATTTAATGCCCTTACCAAAGTCAAAACAGCCAACACCACCATGAATCAATAAGCAGATGTACTCTGGCCTTATTCGTTTTCAGCTTCTTGATTAATAATAACTAAACCAAAGAGGAAGGCGTCTTCATGTGGTGCCGACCACTTTGGATTCCATTAAGGCATTCACTCAAGAAACATGGAGGAGTATAAATCTTTCAGGGTGAAATGGTGCTCAGAGATGAGGTGAGGTGGGGACACCAGGACAGCTCATAAATAATGTATGTGCACACAAGAACCTCTGCCAAACAGAAATCCTCATGCCTTTACATGATCAAAATATGCACGTGAGCAAAATGGTGTAGGTACAGTACGGTCTTTATCAGAGGCTTGTCTCTTAATTTAGTTATGAGTTTCCTTTCGCAGTTTATTTTTCTTAAACACAGAAACATTACCTTGAAAAGAAAATACAAGAAAAAACATTAGTACCCTTGTAAAAACAAAATAATGCATGAACTAGTTTTATAAGTACTGAATTCTGTATATTACAAAGCTTTACTTGCTTGAAACAAAGCGCGGGTTATACGGACTTTCGGCTTTCAAGTGAGCAAGGGCTTTGTTGAACTCGTTTAGTACTCAGCCTGCACTGATGTGAATCAAAAAAGAAAAAAAAGAAAAAGAAAGAGCAGAGAGTTCTCTCTTTCCTGGATTCGGGTTTTCATATTTTACAACTCTCTTTGCTTAACTGAGTATGCATGGTAGATTGTGCCGATCCGAGAAGATAGTTAATTCATCTCCGTGTATGAGACTTGCACCCATGCTAGTAGGCTTACACTTCTGACCAACCATATTTGCTTCAGGTTACAAAAGTCCGCAAAACAGTGTAAACACAAAGATCACAGAGACGACGTCTTTACACAAGGGTAACACGCTATATAACTGATATGTATGTGTGTGTATATATATTATATATATATATCACACACACATACATATAAATATACATATATACACACATATATACACACACACACACACATTTTATATATATATATATATATATATATTTTATATACCCATACATACATACATATACATATATAAATACATATCAAGAATGAAAGGAAAAGTGTACAAGACGGTGTTGAGGCCAACGATGTATGGGTTAGAAACAGTGGCCCTGGGGAAAAGACAGGAGGCAGAGCTGGAGGTAGCAGAGATGAAAATGTTGAGGTTCTCTTTGGGAGTAACGAGGATGGATAGGATTAGGAATGAGCACATCAGAGGGACAGCACATGTAAGACGTTTTGGAGACAAAGTCAGAGAGGCGAGATTGAGATGGTTTGGACATGTACAGAGGAGGGATAGTTATGGATTAGGGATAGTTAGGGATTGGTAATAGGATGCTGAGACTGGAACTACCAGGCAGAAGGCCCAGAGGAAGACCAAAGAGACGATTCATGGATGTGGTGAAGGAGGACATGAAGGTCGTTGGTGTAAGAGAAGAAGATGCAAAGGATAGGGTGAGATGGAGGCAGATGATTCACTGTGGCGACCCCTGAAGGGAAAAGCCGAAAGGAAAAGAAGCAGAAGATACATACATATATACATATATATATATATATATATACATATATATATATGTATATATATATATATATGTATATTTATATATGCATATATATGTATGTATATGTATATACACATATACACATATATATACAGATACATATATATACACACACACACACACACATATATATATATATATATATATATATACACATATATACATATATATATATACACATATACAGGCCCTTCTAAAAAAATTAGCACAGAGCGGGACAGGAAGAGACTGAACAAGCTGGTCAGGAGGGCCAGCTCTGTCCTCGGCTGCCCACTGGACTCTGTGGAGGAGGTGAGTGAGAGGAGGATGGTAGCAAAACTCACATCCATCCTGTTCAACAGCTCTCACCCACTGCACCAGACTGTACAGGAGCTGAGCAGCTCCTTCAGTGGACGACTGAGACATCCTCAGTGCAGGAAGGAGCGCTACCGCAGATCGTTCATTCCCACCGCTGTCAAACTGTACAACGCCACTTTGTAACTGTCTGTGAAAATACCGGTTATGTGCAATAAAAACCCCGTGCATTTTAATCAACCACATCTACCCCACTGACTGTGAACCATATCAACCCATCTACTCTACCCTCAGATACATTACACTTTAATATAGGCCAGTCTATAAAGTTGCTCCATTCTCTTCTTTTCTTTTATTGTTTATTAATTTATACTATTTATGTATGCCATGAGGCGTGGGGGGCACTAACCAGTGTCTCTCCCCCTTATGCCGGTCCCAAGCCCGGATAAATGCAGAGGGTTGCGACAGGAAGGGCATCCGGCGTAAAACTTCTGCCACATTTAAAAATGCAAATGATCAATACAGAATTCATACTGGATCGGTCGAGGCCCGGGTTAACAACGACCGCCATCAGTGCTGTCAACCAACAGGGTGCTGATGGAAATTGGACTACTGTTGGTCGAAGACGTCGAAGAAGGAGAGGCGGGAGGCGTGTCCGTAGGCAGAGAGAGAAGAGGAAATGCGTGAGCCTAGGACTGAGAGTAGGGACTTTGAATGTTGGAACTATGCAAGGAAAAGATAGGGAGCTGGCTGATATGATGCAGAGGAGGAAGGTGGACATACTGTGTGTTCAGGAGACAAGGTGGAAAGGTAGAAAGGCTAGAAGCTTAGGAGCAGGGTTTAAACTGTTTTATAATGATGTGGATCGGAAGAGAAATGGAGTAGGAGTCATCTTGAAGGAGGGGTTTGTCAGGAATGTTCTAGAAGTGAAAAGAGTGTCAGACAGAGTGATGAGTCTCAAGTTAGAAATTGAAGGCGTGATGCTCAATGTTGTTAGTGCTTATGCCCCACAGGCAGGATGTAAGCTAGAAGAGAAGGAGAGATTCTGGAGTGAGTTAGATGAAGTGATGCAGAGTACCCCCAGAGGTGAAAGAGTGGTCATTGGTGCAGACTTCAATGGACATGTTGGTGCAGGCAACAGAGGGGACGAGGAAGTGATGGGCAGGTTTGGTATCCAGGACAGGAACACAGAAGGACAGATGTTGATCGATTTTGCAAAAAGGATGGAAATGGCTGTGGTGAATACTTTCTTCAAGAAGAAACAGAAGCATAGGGTGACTTATGAAAGCGGAGGTAAGAGCACACAGGTAGACTACATCTTGTGTAGGCGATGTAATTTGAAGGAAGTCAGTGACTGCAAAGTAATAGTGGGTGAGAGTGTTGCCAAACAGCATAGGATGGTGGTGTGCAGGATGACACTGATGGTGAGAAAGGTGAAAAAGGCAAAGGCAGAGCAGAAGACAAAGTGGTGGAAGCTGAAAAAGGAAGAGTGTCGTGTTGTCTTCAAGGAGGAGTTGAAACAGGCTTTGGGTGGCCAGGAAGTGCTTCCAGAGGACTGGACAACCACAGCCAATGTGATCAGGGAGACCGGTAGGAGAGTACTTGGTGTGTCCTCTGGAAGGAGAGTAGATAAGGAAACTTGGTGGTGGAATGAGGAAGTGCAGGAGTGTGTACAAAAGAAGAGGTTAGCCAAGAAGATGTGGGACATTGAGAGGACTGAAGAGAGTAAACAGGAGTACAGGGAGACACAGCGTAAGGCGAAGGTAGCAGTGTCAAAGGCCAAACAGAGGGCGTATGATGACTTGTATGATAGGTTGAACAGTAAGGGGGGAGAAAATTATCTATACAGGTTAGCACAGCAGAGAAATAGAGATGGGAAAGACGTGCAGCAAGTTAGAATGATAAAAGACAGAGAGGGAAATGTATTGACTGATGACAGAAGTGTGCTGGGAAGATGGAAAGAGTACTTTGAAGAGCTGATGAATGAGGAAAATGAGAGACAAAAAAGAGTAGAAGGGGTGACCGTTGAGGAGCAGGAAGTAGCAAAGATTAGTAAGGGAGAAGTGAGGAGGGCATTGAAGAGGATGAAGAGTGGAAAGGCAGTTGGCCCTGATGACATACCAGTTGAGGTATGGAAGTGTCTAGGGGAGGTAGCAGTAGATTTTCTGACAAGAATATTCAACAAGGTCTTAGAAAGTGAGCAGATGCCAGAAGAATGGAGGAGAAGTGTGCTTGTGCCCATTTTTAAGAACAAGGGAGATGTACAGAGTTGTGGCAACTACAGAGGGATAAAGTTGATGAGCCATACAATGAAGTTATGGGAAAGAATAGTGGAAGCAAGACTAAGGGCAGAGGTCCGCATTTGTGAACAACAGTTTGGTTTCATGCCAAGAAAGAGCACCACAGATGCAGTGTTTGCTTTGAGGATGTTAATAGAGAAGTACAGAGAAGGTCAGAAGGAGCTGCATTGTGCCTTTGTGGATCTGGAGAAAGCATATGACAGGGTGCCGAGAGAAGAACTGTGGTATTGTATGAGGAAGTCTGGAGTGACAGAGAAGTATGTTAGAGTGGTGCAGGACATGTATGATAGCTGTAAGACAGTGGTGAGGTGTGCTGTCGGTGTGACAGAAGAGTTCAAGGTGGAGGTGGGACTGCATCAAGGGTCAGCTCTGAGCCCCTTCTTGTTTGCTATGGTGATGGACAGGCTAAAAGACGAGGTTAGACAAGAATCTCCATGGACTATGATGTTTGCAGATGACATAGTGATCTGTAGTGAGAGCAGAGACCAAGTGGAGGAAAATCTAGAGAGGTGGAGGTATGCCCTGGAAAGGAGGGGATTGAAGGTTAGTCTTAGTAAGACAGAATACATGTGTGTGAACGACAAGGACCCAAGAGGAACTTTGAGGTTACAGGGGGCAGGGATAAAGAAGGTGGAGGATTTTAAGTACTTAGGCTCAACAATCCAGAGCAATGGAGAGTGTGGAAAAGAGGTGAAGAAGCGTGTGCAGGCAGGTTGGAATGGATGGAGAAAAGTGTCCGGTGTGATAGGAGAGTATCGGCAAGAATGAAGGGAAAAGTGTACAAGACGGTGATGAGGCCAGCAATGTTGTATGGTTTAGAGACAGTGGCCCTGGGGAAAAGACAGGAGTCAGAGTTGGAGGTAGCAGAGATGAAAATGTTGAGGTTCTCTTTGGGAGTAACGAGGATGGATAGGATCAGAAATGAGTACATCAGAGGGACAGCACATGTAAGATGTTTTGGAGACAAAGTCAGAGAGGCTAGATTGAGATGGTTTGGACATGTACAGAGGAGGGATAGTGAGTATATTGGTCGTAGGATGCTGAGGTTGGAACTACCAGGCAAAAGGCCCAGAGGAAGACCAAAGAGAAGATTTATGGATGCGGTGAAGGCGGACATGAAAGTCGTTGGAGTAAGAGTAGAAGATGCAGAGGATAGGGAGAGATGGAGGCAGATCATTTGCTGTGGCGACCCCTGAAGGGAACAGCCGAAAGGAAAAGAAGAAGAAGAAGACTATTTATGTATCTATTTATTTATTTACTTATATAATATATATGTACGTGTGTATGTTTGTACTTGTATCTATTTTTGCACCCCCTACTGATAGTACCTCAAGAGCCTGTAACAGTGAATTTCTCCATTGTGAGATTAATAAAGCTGTATCTTATCTTATCTTATTGTGATTAAAGTTCATTATTTTCTGTAATGTCCTGATAAAAATTAAACTTTCATACATTTTAGATTCATTGCACACCAACTGAAATATTTCAGGTCTTTTATTGTTTTAATACTGATGATTTTGGCATACAGCTCATGAAAACCCAAAATTCCTATCTCAAAAAATTACCATATCATGAAAAGGTGCTCTAAACGAGCTATTAACCTAATCATCTGAAACAACAAATTAACTCTAAACACCTGCAAAAGATTCCTGAGGCTTTTAAAAACTCCCAGCCTGGTTCATTACTCAAAACCGCAATCATGGGTAAGACTGCTGACCTGACTGCTGTCCAGAAGGCCATCATTGACACCCTCAAGCAAGAGGGTAAGACACAGAAAGAAATCTCTGAGCGAATAGGCTGTTCCCAGAGTGCTGTATCAAGGCACCTCAGTGAGACGTCTGTGGGAAGGAAAAAGTGTGGCAGAAAACACTGCACAACCAGAAGAGGTGACCGGACCCTGAGGAAGATTGTGGAGAAGGGCCAATTCCAGACCTTGGGGGACCTGTGGAAGCAGTGGACTGGGCCACAGGTGCCACATTCCTCAGGTCAAGCCACTTTTGAAACAGCAGCAGAAGCGCCTGACCTGGGCCACAGAGAAGCAGCACTGGACTGTTGCTCAGTGGTCCAAAGTACTTTTTCGGATGAAAGCAAATTTTGCATGTCATTCGGAAATCAAGGTGACTAGAGGAAGACTGGGGAGAAGGAAATGCAAAAATGCCTGAAGTCCAGTGTCAAGTACCCACAGTCAGTGATGGTCTGGGGTGCCATGTCAGCTGCTGGTGATGGTCCACTGTGTTTTATCAAGAGCAGGGTCAATGCAGCTAGCTATCAGGAGATTTTGGAGCTCTTCATGCTTCCATCTGCTGAAAAGTTTTATGGAGAGGAAGATTTCATTTTTCAGCACGACCTGGCACCTTCTCACAGTGCCAAAACAACTGGTAAATGGTTTACTGACCATGGTATTACTGTGCTCAATTGGCCTGCCAACTCTCCTGACCTGAAGGAGATCTGATCTGTGGGATATTGTGAAGAGAAAGTTGAGAGACACCAGACCCAACACTGTGGATGAGCTGAAGGCCGCTATCGAAGCATCCTGGGCCTCCATAACACCTCAGCAGTGCCACAGGCTGATTGCCTCCATGCCACACCGCATTGAAGCAGTCACTTCTGCAAAAGGATTCACGACCAAGTGCATAACTAAACATAATTATTTGAAGGTTGACTTTTTTTTGTATTAAAAACACTTTTTTATTGGTCGGATGAAATATGCTAATTTTTTGAGATAGGGATTTTTGGTTTTTCTTTACTTTTTTGCCAAAATTATCAATATTAAAACAATAAAAGGCTTGAACTACTTCAGTTGTGTGTAATGAATCTAAAATATATGAAAGTTTAAAGTTTATCAGTACATTACAGAAAATAATGAACTTTATCACAATATGCTAATTTTTTAGAAGGACTAGTGTGTGTGTGTGTGTGTATATATATATATATATATATATATATATATATATATATATATAAAATTTGAATCCTCCAATTCAGATTTGAGCAAATGGATGGTTATCCTTTATTAATATAAAGGCGTCTTGGGTGAGCAGATTGGGGCTGAACTTGGCATGAAAAATGAACACATTACATTTTAATGAAGAATTAGACCCTGTTAAACCTCAGACTTGCTGTTTCATTGCACTTATTTTGAGTGAAATATTAGCCAAATGCCACAGCCCACATCCAACAGCAATATGACTCTGGGAAGTCTGAGTGTAGAGCTAGATTTTTAGCACAGGTGCTGCATTAAAAATACCAACCACGGATCTTTCTGAGCTGTGAGATGTTAACACCTCCTCCCCACTTACCTGCCATATGAAATGAAGGCTCACGTGATAAAATGCTTTGTCAAAAACAGAAGCCAAGTACTATATTGTCTCTGTGGTACGACTGCACTGTACCATAAAAGAATAGAGCAATGAATTTTCAGTTCTTGTGAATTCTTTTCCCTGCAGATATGTCCAGAAAAAAGAAAAGCCCTACGTGTGCACACAAACTTCCACCCAGAGTGAAAATCAATGCAAAAAAACCTCAAGAAAAATAATATTTTTAGAGGGCGAGGCATAAAAACAAGACAAAGACAGAATCTAAAGCCCACCAAACTACAGCTTAAAATACATGAAGCATTAATTCTTAATGGGGAAATAATCTGGAACATAATAAAACCTTGCATACATCATATACATCTTTGCCTATCAAAATACCTTAACGTTATTACAAACTTTATAATAAAAAAGAAAATCTGCACAGAAGGGCAACATTGTACTGCAAAGGCACACATAATTGACATGTATGCAAAAGTGAAAACAGAAATCTGCATATGAACAAACAGCAGTATAGCTAGATAGGTAAATAGAGATAGATACTTTATTAATCCAAGAGGGATTCACACACACACACACACACACACACTGTATTCGATGTGATAAGCGTCCAGGGCGCTTTAAAAATTAGAGTGGGTGGGCACTTATTAAAATGTTACCAGCAGAGTGGAATGGTAAGTGCTTATTTCCATCGAGGCGGAAAACATGAATAATAACAGAATAAAAGAGTTTTACTGGTATTTGTGTTATTCATTTTGTGGTACCAAAAAAAACTACTTACATGAAAGCTGAAAATAAACAGAAAACAGCATAATTTTTTTTTTTAAAACAAAGACCCCTTGCTTTTCCCTCCCGGTGCTGTTCCTTGAAACATTTTCCTGGAAATAAAATCGAGCCAATCCACACGAATGTCAACTTAAGCACATGGCACGTTGAACCAATCAACACAAACAAAAGCACATGACCAGGAACATCTTTAAATTTATGAAGTTACTGAGCAGGAGAATCGGGTGAAAAATACTCATCAATTTCTGATAGGTCCATATCTGGCTCATCACTCCATTCATTCAGAGTATCCCATAGTTTTGCTGTAGCAGTTTCTAATTCATCGGTTGTTGGACATTTACCAAGAGAACACAACAAAATATTTTCCTGGGGTTTTGTTTTAAAGCACGGTGGAGCAATCAAATGTGTTGTGACTGATGAATATTATGACATTCCCCAGTGGCAGGGGGTCTTGAAATACCGTGTAAACTCACTTTTACAGGCAGTGAACACCTCATTTTACGGTTACAGAGACTAATCAAATAAAATTGCTAAGTTTGATCTACGATTTGCTCCCAGTACACATGGGCGTTAATTCAATGCAATATCAAAAAACATTGGGGGTTGGGCGCTTATTGGAGCAGAGCACTTATTACGTCGAATACGGTATACAGTGGTACCTCACCTTACGAAAGTCTCACCAAACGAAAAATTCAGGTTATGAAAAGCATTTTCCTAAAATTTTTGTCTCAGGATACAAAACAAGAGCCATCTTAAAAATTCAAACGCACCCTGTCCAAGATGGCACTTGAGTAAAGGCGACATTAAAATGCGCCATTCAAACAATGCAAGAGCTGCTCTCCCATCAATGACAAAGATCCCACCCCACTGGCCTCCCATTGGCTAGCAACTGAGCTGTCATTCATTTAGCCTTCACTCAAGCGCCATCTTGGACAGGCCCACCTGATGCCATCTTGGACAGGGATGCCATCTTGAACATCATTGCCTAGGAGGAATGACACATCTATCTCCCATTGCCTATTATAGAGCTGAATCCATCATGATGCTTTTCGTGTAAAGAACAGAGTTACTGTTGCTTTATGCTTTACAATCATCCCTTGCCACTTGGCGATTTGAGCATCGCGGTCTTGGTACATCGTGGTATTTTAATAAAAAATAAAATAAAATACATATATTCATAAAAAAATTCAAAATTCGCGCTGAAACTCGTATGTAAGCAAGCGGAAGGCAGGGACCCAAGGCAGGCTGCGTCCATTGTTTCCAAAGGACAGACTGAAGTGCCCCTCCTCCCCAGTTCAGGCAGGGACCGCCCACTCAACTCAATCTCGCAAGCTGATTGGCTTAGACGTGTGACGCTGTTGCCTCCCGCCACTCAACTCAATCTCGCAAGCTGACTGGCTTAGACACGTGACGCTGTTGCCTCACACATTCCTGCGGGATTTTTTGTGATTTTGTGATCTTATCGTGTTTGTGAACGTCCTGCACCGTGGAGAAGAGCTATTGTCAGAGGCGGGTACAGGACTTAAAGTATTTATATATAAATTCTATTTAAATATTAATAAATTACAGTATTTACATATGCATATAACTGTGTCACATTTAATATACACTTCTTGTATTGTATAGACACAAAAACATATAGAAATGAGACAACATGATAGAAATGAGAGGGGCGTTCCCCTAAAAGACATGAAATATTTCAGTTGGTGTGCAATGAATCTAAAATATATGAAAGTTTAATTTTTATCAGTACATTACAGAAAATAATGAACTTTATCACAATATGCTAATTTTTTTAGAAGGACTAGTATATATATATATATATATATATATATATATATATATATGGGGCAGTGGTGGTCTATTGGTTAGTGCACAGGATCGCTGATCAGAAGGTTGGGGGTTCGAGTCCCCACAGGGTTATTATCACTGTCCCCCGAGTGCAGCTAACTGGGTTATCAAAGACGGGCCATGTCTCTCACTATCCATGGTGAGAGGCATGTAAAAGAACCATTGCTGACTTTCGTAAAGAGTAGCTGCAAAGCCGTCAGCGTGTTTCTGTCCCTTGCTAAAGGGTTGTGACAGGAAGGGCATACGATGTAAAAACCAATGCCAAATCAAAATGTGCGAATCAGATGATTTGCTGTAGAGACTCCCGAGAAAGGGAAAAAGCCGAAAGGAAGAGAATTATATATATATATATTATATATATATATATATATATATATATATAATATATATATATATATATATATATATATATATATATATATATATAAAACAAGCCGTTGTTTGTCTGATGTTTGTCAGTGTCAACTTGTCTGAGTAGATGTGTTAACAGATGTTTTAGTTTCATAATTATGTACTTTTTTACTGTTATTTTGCCTTATATGAGCCGATAAATTCACTTCCTATTACCACAATTTTGAAATAGTAGCTTTTTCAAACTGGCTAATGAAAACTATCAAATGGATTTTTGCAGATTGCAACTCAAATGCAGTTAAAAAAACACACGTTGTAACGAGAGGATTTGAAAAGCTTGCCTTTCATTTCACTTTAAGACAGGACTAAGCTTAAAAGCTGTGTGATGGCTCAGCTTGATAAGAAACACAGAGCTCAGAAAATACACTATTGTCTCTTAGTTCCCATATTTGTGTCCCAACTTCACTACAGATTAAGTAGGAAATCTGACATACTGAAATATTGATATAGTTAAAAAGATAATTTAATATTCTTAGAAAATGGTGTATAATACATGATTACAGCATAAAAAAATGGATTGAGTTGCATCACTCTGTAGGTCACTAATCACGAAATGCTACTTTTGAGAAAATGGCACAATTACAGTTACAGCACCAGTTTCTCAATGTCCTCATTTGACACTCTTTTAGCATTCATTAACTAAACGAATCCGGCTTTCATCCAGTCAGTGTAATCATAATATCCTCTGTCATGTCTGTTTTGGGGCTTCTCAACAGTTTACAGTTATATGACTGAATGACTCAGGGAATCCTTCTGGGATTCTGTAAGTAGGTAGAGATTCTGGCACCAAATATGGATAATAAGGAAATACCCTGAGCAATATGACCAGCGTAATTTGAAAATCATCAAAATAATTAGATATTTGCATTGTTCTTAGACACCGTGACCATGGAACCCCTTCATAAACAAGCATTTTAATATGTATAGATCGTGTTTATGGATATCGGGCTTTATGCATCTAAAGATTATGCTTTAAAAGATGCATTTATGGCAATCTCGCCATTTTATTCAAGTAAGCTGTTTTCAACTTTATTTGGCTCTTACTCAAAATACTGCCTTGCAACATTCAATTCAATTCTTCAGTTTTATTTGTTTAGCACTTTTTACAAATGGCATTGCAGCAAAGCAGCTTTACACAGTAAAAGTAGGGGCTTACAAAGTATAAAATGATTTAAACATTTCCTATAACCCCTACACATCGCGAAAGAGTGTCACCCATGGCGACGGCGGCAAGGAAAAACTCCCTCAGTTGAAGAAACCTTGGGAGGAACCAGGCCCAAAAGGGAAACCCGTCCTAATTTGAGTAAACATAACCTGTATTATGGTCCATTTTATTTCTATATTTATAACTTTTTGATTATTAAATGTACAGCCAAAGTGAAAATCCATCATATAATCTGTACTAAACCATATAATCTGGATTAATGAAAGAGATTCTAAAGCCAGCAACAAAGGTTGCCAGTGTTTTCATGCTTGTTTAGACATTAATTAATTTTTATCGATTACAGAAAAAAGGACGATGTGGGTATCTTCGAATAATGTTGAGCCTGAGACACTACTGAAAGAGTGATCAAAAGATATTACTACAGCCAAAGAGGAAGGAAATCATGTTTCATGGACAGAATTTCTGTATCATATTCAAAAAATGAGAACACACACTATATAGATAAAAGGTTGCACTTGACCTTCAGACCCATTTAGTCCATTTTCTTCCTTTAACTTTATTTGGTGAAACAAAATTGAAAGCACACAGTTGTGTTTTCATGACAGAAAAATGTCTTCATCTGCTGTTGCAGTACAATTCACCTTTATTAGAACCAAGATTCTCAAACCTGTTCGAGAATGACAGTCCTCCTGCACATACAGTGAACTCCATGAAGACATGCCTTGCCAAGGTTGAAGTGCGAGAACGTGAGTTGCTTGAACAGAGCACTGTTTATAACCCAACTGAACATGTTTGTGAGGACCTAGAACAGGGGTGGGCAATCTTATCCGCAAAGGGCCGGTGAGGGTGCAGGTTTTCTCTTCAACCAAACAATAGCTACACCTTCCACCTGTTTCCACCAATCACTGATCATCAAAAGAAAAGAAAAAAAACCTAGATTGGACATTACTGTTTCAATTCTGAAGTGGAGCCATCTTGGTGAGATCACCTTGCTTTAAGTCTTAAACAGTAATGTGATCTCAGCAAGATGGCTCCACTTCTGAATGCTAAAAGGGTAGTGAGAGGAAGGGCATCCGACTTAAAAAAATACCTCTGCCAAATCAAATGTGCGAATTAGATGATTCGCTGTGGTGACTCCCGAGTAAAAGGGAAAAAGCCGAAAGGAAGACAGACAGACGGACTTGAGAGAGAGAGAGAGAGAGAGAGAGAGAGAGAGAGAGAGAGAGAGAGAGAGAGAGAGAGAGAGCACTTACGCAGTTCTCCTACTTTGAGGATCTCACACAGCATTTTGGTCAGCTCAATACTGCTGCGTCCAAAAGGACACTCATGCTTATCTTCCCGACTGCTGTTCTCCAAGACGATCTGGGAAACAAACAAACGAACAAACAAAAAACCTTTTGATTCGATTCAACTTTGTCAGTACACATGTAAAAATACAGAGTAACAAAATACAGTTAGCATCTAATCAGAGGTGCAAAGAGCGGCAAGTGCATTTTTCCAGTTAAGAGCAGTTGTGTACAGATAAGGGCAGTTTAAAAAAATGGGAATAAATTAGCATTAATTTACAGAAGAGCAATATACAGATGAGATGTGGTAAATATACAGATGTTTGAAGAGTGGTACTAAAGTAGTGCTTCTCAATTACTTTCTGTGGCACCCCCCCAGGAAGAAAAAAACATTTCACGCCCCCCACTGCCCCATGAGCGATGATAAATTGTATTATTTGTCTATAAAATTGTTATTAAGACACCTTTACATAACATTTTATGTTTATTAACATTAAAACAAAAAAAGAAAGCAATAGAGTTCAACTTACAATAAAGAAAAACTTCATTAACATTGGTTTTTTTAATCTGTAACAGAAATTATTTAAAGTGCACCAATGTGCCTGAAATAATAAAAAAAAAACATTATTATTTAAACTCATTTAACTTATTTGTGTCTTAATATGTCAGTCTCTCTCCACCCTTCTCATCGTCCCTGTTATAAAAATTTCCTTGTTGTTTCTTGAGGAGTTCTTTACTGCACTTCATATCTTTTGCTTGTGTGAAAAACCACTACACCATAGCGTGACAAAGAGAGTGCCACTGCCAACTACTGAAGTGGAAGTGCAATTACACTTAATTCTCGTACACTTCCAGAAAAGCATGTTCCCCAGGGTCATACATGCTCCCCTGGCATCGGCGCACCTCACTATTTGAGAAGCATTGCACTAAAGGAAAGTCCAGGCTCTGCACAACTATTTTAAATGTTATTATATTTATATAACAATTACTTAAAACGCAGATGTGATTGCTGTATCCTGTAACCCTCAAGTTTTTTTTTTTTTTTTACTCTAAAGCTGACTTAGGGTTTACCAGCCTAGAAACAATGTACTAGTAGAGTTTCTGCAATGCCACTGGAGTTTAATGTGATTTACCCTTTGGCCTACAAAGCCTTTGAGGCTGTTTCCACCAGCCTGGGAACACAAAAAGGAATATTTGTTCCCACCATTCTTAATTTCTGGTCAGTTCTGGAAAATGGTGTGTGTGTATGTATGTATGTGAGACAAAAGACATTTTTACCCTGATGTAGGAATCCTGGTGTTGTCTGGCAAAATACAGCATATTATCCAGAGCCAACATTCCAGGAGGAATGTGTGTGAAATCCACTGCTGGGTTCACGTGGTTCTACACATGTAAACATGTACACAAAATTAGGAACAAATACACTTAAAATTTCTTCAAACTATTTAAGTCTGGTTAAACACACTACAGCTTTAAAACATAATAATAATAATACACATGGTTTTACCTCAAACAAAGAAACTTAATGCATGCATTGTTCAAAATTCCCTTTATTCTATTACAAAGGATTTTAATTCTTTATCTTGTCCACATCACTTACACACAAATGCTCCTTTAAGTCCCAGAAGAAAATAAGACATTAATTTTTTCATCACTCTGCACCAACTCCTGATTCACTTATAAATTCGAAATAGCCATTCATAATATTTATATCCACATGAAAATCATCGCATGGAATGATTCGGCTGGTCTTACCTAACAACACTCAACAAAATAAGATTATATCGTATTTAAACACAATGAAACCACAAAGTCTCTTGACATCAGTGATTCTGGGACATCTTCACAGGAAACTCTTTCCCAGCAGTCAGGTACTCATGTCTCAGGTTGTGTGTAAAAACAAATGGTATCTGGGGTGGAATTACTGACTCCTGATGTTGGATTACAAAAATGATGTCGGTCTTTGGTGTTATTTGTGGCATCAAACATAGCTAGAGGTTTTTAAAACGATTTTGATTTTTGAAAATTCATATTTTCAACGCCCAGCTCCGCAACTAGACCACAAACAAGCAAGAGGCTTGAATCAATCAGTCACCCTACCTACAATTTCTGGATATTCTGTGTTTTTGTGTCAATGTGTGCAGGAGCTTAGAGTACTCCTTATCAGTGGACAACACACAGCAGCATGTGGAGCCTTTACCAAGCCAAAGGGAAAAAAAAAATGAACGCTTAGCCCCCAACCCCCCCCCAGTAATATGCTTTCTCTCACTTTCTAAGACCTCGCTATCTTTTGCTCTTATTTTTGCCCCATTATCACACCTCTGTCTCTCTCTCTCTCTCTCTCTCTCTCTCTCACTCATAACAGCAATAGTGTGACTTGTCATTCAGTAAAACACAAAAATCCCATTTAGAAAAATACAGTTACAAAATATGCAGCCACAGCACAATCTCAGACACTTCACAATGTTCAATAAACTTTTCTGACAAAGTGGCATCTATGAACGCAACACTACTTCATGCTTTTATATATTTAACTATCAGAACTAGGAGAAACAATAAACTAACTCATACAAACTTATCCTATAAAATTTATTCAATACTTATATAAAAAAACTAACTTAAGAAGTTAAAATATAAATTCAACCATGTGTATTATGACGGGCAAATCTTGGGTGAATACTAATCAAATAGAGTCTTGAATGCAGCACGTGTAAATGACACAAAGTCCATCCCCAGTAAAGGCCTACAGACAACCAAACTGTTGGGAACAATAACATTATGTAAGCATTTTCTAATCAATATATCTGATGAGATCTAATTGTAGGTTGTGGAACAGACTTACGATGAAGCCTAACTTCTTGTAGTCTCTGGTGTACATGGACTTGCGCTTTTCGATACTGCCACTGGTATTGGACTCACACTCGACATCGAAAGCGATACGCCGCAGTTCAAAGATAATGTCTCGCTGAGCCTGTGTGTAAGACCAGAGAGGATCTACATGCATAAACAGTAATGTGATCTTTTCTTGACAGCATCTCATCATTCAGGTAAGCATGTGAACAGCAAACTATACTAAACTTTTTAGAATTTCACCAAAAAAAATTTAACAGTGCTTCCCAGTCCTCCGTCTTCAAGTATAACCTATCAAAGCGTTTCTCTTCTAAGATTATGAATATAGGCATCTTAAAAATCAAACTATGGCAATAAACCAATCATACTTATAAAATGGTATATAGGTCTTATAAAGATCATACTTATATAATCTATGGTTTTAGTCACATTATGAAGGGAAGTGGCACACCTGGTCCTGAGGGTCCATTTTGGTCATCATGCGATCCTCCAAAAGATTAAAGGTCAGCACTTGCAGCATATAAAGCTGGTGGGCCATTTCATCATTAATTGGCTTGGGGCTCCTGATTACATTCTGGAAAACAGATAAGCAAAAGAAAGCGTCAAGATAAAGTTTTAGCCAGCTTTAAAAATGGATAGTATAGGGATATTATATATATATATATTATACATACATACACACATTATATATATATATATATATATATATATATATATATATATATATACATACATACATACATACACACATTATATATATATATATATATATATATATATATATATATATATATATATATATATATATGGGGCACTCACAGTGAGGATAATGTTGCGCAGCTGCTTCTGTGCTAGGATGTGAGCCATCTCCTGCGAACACAGACACACAGGTATTGCAGTAAAGCTGCTGAGTATAATAAAACATCAAAACTATCGAAAAGCATTTTAGATTTTATTTTGACGGCACTTACGGTAAGGGGACAATCAAGGATGTTGACAATGTTTGGATCATACTACCGTTACAAATGCAGCACAGAAAGAGAAACGAGAGTATCAGAGTGAGAACAGAAGCACAATCAATTCTGTTAGTAGTGCAGAAAGAAAAGAGCAGTGAGACAGTGAAGTGAGAACATCCAGCATTCTCCAAAACAAATTCAATAAATATGTCGGGCCATATGATGAATAAAATCATAATCATTAATACTTTGCATTATGTGAACATTTATTTAATTAAATTTTTGTCACACAATTAGAAACAACAGAATTTTATGACAATCCATCATCATGACATGTTAGGTATTATGATGCAAACAAAAATATATTAATGTTATATTATTCTATTTGAATAAGTTTAAACAGGTGTTGTTTATCAAATTAGAAAATTGAGCTTTTTAAGGTTGGTGATCCTTAACACTCTGCAAGCTCAGTTTATGTTTAATAATAATGGTAGACTTATTCAAATATAATTAGTGATGGGAAGTTAAAAATTATGTATTTCTGACAGTTAAGTATTAAAAAAAGGTAAAGCCTTTATATTTAATGTACTACAGTTACTTTATTAAGGGTAAGAGCACGACACAAAGAGGAGCTGATAAACAGTAATGTAACGGTGTCAAGTGACTTATTACTTTAGTCAAAGTGCAAGATTATAGAAATCAGTGTTCAATAAATAATTTGTAATTTCCTAGAATAGTTGCGAAACATTCATTTATTGATCGAATGATTCATTCATGAAGCTATCTAATCAGACTCAGGGTTGCAGGGAGGCTGGTGCTGAACTGAGCCAACTCTGGGCGTGGGTGGGGTACACCCTGAACAGCTCATCAGGCCATTGCAGGGCCAATACACACACATTCAGAAATCACACTTAGGTGATACGGGACAGCCAATTAGCCAACTGTGCATGTTTGAAGGCTGTGGGAGGAAAACCAAAATACCCAGAGAAAACCCACGCAAACAAGGAAAACATGCAAACTCCACACAGAAATTCCCCAAACCTGGGAATCGAACCCAGGCCTTCTTGCTGTGAGGCAGATGTGCTATTTGTGAAAAGAGAATAAACAATTGTTTAGCCACAAAACTGTGTTTTAACAGCTCAGCTTACAACAAATTCAACAGTGACATGGTCACAGGGCTGTGAGTGGATATGTGTATTATGGGTCGGATCGGTGGACCAAACCCATTGTTTTTTGTAATAAAAGGAATACTACCAAGGTAGGTAAAGTCTATTAGGATTTTTATTAAAGAGTCTAGTGCCTCATCAACGCAAGAGCTTCACCTGTTTTCTATAGCGTGAAGCAACCTGGAGTTTAACTCCTCCTGCTTGGGATGCTGGTTCAACACAGGTTATCTTCCCAGTATTTTAACTGGTACCAATTTATACAGCTGGGTGAACAGAGGCACTTTTTCAGACCTTGTCCAGGGGTCTTAGCACAGTCGGGTTCCAATGGGAATCTGAACCCACGACCTCACAATCATGAGCCTACCCTAGCACCGTAACCACTACACCACTGACCCCACATTACTACCACAACAGTAGCTTACAAAACAAAAATCTTGTCAAAACAAATTAACCATCTGAACAGTTATTTTTCCTCAGAATTTAGTTTATCATGTGGGCCACCTTAGTGCAATTCAGCAGCAAAAGGGACAACATTAGAAAATGAGAGTAGCATTCCTTTTGGGTTTTTTTTTTACCTGTCTCTTTTCTTCAGGGGCTTTCAAGAAGAGAGCATTAATCACTGCAATAGTGTAAGTCTGAATGTCCTGATCCGTCCTGAACACAAAAAGAAACACAATACCCAAAGGGCACGGAAGCACAGAACACTTAGTCTGTGTCAATTTTGTTATTATAACTGATGATGCATAAATCTCTGACATGGGACCAACAAGTTCTGAACAGGGTCCCTGTAGGACAGCAATTCTCCGTACCCTTGAAGATGAGGCATGAGGTGGCCAATAGTGATCTCCTGCGCCACCTTCTGGTAAAGGTCCTGACTATTGAGCACCATTGACTCCAAGATGGCCAGAGATCTCTGCAGCACAGCGGAATCTGTGGACGACTTGCATGCAAAACTTGCGATCTGCAGTGAAGGCGGGAAAAGATCACATTCATGGTTATGAGTTGCGCAAGCAAAACCACAGTGGTAAAAATCCAGGTACATACAGTATGACTTTACAGATGGTATACATGTTCGAGTAGCCTGTTTTGCACAGCTGAATCCTTAGATTCTATGCACACACAGTCATGCGTATGCCTCAGCATGGTGCTCATGCTGTTTACAATAGTCCCCCCCCCCCCCTCCCTGTATCTTAGTGGATCTCTCAGAGCCAAACAATAATGTTTCTGTTGCTGCCTGTCAGAGTAAGATGATGAAATATTCTCCAGTCACTCATTATGGTCGGGGTAGCACAGGGTGGCAGCTGTCATTCTTCAAATAAGCCTCTAATAAGTACTGCCTGTTTTGGCACTTGTTAGAAAACATATAGATGTGTTGGTGGTTTGTCTGAGGCATGCATGTGGGTGGAGATTGCGTTTTAGTAAAATCTATGCACACTTTACAAAATCATTTAGGTAATGGTAAAGTGTGAAGAAAAAAAGAACAGAGTGTGTAACTGTGTAGATTAATAAAATGCAAAATGACAAAATAAGCAAAGGGACACATCCTGAAAGATGTACTGAATGTGATGTATGTATTTATGAGAGGAAACACAAGTAAATTTCTATAAATCTATTTTTAATTCTGCAGTTAAAAGAGAAAAACAGGGAAATGCATCTTCAGACGTGTGGGAATAGAGGTAAACAGAAGATCACATGCACCTCACTACTATAATGGTCACCTAGCACCATCACACGAAGAGGACAAAATGCAAATTTTGTCTAAAAATAAAGGCAAAGTAATTTATCCATTCATTCACTTTCTGAACCGTTTAGTCCTAATTTGGGTCGTGGGAAGGCTGGTGCCCATCTCAGCCGCCTTTGGACGAG
>CM045728.1:78087349-78209849 GCA_024760905.1 Plotosus lineatus | reverse complement strand
TTCTGAAATATTGACTTTAAATGATTTCTGACCCTCCCTCAAATTCCCAAGTTTGAGCTTTGAAATGAACTACACCCCCTGTCCCATTGGCCCAGACACACATCTGTGCATCAAGACTGGTATCCTATAGATCATAGAAAAAAAGATATGCAAGGAGGTTTTTGTTTTCATAGCATAACATTTCCTAACATCTCAATGTTTTGACTGTAAATGATAAAGGGGACCAAGTATGGTAGACAAATAAAGATTCAAGTTTAAGTCATGCCCACTTGGGTGATTAAATTGAAATACACATGTGGATATTTGAAGAAATACACATATCCAGTGAAAATGTGTTACACCCCTAGCATATATGTACTGTGTGTGTGTGTGTGTGTGTGTGTGTGTATATATATATATATATATATATATATATATATATATATACACACACACACACACACACACACATACACACACACACATACGTATGTGTGTGTGTGAATAATTCAGCAGGACAACAAGTCTTTCTGGTTGCTGTATACAGCTGACTGTGATTGTGTAAAGCAGACTGTTCATGAGACAACAGACACATGTTGGCCCACTGCCTTGCACTGTTCTCTTGCCAGCTCTTGTGGCTTGTATGGAACATGCTTGATGAGAGCCGAGAGCCACTAGAGGGAGACTTCCTATTGCTCAACCAAGCATTCACACACATGCATGTCTCATGAGGCCACTAGCCTGATCCTGAAGCAAGGTTTCTGTGCCCTCATTGAGAGCTGTCATGCCTTAGCCTCCAGAATAATTACAGCATGGTCAGTGCACAGCAGGAATCTGTGGCAGGAATGTTGACTCTTGGGCACTGTCTGAACATACAGTATATGTATCAGTGCGTCGTGGTGTCTTTTGGTATGAATGGACTGCACAGAAACCCACACAGAGACTCTCTGAGGGCAGGAGATGTTGACACAGAGCTGCTTTATGTATGGCGTGCCCATAGAAACCAATCTACAGTGGTTGGGAAATATTTTCAGCAGGGTAATCGGAGGATGATGCGAAAATGATGAGGTTCAAACCAGAGGGGTAAAACAAACAACTCGTCCAAACTCCAGATATGGTAGAAAGCAGAGCTTTCTTGCGCAGAACTAAAAGAAAATCTCCTCACCCAACACCCTAAATTAGAGCTCATAAACAAGCTGCATTTGGAAACATTACTCTATCTCCACAACAGCATCAAATTAGAAAAGTATCTGCCTACCAAGACCTATCGAGGGAGCATGCGAGCAAGAGACATTCATCCTGGTCTGCTCCTTACTGCTTGATGGGGGAGGAATAATTAAGAGAGTGTGTAAGAGAAAACAAAAGCGTGATATCCACCCCCACAGAGGCCATGCTGAGTGGCTTCATGCTGTCCTGAGGCTGACCAGCCTGAACAAGTGGACAATCATTAAAATTCATAACATGAGAGCTTTATGAGAGAGCTGTTGCACATAAGTAAAAACTTGCATCATCACATCCTCTCGCCCTGTGTCAATCACCTCATTATGCAGACACCACAGGAGGGTGTCAAAATACTATAAAAAAAAAACACCCGTACTTTTTAATTACATACACAATTTAGTACTCAAATCCATTTTAATTATTATATACTCTAATTCTGTATAGTGGGGCCGGTAGTGTAGTGGTTAGGGAGCTGGGCTCATAATCGGGAGGTTGTGGGTTCGAATCCCAGTTAGATCCCCACTGTGCTAAGACCCCTGGGCAAGGTCTTAACCACAAGTGTACCTCTGTTCACCCAGCATTATAAATGGGTACCAGTAAAAAAATATATTGGGAAGGTAACCTGCGATGGACTAGTATCCCATCCAGGAGGAGTTGAACTCCTGGTCGCTTCACGCTATGGAAGCCGGGGATAAGCACCGGCCTGATAGGCCACTAGGCTTGGGTGTAAAAAGCCCAACAGACTTTACCGTACCTAATTATGCATACATATTGCCAGTTTCACTAAATGTTGTATATGAACCGACTTCCTTGAACAATCTCTCATTCACTCATTTGCCATTTGCCAAGCCACTTAGTTCTTCTACTAGGGTGATGGGGAAGCTGGAGCCTATCTCAGCCAACTCTAAATAATGTCTGGGTATACCCAGAACTTCTTGCCAGACCATGTCAGATCCAACACACAACCATTTACAGTTATATCCAAACCATGGGGCAATCAGATGCAGCCAATTATCCTAATGATCATGTCTTTGGACTGTGGAAGGAAACTGGAGAACCCGAAGTAACCTCGCGCAAGCACAATTATCATATCCTCATGGTCATGTGCTTGCGTGAGGTTTCTTCGGGTTCTCCAGTTTCCTTCCACAGTCTAAAGACATGATCATTAGGATCATGTCTTTGGACTGTGGAAGGAAACTGGAGAACCCGAAGAAACCTTGTGCAAGCACATGATGAACATGCAACGATAGTTTGACCTGGAAGGGGGTGATTGGCCACCTCTCCAGTCTGAACCTGTGGTGTTTCATTGTTGGACTTCTGTGCTTATCACTAGTTGTCCATAAAATACACCATGTTCAAACATAAGGGTGTCCATAAGTGTACTTGGCATCTTGACACCCTAGGCCGCAGTTCGATGATCGACTTTATAGTTATGTCACCGGACTTGTGGCCACTTGTTCTGGACACTCGGGTGAAGAGAGGAGCTGAGCTTTCAACCAATTACCACTTGGTGATGAGCTGGCTCCGATGGTGGGGGACGCCGCCCTCTAGACCTGGGAGGCTTAAGCGTGTAGTTAGGGTCTCCGAGGAACGTTTGGTGAAGTCCCCTGTCAGTGGAGCCTTTAACTCCCACCTCTGACAGAGCTATAGCCACATCCCGAAGAAGGCAGGTGATGTGGAATCTGAATGGGCCATGTTTCATGCCTCCATTGCTGAGCCGGCAGTCCATAGCTGTGGTCGAAAGGTCATCAGTGCCTGTCATGGCATGGCAGTAACTCCCAAACTTTGTGGTGGACACCTGCAGTGAAGGGAGCTGTCCAGCTGAAAAATGAGGCCTATCAGGTCTTATTGGCCTGTGGGACTCCCAAGGCAGCAGAAGGGCCTCACCGAACTCCTCCCACGTGATTATTGGTTGGCCTCAAAATGGTTCTGGACCACCATCCGACGCCTCGGGAGGAGGAAGCAGTTCTCCACAAATACTGTTTATAGTGGAATTGGTGAGCTGCTCACCTCTATTGGGGATGTGTTGAGAGGTGGAAGGACTACTTTGAGGACCTCCTCAATCCCACCAACACACCCTCAGTGGAGGAAGAAGACCGAGGGGGTTTGGGTGGGGGTCAACCCATCACTGGAGCTGAGGTCACTGAGGTCGTAAAAAAGCTCCTCGGTAGTCGGGCTATGGGGGTGGATGAGATCTGCCCTGAATATCTCAGGGTTCTGGATGTTGTAGGACTGTCTTGGTTGACACATCTCTGCAACGTCATATGGTCATCGGGGGTCATACCTCTGGATTGGCAAACCAGGGTAGTATTACAATTATCGTGGAATCACACTCCTAGGCCTACCTGGGAAAGTCTATGCAGGTGTTCTGGAGAAGAGGATTCGACCAATAGTTGAACCTTGGAACCAGGAGGAACCATGTGGTTTTCATCCTGGCCACGGCACTCTCGACCAATTCTATACACTCTATAGAATCCTGGAGGGGTGTGAAAGCTTTCCCAATCTGTCCAAATGTGTTTTGTGCATTGTTACGGGACATTTGGATAGAATTCCTAGGCACAGGTGAGGCTTGAGGGCTTCAGGTTTGGTGACCATTGGATCTTGTCTTTGCTTTTTGCGAAGATGTTCTTTGGCTTCATCAATGCAATCCTGAAACACCAATGTGTGATAGGGGTATAAAATTTACACAGAAACACCAGAGCCTAAGAATCCCAGGTCTTCTTACTGTGAGGAACATGTTTTTTCTGTGTTGAGTTTGCATGTTATCTCCATGCTTGAGAGAGTTTTCTCTGTGTACTCTGGTTTCCTCTAAACATGCATATTAGGCTATCTGGCTGTCCGAAATTGCCCCTAGCTGTGAATGTGAATGGTTGTATGTGCATTGGCCCTGTGATGGCCTAGCGAGCTGTTCAGGGTGTACCCCACCTTCATAGACTCGACAGAGACAGGCACCAGCCTCCCCATGACCCTAATTACGATTTAGTGGTTCAAAAAATGAATGATATTCTTATGTTTTTTTTATTGCCTTTCCTACATTTGACTGTTGTATCTTATTCCTCATCACTTTTCTTTTCACTTTCAGTTCCTCTTGTTTTGTCTCCTTTTCCCTTCTCTGTTCCACATCTCACTACATTCGAACTTCAAATTTCTATTGTTTTTGTCATTACAACAGGTGATGTTGCAATCAGGTCAGCTTCCTGCAGGTTCCTCATGAGGTCTCTGTTAAACGAGTACTGCAAAAGTTCTACCTCAGAGACCGTCTGGCTCGCTTGAATTGGGACAGCCCACTAGACTAAACCACATTCCTGTTACGAGGACAAAAAAGACTGAAATAGCAAAATGTGTCTTCAGTGCTTCTTCAGTACTGTGAATTCATTTCCGCTGGTATGACCTCAAAACCTTTTTCATGCAGCCACTGCTGCTCAGTAGCCACTCATTTTGGAGATATACTCGCTCATGAAATAACAGTACAAGGCAGTGGACCTTGCTGTGTGACTCAACAGCTTCAGCCCTGCTGCGTGGGCACAGATGAAAATAAAAAGCATGTCAAGAATAGTGAGTTCTGGGGTAGATTCACTTACTCAGTGCCACTCTCTACCATCTGGGTGAGCAGTGAGATGCCATCAAGGTTGATGAACTCCTGGGCAAAGGTAATATCTCGAGATGAGTTGGCCAGGTCCTTCAGAGCATCCAGTTTCATATCCAGACTGCCAGTTTGGATGCGCTCGTGCAGCTGCAGTGCCTTCTGGGCCTGGAGGTGACACCATGGGGCAGACACATGCACACATGGGATACACACACTTGTACAACTTATTCATATCCACTCATAAAAGCAGTAACACAGAACATAAACTGAGAGACACAGAGCACAGAAAATGAAACCATCATATAGTTAAAATATGGCTCATATTAAGATTTTCAAGGGCATAATACAGCATCATCTCCAAATATATCATCAGAAATGGAACAGTACTTTTCAGTGTAGGGCTGAACTGCAAAGTTATCATAAAAAGCATTTTGCACTCAGAAGCAAACTTTCATACTGTTCAGGGTTTTGTTATAAAGTTAGACTCAATTTCTCCTGAAAAATTATCATAAAGAGTAATACTGTACTTTTACTCTTATCAATGCTACCTCATGCTTTCAGTCATGATTCATCAAATCTAGATCACCAAACATCCAACACATTACCCAGTGCAACAGAATATGGACAATTTGTAAGTTGCAAAGCTTGATGGAACATGACTTTCATGGAAGCCTCAAATGCCACACCCTGTTGATGGTGGTTAAAATAAACCCAAGGAGAATTCAATGCCACATCCTGTACCAGAGCTACTACATATTCACTTTCTATACTACTACTCAGATTGCAACTTTTACAACATACAGTTCATATTTCATTGTACTTTCAGTGCAAAGATAGCGCATGCTTCCAAAACAAAAAAGTTCGGCCCTAAAACCTCTCGTTATCATCAGCATCAAGATACTTGATTGATCACACAGTTGCTTCATACAAGTAAAGCGAGATAAAGATAAAAATAAATATATATATATATATATACACACACACACACACAGTGGTACCTCTCCTTACGAAATTAATCCGTTCCAGAAGTGGTTTCGTAACCTGGATTTTTCGTAAATTGAACCACATTTTACATGTAAAACGCGTGATTCGTTCCAAGGCCCCCAATACTACCCCCTAAACCCTTTAAAAATGATAAAAGTATACCTTTTAAGGCCTCCTTCTGCTTCAATATCGTACCGATGGTAGACGGGTTTGGCCATATTCCTTTGCGATATCACTCAACTGCATGCCACGAGTCCAGTTCTTTTCACTCACACCAGGAATCACTCACGCTTGTGTGTGTGTGTGTGTGTGTGTGTGTGTGTGCGCGCACACGCGTGCGTACATGTGTTGACCATGTCTTCTTATCAGCGTTATAATCTTACAAATATTTATGTAAGGTTAAAAGCCTGAGGATTTCAACCACTCCTCTTTGTCCTTTCTAGCAGCTGTCCGAACCTTGTTGCATTGTCTTCTGTATTCAGCATGTTTCTCTTGGGATTGGTTCATGTTGCTTTTAAGTTCTCTTTTGCGGTCCGCCAGTCTCAAGGTGTTATCTGATATCCAGGGTTTTCGTGCGCATCACTTTAGTGGGATGAATTTTTCGGTGGCCTCATTTATGGCTTGGTATAAGTTGTTTGTGCGTTCACTGATGTCATTTGCGTGATTCATCTGCTCAGTGTTTTTCCTAAGCTCGGTTTGGAAGGAATTGAGGATGCTGTTCTCCTTGAGTCTGCCAATGTCGTGTTTGACTTAACTTTGTGGTGCGAGTTTCTCTTGAGGCGGGTTTTGCGTGGTTTACTCACCACTAGACTGTGATCTGACATGATGTCAGCGCCTTGATAGGACCGACAATTACAGATTGCTGTTTTCCATCTTTTATCAATTAAGATAAGATCGATCATGGTTTTGCATTGGCCACCAGGAGATTGCCATGTCCATTTTCTGCAGCTTTTCTGTTTGAAACGAGTATTTGTGATGTACATATGTTTAGTGGCAAATGCGAGTAATCTAGTACCTTGCTCGTTATGGGCTCCATACCCATCGCGACCTATTATCTCTTCGTATCCAATGTTGTCATTGCCTACCTTGGCGTTCCAGTCACCCAAAAGAACATGGATATCTTTGCGTGGCATACTGCCCAGGACTTCTTCGATTTGGTCGTAGAATTGTTCCATTTCCTCCTCTATGCTCTCAGATGTTGGGGCATAAGCCTGGATGATCAAGATATTGGCTGGCTGGCCCTTGAATCTGCTGGTGATAATGCGAGAGCTGATGGGATTATAACCAATAAGAGCATCTTTGGCACGTTTACTAAGAAGGAAACCGACTGCATTGCGATGAGCATTTTCTTCACCAGACCAAATGATGACGCCACTTTCGAGGTCACCTTTGCCAATCCAGTATGTTTCAGCAAGTCCTAGTATGTCACACTCATAAGGTTTCATTTCATGCTTCAGGAGGTCAATTTTGCCATCTTCGACCAATGAGCGTACATTCCAAGTACCAATTTTGAGGGTCATTTTGGTGTGTTGGAGTTGATGGTTTGGGTTCTGGTTCATTCCAGAAGCATATTTCTCGACCCAACTCTGGTTTCCCAGTTGGGGACACGAACCTTGTTTGACCGGGCGATGTCAGAGCCGGCATGGAATAATTTGAGGGTTAACAGACTTTGATTTCATTCGTGTAAATTTTTACAGCCACGGTATCTGCACCCCACGGCCAACCCTCCTCCTTTCACACCCAGGCTTGGGACCGGCGACGGCGGAGTACTTGAAATCCAAATGCCAAAGTATCGAGAACAATGCTCAAGAAAATCGTTGCCACGAAACCTATAAACTGATCAAAAGATCTTAATTGTAAGTTCCAACCTCGCCAATTGACAATCGAAGAAGAATCGGGCAACATACTCCAGTCAAAAAAGGAAGTCCTTAACCATTGGACAAGTTACTGCAAATCTTTCTACAAAGCTCAAGACACAAACCACAATTCTATTGTCAATATGCTAGATAAAATTGTACCGGTAGTTGAAGATCACTCCAACGACATAATGCTTGATGAGGTAATTCTAGCAATGAAACAGCTCAAACCCCATAAAAGTCCTGGTACTGACAACATCACTGGAGAAATTCTCCAGGCCGGTGGTGATGCCCTTGTTAAAGAAATCCACAAACTTTGCAATGAAATTTGGTCTGCAGAGTACATCCCCGATGAATGGACAAAAAGAAATTATTGTCACTATTCCAAAGAAAGTAGATCTCACAATATGCAATAACTAACGGACTCTTTCCTTAATAAATCACATGAAGATCCTTCTCAGTACTATTCTTAAAAGCTTGAAAAGCAGAACAGAGCCCTTTCTAGCTGAAGAACAAGATGGATTCCGGCATGATAGAAGTGTGGTGCAGCAGATACTCATCCTCAGACTACTGGCAGAGAGAGTCATTGAGAAAGGCAGAACAGCATTTAACTTTCATCGACTTTTAGAAGGCGTTCAACACTATTATTCATATCGTAATTTGGGCAGTACTTAAATCCTACGATGTTGATCCCAAACTGATTAGAGCACTCAAAGCTATCTATGAAAGCTCTAAAGCAGCAGTGCGCCTTGATAACGAAATCGGTGAATGGTTCAATTAAGAACTTGGGTCCAAACAAGGTGACCCACTGTCGCCAACCATATTTATTATCTACTTAGAAAGAATAATGCAGGAGATCCAAAAAAGTGGGAGTGGTATCTCAATCCATGGTTATAAAATCAACAACCTGCACTTCGCTGACGACATCGATCTTATTGAGGCCGACATGGATTCCCTCCAGGAAGATGTTAACACCATCCACGAGAAAGGCAGCAAAATGGGTTTGAAAATCGACATCAAAAAGACCAAGACGATGGTTTTTGGGAATCAAGATGCCCTCAATATAAATATCACTGTCAATGGAGAACAAATCGAAAATGTCACCGAGTTCGAATATCTTGGCAGCCTTTTCACCCATGACAATAACTGCAACCGAGAGATAGCGAGGAGGATTGGTAAAGCTTATGGAGCACTTGGGGGTTTGAACAAAGTGTGGAACAGTTCAATGATAAGCATCAAGACAAAACTCCAAATACTGCACACATGCGTTTTTAGTGTCCTTCTTTATGCAGCAGAAACCTGGGTAATGACCAAAACCACAATGAAGAAGTTGCAAGCATTTGAAATGGCATGCTACCGCAGAATACTCAACATCAGTTGGTTCCACAGAGTAAGAAACAAAGATATCATCGATTGATCAAGACCAACATCACCCAAACCATCATCAAAAGTAAACTCGTTTTTTTTTTTGGCCACATCTGTAGGAGGCACGACTTCTCAAACAGGTTATTTTTGGGACCGTTGAAGGCACAAACAGAAGGGGCAGACCTAGAACAAGATGGACTGATAACATCAGAGATTGGTGCAACAATAGCATCCAAGTGCTTTACAACAGAGCGCAAGACCGATCCTGCTGGCATAGTATTGTGAAGACAGCCTCTGACACCAACGGGCTCTGGACTCATGGAGATTAATGAATGATGAAAAGCCTGAGCCAAAAAATAAAGTTTCAATGAGCACTCTCGAAAACTCACAAAACAGTAACTCTATCCTTTACACGAAAAGCATCATGGGTACTATGGAGATGCAGCTCCATAATAGCCAATGGGATGGAGCTGGGTCATCCCTCCTAGTCAATGGGAGGCCAGCGGGGCGGGATGTTGGGAGATAGCCAATGGGAGAGCAACTTGCGCATTGTTTGAATTTTTGAGATGGCACTTTTGTAACGTGGATCTTTCGTTTGTTGGGACTTTTGTATGGTACCTCACCTTACTTTGGCCATCTCCCAACATCCCGCCCCACTCGTCTCCCATTGGCTATTAGGGATGACGCAGCTCCCTCCCATTGGCTATCTCCCAACATCCCGCTCCGCTGGCCTCCCATTGTCTAGGAGGAATGACGCAGCTCCCTTGAGCAGCAGCTTGTTCATGAGTTTTTCGAGTGTGCTCATTGCAACTTTATTTTTTGGCTCAGGCTTTTAACCTTGCATAAACATTTGTAAGATTATAACTCTACAAAGACGACATGGTCAACACGAAGTAAGTACCTTAAAAGGTCTTCTTTCTTCTTTTCCTTTCGGCTGTTCCCTTCAGGGGTCGCCACAGCAAATGATCTGCCTCCATCTCTCCCTATCCTCTGCATCTTCTACTCTTACTCCAACGACCTTCATGTCCGCCTTCACCGCATCCATAAATCTTCTCTTTGGTCTTCCTCTGGGCCTTTTGCCTGGTAGTTCCAACCTCAACATCCTACGACCAATATACTCACTATCCCTCCTCTGTACACGTCCAAACCATCTCAATCTAGCCTCTCTGACTTTGTCTCCAAAACATCTAACATGTGCTGTCCCTCTGATGTACTCATTTCTGATCCTATCAATCCTCGTTACTCCCAAAGAGAACCTCAACATTTTCATCTCTGCTACCTCCAACTCTGACTCCTGTCTTTTCCCCAGGGCCACTGTCTCTAAACCATACAACATTGCTGGCCTCATCACCGTCTTGTACACTTTTCCCTTCATTCTGCCGATACTCTCCTATCACACATCACACCGGACACTTTTCTCCATCCATTCCAACCTGCCTGCACACGCTTCTTCACCTCTTTTCCACACTCTCCATTGCTCTGGATTGTTGAGCCTAAGTACTTAAAATCCTCCACCTTCTTTATCTCTGCCCCCTGTAACCTCAAAGTTCCTCTTGGGTCCTTGTCGTTCACACACATGTATTCTGTCTTACTAAGACTAACCTTCAATCCCCTCCTTTCCAGGGCATAGCTCCACCTCTCTAGATTTTCCTCCACTTTGTCTCTGCTCTCACTACAGATCACTATGTCATCTGCAAACGTCATAGTCCATGGAGATTCTTGTCTAACCTCGTCTGTTAGCCTGTCCATCACCACAGCAAACAAGAAGGGGCTGAGAGCTGACCCTTGATGCTATAATTTTTAAAGGGTAGTATTGGGGGCCTTGGAACGAATCACACGTTTTACATGTAAAATGCGATTCTACTTATGAAAAATCCAGGTTACAAAAAAGGCTGTGGAACGGATTAATTTCGTAAGGTGAGGTACCACTATATACATGTGTGAAATTAGACGTTAGTGATATCTATATAAACAGATACAGAATGAATCCTATCAGTGAATGTCATGTACAGTATTATCAGTGTGATAAACGATAGAATGTAACTATATAACAGTGGATGTAATTGCTATACGGTGGAGTTATATATTTTAATGGCCACCAGTAGAATTATTCCCTGGTTTGTTTAGTGGTGCATTTAGGTGGTATCAGTCACTCACTGAATGTCGTCCTGTGACTGATCAGCAGGTTGTGAAGTGGGTGGAAGGTATTTTTCAATATTACCTTTATTTTGGACAACATTCTCCTCTCAGACTCTACCGTCAGAGAGTCCAGTCCCATCCCCACATCGGATCAGTTTGTTCGATCTGTTAGCGCCTGAAAACCATCAATCTGCTACCCTAGCATGCCACAGCATAGAGGATCGCACTAGCCACAACAGACCCATAAAGCAATCCTGGGTAGTGTCACACACATGTTACACGACCTTAGCCTACTCAATAAATAGAAATGGCTCTCGCCCTTTTCTAAAGTGTGGTTGTGTTCTTAACCCAGTTCAGTTTTTTGTCAATATGAACTCCAAGGTATTTGCAATCCTCCACCATTTCCAGATTGTCACCCTGAATGGAAACAGGGTTCACTGGTGTTTTGGATCTCCTAAAATCCACAATCAGTTCCTTGGTTTTTGTCACATTAAGCTGCAGATGAATCTGCTCAATATGAGTATGTGATGAAGGAATCCACCACAGCCTGATATTCTGTCTCATCACCTTTAATGATACATCCAACTACCACAGAGTCATCAGAATATTTCTGAAAATAGCAGGTCTCTGTGCAGTATCTGAAGTCCGTTGCATAGAGGGTGAAGAGGAAAGGGAAGAGGACAGTCTACTGAGGTACTCCGGTATTGCTGGCCACAGTATCATACACACAATGATGGATTTGCAAATACTGTGGTGTTCTGGTCAGGTAGTCCACAATCCAAGACACAAGAGATGCAAACACCTGCATTGATGTCAGCTTCTCAGCCAGGAGGGTCAGCCTGATGGTATTGAATGCACTGGAAAAGTATAAAAAAAAAAAAACCTTGACTCTCACAATGCTTGCCGGCTACGACTTGCCGGAACACGATTAAGTAGATAGGTGACGGCATCCTCAACTCCGAGACGAGGCTGGTAGGCAAACTGAAGGTTGGTCCATATGTTGTCTAACCATGGATCGGAGTTGTTCCAGTAATTAGTCCCCCGAGGGTCTTCATGACATGGTAAGTCAGTGGATGCGTCTGTAATCCTTGGGACGTGGGGCCTTTGGTACAGAAATGAGTTATGACGTCTTCCACTGCACTGGAAACCTCGGTAGACTCAGGCTCATTGTGAAGATATAATGTAAGACTCCACAGAGCTGGTGGGCACAGGCATTAAGGACAGAGGGGCTCACCCCATCCGGTCCTGCTGCTTTGTCTGAGTGAAGCCTTTTCAATTGTTTCTCGACCTAATTGTAAGTGAAGTTGGCAGTTGGGAGAGGGGCGTCTGCTCTATCACAGAAGGCAGGGGTGCAGTGAGGAGAGGGAGGGAGAGGGAGTGGCGTGGCAGGGAGCTGCTCACATCATTTGCTTGCATCATCTCAATGTTTCTAAGGTAGGAGGGACTAAGGCAAATGCAATTCATCAGTTTTAAGATACACCCTTATTCTCTCTGTCATAATGTTTCACCAGTGTTTCACATGACCTACACAGGGCAGTGGTGGCCAAGTGAATAGGGTTGTGGGTTACTGAGCTAAAGGGGGTTCATACTCAAGTACCACCACTGTTTAGCCTTTGAAAAAGACACTTCTCTCTCAACTGCTCCGATGTCAATGAAAACTGTAAATAACTCCGGATAAGGGTGTCTGCCAAATGCCATAAATTGTAAATGTGATTTCAGAGACAGGGGCATTTATGGCCTGAAACATCCTACCTATATCGCTTAATGCTTCACAGCTTTGAGTTCATTTTAAACACAAAAGTATAAATGATTGTGTTTACTTCTAGTTTTAGCTTGTACTTTTTCACTTTAAATGGACCACAGAACTAAAACAGGGCAAACACATTACTAAATATCTAACAGAAGTCATACCTTCAAATTGTGTGGGTTTTTTTAAATGTCCTCTTATGAAGTCAGACACAGTGATTTCAATTAATTTTGTTTCTTTAACTACAACTTAACATAGCCCCAGTTTAACATACCCTACCACAACCTCATGAGAGAAACTCCTGTGTGTGTCTGTGTATTTCTATTTCAGATATTTCATTATGGGCATCTTTATTTTGTAAAAAGACCTCATACTAAATACTTTTTTGACATCTTCCTTGTTTTCTTTCAATCAGCACATTTATGAAGTGCCCGCCGTCCCTGTAAGACAGGCATGTGAATACACACTCCTCAGCTGCTGGTAAAACAACTGAGGGACAACAGCTGCAACTGGTCCCTGATTCAAGCTCAACCCATCATGCAAGAGTCTCTCACAGTTGCTGACACGTTGAGAAGCTTGAGCAGTTTAACCCATCAGATACCACACGCTGGGATGAGCAAAACCAAGAGGGAGCAGCGACAGAGACAGGTCTTTCGGGTTGACCCAAAAAAGTAAATAAATAAACAAACAAATACAAACCGAATTCCAAAAAAGTTGGCACACTGTACAAATTGTGAATAAAGACTGAATGCAATAATGTGGCAGTGCCAAATTTCAATATTTTATTTCAAAGAGAACATAGATGACAGGGTCAAAAATTTAAACTGAGAAAATGTATCATTTTAAGAAAAAATATGTTGATTTATAATTTCGGGGCAGTGGTGGTCTAGTGGTATAGGGCGCTGGATCGCTGCTCCAAAGGTTGGGAGTTCGAGTCCCACTCTCCACAAGGTTGTCACTGTCGTGCCCCCCCCAGTGCAGCTAACTGGCTAAAAGGCGGGCCATGTCTCTCACTGTCTATGGTGTGAGGCATGTAAAAGAACCATTGCTGTCTTTCGTAAAGAGTAGGCTGCAAAGTCATCAGCGTGTTTCTGTCCCTTGCTAAAAAGGGTTGTGACAGGAAGGGCATCCGACGTAAAAACCTCTGCCAAATCAAACGTGCGAATCAGATGATTTGCTGTGATGATTCCCGAGTAAAAAAGGGAAAAAGCTGAAAGGAAGACAGACATGTTGATTTATAATTTCATGGTGTCAACAAATCTCAAAAAAGTTGGCACA
Source organism: Plotosus lineatus (assembly GCA_024760905.1). Classification (NCBI taxonomy): domain Eukaryota; kingdom Metazoa; phylum Chordata; class Actinopteri; order Siluriformes; family Plotosidae; genus Plotosus; species Plotosus lineatus. Next base: position 78,195,694 of record CM045728.1, on the reverse strand, counting down.
AGTAGCAATAAGAGGCTGGAAAAGTCAATTGCACTTATAAGACCAATTACTACTAATGAGGTCCATTGGAAACAAGGCCAAGAGAAAAAGAGCTTCTCAGAGTGGCAGTGTCTCTCGGAAGTGAAGATGGGTAAAGGATCACCAATTCCCCCAATGTTGCACAGAAAGATTAGTGGAGAAATATCAGAAAAGTGTTTCCCAGCAAAAAATTTCAAAGAGTTTGAAGTTATCATCATCTACAGTGCATAACACCATCCAAAGATTTAGAGAATCTGGACCAATCTCTGTGTGTAAAGGTCTAGGAAAAAAAACCCAAAAACATACTAGATGCAAGTGATCTTCGGGCCCTTAAATGGCACTGCTGCACAAACAGGAATGCTATTGTAAGGGAAATCACAGAATAGGCTCAGCAATACTTTCAGAAATCATTGTCGGTGAACACAATCCACTGTGCCATCCGCAGTTGCCAGCTGAAACTCTACAATACAAAGAAGCCATTTCTAAACAGGACCCAGAAGCACAGGCATTTTCCCTGGGCCAGGGGTCATAAAATGGAGTGTGGCTAAGTGGAAAACTGTTCTGTGGACAGACAAATCATGATTCAAAGTTCTTTGTAGAAAATTGTGACGCCATGTCATCCGGACTAGAGAGGGTAAGGACAGCCCAAGTTATCAGTGCTCAATTCGGAAGCCTGCATCTGTGATGGTATGGGGTTGCATGAGTGAGTGTTTCATGGGCAGCTTGCACAACTGGAAAGGCACCATCAATGCAGAAAGGTATACTCAGGTTCTAGAACATCATATGCCCCCATCAAGACATCATCTCTTTCAGAGAAGACCTTGCATTTTTCAACATGATCATGTCAGACCACATGCAGCATTAATTACAATATCATGGCTGTGTAGGGAAAGGATCTGGGTATTGAAATGTCCAGATCTTCCACCTATAGAGAACATTTGGCGCATCATAAACAGGAAGGTACAACAAAGGCAGCCCAAGACAGTTAAACAGTTCATGGCCTGTATTAGACAAGAATGGGACAGCATTCCTATTTCTAAACTTGAGAAATGTGTCTCCTCGGTCCCAAGATGTTTGAGATTTGTTGACACCATGAAATTTAAAAATCAACATATTTTTCCCTTAAAATTATACATTTTCTCAGTTTAAACTTTTCACCCTGTCATTTATGTTCTATTCGAAATAAAACATTGAAATTTGGCACTTCCACATCATTGCGTTCAATTTTTATTTCACAATTTGTATACACAACTTTTTTGGAAATAATGGAAAAAACCTCCTCCTTATCTGCTACTCACAGGAGACGTGGTCAGGTGCAGGATGGCGCCATTTTTAATGTTGTTACGGTTCTGTTGAGCAGAGAAGAGTTTTGAGAATTAAGTACGTTCTTCAAAAATGTGCAGATTTATTCAGTAATTACAGTCATCATAGCACCTTTTCAGTGATGTAAAAGTTAGAGTCGGCATGCTGCAGGGCGTAGGTTTCATGGTTCGGCAGTTGCCATCTAGGGAGAGAAACCGTGAAGTATTGATGCAGGTGCCATGTGACTGATTTGTAAGTACAGTACAGTATGTGAAATGTAATTCAGTCCAGCAAAAACAGACGTGAGTAACAGTTAACCCCTTACCCATCGCAGACTTCTTTAATGACTGCAGAGAGAGGCTTTTTCTGTTAAAAATACAGAAATAAAAAACATAAATGGTGTACTTTATTTGCATGGTAAAGAAGCGCCTATTAAATGACACATTTCCCTCTACTCAAGCAGACAATGCACACACTCTCACTTTTTTGCTTAATCCTTCTCGGGTCGCAGGAAGGCTGGCGTAGATCTTAGCCAACACTGGGCAAAGACAAACAGGTCACCTGACCATTGCTGGGTAACACACACACACACACACACACAGGGTCAATTTGGAACAGCCATTTAGCCTAATTTGTATATCTTTGGACGGTAATAGGAGAACAGAATACTTGAAGGAAACCCACATACACATAGGAAGAACATGCAAACACCACACAGAAACGGATGAGCCCAGGACCTTCTTGCTGTGAGGCAGACATACTAACCAGTACGCCACTGTACCACCCAGAGAATATACAAAGAAGCCGATTATGACCTGTAATAGGTAGCGCGTCCACCTCACAGCAAGAAGGTCGTGGATTTGAGTGCATGTTCTCCTTGTTTTTGCTGCGTTTCCTCTGGATATTCTGGTTTCCTCCCACAGTCAAAAGACATGCACATTAGTCTGAATGGCTGTTCCAAATTTACCCTGGGAATCAGTGTATATGGTTGCATCTGCTGGGTGCCCTGCGATGGCCTAGCAAGACGTTCATCTTAGTTTGGTGTTGGTGGACATGAGAACCAGCCTCAAATCAGTTTAGCAAATGAGTGAGTGATTATAGCCTGAAAAACATCAATATCTTTTTCTCTCCAGACAAGGTACGAGTACATTTTTTCTGGTGCTTTTCATAGTGAGTAGTGGTATCAGTGTTATAGCATCAATCATGAACGCCATTAATCAAGAACACCGCTGGACATTTTATTAAGTGCTGTTCATGTTTCCATGGTTTACACAGTGACTGGGAAATTACCTTGCATGTTGTCTCTGTAAGGTCACTGTGAATCAAGCACCCAATCTTTGTTCATATTAATATAATACAGACAGTATGTTCCTGCTCATACACTAACCTGATCTATTTCCGTAAGTTTAGGAAAGGCTCCTGGCCACTGAATGGCCACCTTGAGGATGTCTGCAGGTGGCGGCATGGCTTTGGCGTTGGGCACTAAAAGCCTCTCACAGCTGCCCAGCTCTCATTCACACCTGTGTGAAAAGACAAAAACAAAAAGTGTCAAATCAAATTCTAAGTGAATCCCACAGAAAACATGAAGACATACTGTATTGCGGAGGACCTCAGCTTTATGAAGTACAAAGGGTTAATACGAGCACTTTGGTACCAAGCCATAGACAACACATAGATGATACAGAGCAAATTATTTTTTTATTTTCACTTCCTGCCATTGTTGAATACAGCTCTTGATTGATATTGTGGCATTTAAAAACACGATACCACATGAAAGCTTGCTTTGAAAAATCACAATTCCCATATACAAGCGCACATCATTACATAACACCATTTTGTATTTTTGTTGAGAAGTCAGTGTAGTAAGCATCAATACACTCTATTCAAATACACTAACCATGACTCATCCCATAATAATCTCTAGAGTCATTTCAGAGGGCCAGTTGCCAAGGTTGCTGTTGCATCATTAGTTGTATCCATCATTCCAGGCAGGATTTCTGGGTAATATGTAAACAGCTTCTCAGTGGAAGTGGGCAGATAAACGCGGCTCACTTTGGTTGTTTTCTTTCGAGTGGCTAGAGGAACAAACCTAGTGCTGGCTGTAATATAAAACATGGAGCCAATGGCACAACAACACTCGCTTCATCTCATTTCTCTTTCAGCCTCTCCAGTTTTCTCCCTAGACAGAATCAGATGAGCCTTTCACTCCATAACGCCTCGCCTCCGAGTGTGATCTATATGAATGTAGGATCAGAATAACATTAGCCTTCTTGGAGGGCCTTGACCTTCTTGACGCAGATGCACAAAGCTCTTGGGCATTGTCTGGAATAAATGAGGTGGTAATTTCTGCCGCACGTGTATGCTTATGTGATGGTGCAAGATTAGTTAACCAGAAGAAATAGCGCAGCCTACCCACTGCAGACCAAGATATAATGCAGGGGTTATATTTGATTGTAGCAACGGAATCTTGTATATTCATCACTTACTCCACATTGTCCCTGAAATCATGAACAAACGGGATACAACCACATACAAATAAATCATATGCCGAACCGTTTTGATCTACTTGTATCGCACAGATGCTGGCACCTATCCCAGCAGGCAATAGGCTGGGATAGGTGCCAGCCCTGAACACCTTGTGGCACCCTAAACAACAGGACCAACACACAAACAAACAAACAAACACACACACAGGCAATTTACACACCCAATGTGCATGGCTTTGAACTATTGAAGGAAACCAGAGTACCCAGATGAAACCCAGGAAGGCATAAAGAGAACATCAAACCCTACACAGAAACACCCTCATGAGCCTGGACTCAAACTCAAGACTGTCTAGTTGTGAGGCGGATGTGCTAACCACTATCTCACTGTGCCACCCATGGATACAAACACACTTATTCATGAATATCTTGCAAGAGTATTTAGACAGGAAGATTCCATTCGGGGAAAGAAATAAATTCCGTTTAAAGTAAAAATCTAGGTATAAAACACTTCATTGCAATTTCATCTGCTATTTAAACATTTTAGTGGGAAAAACAAGTAGGATTAGCCATTACTGCTTTACCCATTTAGGAGCAACTTCTAATTTCCCAGTTACATATAAGCATGAAATCACTGGTATTCTTCTCTCTTCTACTAGTTCCTTCCCACTAGTTTATGGAGTGACACCAAATCAGCCCGGCAGTGTATATAATATCCAATTACATTACTTGGTTAAATCTAGAACACTGAAAATATTAATTGGTGTTTTCAGAAGATCGACAAGCTAGTTTGCTGCTACTAGTACATGCTATTTGTTCCCTGTCTAGCTGTTGCTGCAATTTCAAAACTGGTTGGTGGTGGTGGTCAGATCAGGAAGGCAATACCTGATGGGTGGGAATTGGATTCGACTAAATTCTGGTGCCTGTTAACTCTATGAATACAACATATTGTTTGTTTACATGAGTTAATCATTTTTCCTAATATGTATCCCAAGGTCATTGGTCTATGCAATAGCCGAGCTGCATTATTGGAAACGTTATCTCATTTTCTACTTTGTGGACATAAGTAAATTTAGAATAAACAATTAGTTCTGAAACAAGAGCTTTGTGATGACTGCACTGTCTTCGAAATACCGAGACAATCATTGCCAAGGCTTTGACACTAAAACAGATCCATAGATCTCCTCTCTAGCCAATCAACAGCCAAATTTGATTGTTTCTCATCTACAGAGCCAGGACTCTCAGTAGAAGCACTGTACTGTATTTTTTTTCCAATGTGCATATGGAATGGCTAGCCAGCATTCTGTGATAAGATATTTGCTAAAATGTACTGGATGAGAATCAATGTCTACACCTTTAAGGGCATTTATTTGTTAAGTTTTTGTGAAGTGCTAATCGTTCCATGAAGGATTTCACATAGCTCCTTTATGGGTTGCTTGTTCATAGGAAAACTTTGAGAAGTTTTCTGAGATCAATCTATCCATGAAGAATTGGTCATAGTTTTCAATAGACATTTTAATTATCAATTATTTATTATTAATTATACTCAATTATTTATAAAAATAATTTATTTAAACAGGTTTCTTCTTCACTTCACTTATCCCTTAACATCCGAGGATGTCGTTGGTGCGCCTTCATGGTGAGACTTGGGCAGATTTGGCCTGGCGGAGCCCATCCCTCTCCAGGTCGTAGAAACACGCTGACTGCTTTGCAGCCTACTCTTTATAAAAGTCAGCAATGGTTCTTTTAAATGCAGCCATGAGGTAGGGGCACAAGCCAGTGTCTCTCTCTCACGCCGGTCCAAAGCCCAGATAAATGCAGAGGGTTGCGTCAGGAAGGGCATCCGGCGTAAAACAAATGCCAAATAAAACATGTGAGTCATATCAAGAAAATTCATACCGGATCAGTCGAGGCCTGGGTTAACAACGACCGCCATGAGTGCTGTTAACCAACAGGGTGCTGGTGGAAATTGAACCACTGTTGGTCAAAGAAGGAGAGGTGGGAGGTGTGTCTGTAGGTGGAGAGAGAAGAGGAAACGCATGAGTCTAGGACTGAGAGTAGGGACTTTGAATGTTGGAACTATGAAAGGAGAAGGTAGAGAGCTGGGTGACATGATGCAGAGGAGGAATGTGGACATAATGTGTGTTCAGGAGACCAGGTGGAAAGGTAGCAAGGCTAGAAGCATAGGAGCAGGGTTTAAGCTGTTTTATCATGGTGTGGATGGGAAGAGAAATGGAGTAGGAGTCATCTTGAAGGAGGAGTTTGTCAGGACTGTTCTAGAAGTGAAAAGAGTGTCAGACAGAGTGATGAGTCTCAAGTTAGAAATTGAAGGTGTGATGTTGAATGTTGTCAGTGCTTATGCCCCACTGGCAGGATGTGAACTAGAAGAGAAGGAGAGATTCTGGAGTGAGTTAGATGAAGTGATGCAGAATACCCCCAAAGATGAAAGAGTAGTAATTGGTGCAGACTTCAATGGACATGTTGGTGCAGGAAACAGAGGAGACGAGGAAGTGATAGGCAGGTTTGGTATCCAGGACAGGAACACAGAAGGACAGATGTTGGTAGATTTTGCAAAAAGGATGGAAATGGCTGTGGAAAATACTTTCTTCCAGAAGAGACAGGAGCATAGAGTGACCTATAAAAGTGGAGGTAGGAGCACACAGGTAAACTACATCTTGTGTAGACGATGTAATTTGAAGGAAGTCAGTGACTGCAAAGTAGTAGTGGGGGAAAGTGTTGCCAAACAGCATAGGATGGTGGTGTGCAGGATGACGCTGATGGTGAGGAAGGTGAAGAAGGCAAAGGCAGAGCAGAAGACAAAGTGGTGGACGCTGAAAAAAGAGGAGTGTTGTCTTCAAGGAGGAGTTGAAACAGGCTTTGGGTAGTCAGGAAGTGCTTCCAGATGACTGGACAACTACAGCTAATGTGATCAGGGAGACAGGTAGAAGAATACTTGGTGTGTCATCTGGAAAGAGAGGAGATAAGGAGACTTGGTGGTAGAATGAGGTGCAGGAGTGTGTACAAAGGAAGAGGTTAGCCAAGAAGAAGTGGGACAGAGAGAGGACCGAAGAGAGTAAACAGGAGTACAGGGAGACACAGCGTAAAGCGAAGGTAGCGGTGTCAAAGGCAAACAGAGGGCGTATGATGACTTGTATGCTCGGTTGGAAAGTAAAGAGGGAGAAAATGATTTATACAGGTTGGTACAGCAGAGAAATAGAGATGGGAAGGATGTGCAGCAAGATAGAGTGATTAAGGACAGAGAGGGAAATGTATTGACTGATGACAGAAGTGTGCTGGGAAGATGGAAAGAGTACTTTGAAGAGTTGATGAATGAGGAAAATGAATGAGAGAGAAAAAAAAAAAAAGAGTAGAAGAGGTGACCGTTGAGGAGCAGGAAGTAGCAAAAATTAGTAAGGGAGAAGTGAGGAGGGCATTGAAGAGGATGAAGAATGGAAAGGCAGTTGGCCCTGATGACATAACGGTGGCGGTATGGAAGTGTCTAGGAGAGGTAGCAGTAGATTTCCTGATAAGAACATTCAACAAGGTCTTAGAGAGTGACAGGATGCCAGAGGAATGGAGGAGAAGTGTGCTGGTGCCCATTTTTAAGAACAAGGTAGATGTGCTGAGTTGTGGCAACTACAGAGGGATAAAGTTGATGAGCCATACGATGAAGTTATGGGAAAGAATAGTGGAAGCAAGACAAAGGACAGAGGTCAGCATTTGTGAACAACAGTTTGGTTTCATGCCGATGCAGTGTTTGCCTTGAGGATGTTAATAGAGAAGTACAGAGAAGGTGAGAAGGAGCTGCATTGTGCCTTTGTGGATCTGGAGAAAGCATATGACAGGGTGCCGAGAGAGGAACTGTGGTATTGCATGAGAAAGTCAGGAGTGGCAGAGAAGTATGTTAGAGTGGTGCAGGACATGTATGAGAGATGGAAGACAGTGGTGTGGTGTGCTGTCGGTGTGACAGAAGAGTTCAAGGTGGAGGTGGGACTGCATCAAGGGTCAGCGCTGAGCCCCTTCTTGTTTGCTATGGTGATGGACAGGCTGACAGACAAGGTTAGGCAAGAATCTCCATGGACTATGATGTTTGCAGATGACATTGTGATCTGCAGTGAGAGCAGAGAACAAGTGCAGGAAAATCTAGAGAGGTGGAGGTATGCCCTGGAAAGGAGGGGAATGAAGGTTAGCCTCAGTAAGACAGAATACATGTGTATAAAAGCCAAGGACCCAACAGGAACGGTGAGGTTACAAGGAGCAGAGATAAGGAAGGTGGAGGATTTTAAGTACTTAGGCTCAACAATCCAGAGCAATGGAGAGTGTGGAAAAGAAGTGAAGAAGCGTGTGCAGGCTGGTTGGAATGGTTGGAGACAAGTGTGATGTGTGATAGGAAGGTATCAGCAAAAATGAAAGGAAAAATGTACAAGACAGTGTTGAGGCCAACGATGTTGTATGGTTTAGAAACAGTGGCCCTGGGGAAAAGACAGGAGGCAGAGCTGGAGGTAGCAGAGATGAAAATGTTGAGGTTCTCTTTGGGAGTAACGAGGATGGATAGGATCAGGAATGAGCACATCAGAGAGACAGCACATGTAAGACGTTTTGGAGACAAAGTCAGAGAGGCTAGATTGAGATGGTTTGGACATGTACAGAGGAGGGAGAGTATATTGGTAGTAGGATGCTGAGGTTGGAACTACCAGGCAGAAGACCTAGAGGAAGACCAAAGAGACAATTCATGGATGTGGTGAAGGAGGACATGAAGGCAGTTGGTGTCAGAGAAAAAGATGCAGAGGATAGGGTGAGATGGAGGCAGATGATTCGCTGTGGCGACCCCTGAAGGGAAATGCCGAAAGGACAAGAAGAAGAAGCAATGGTTCTTTTGCATGCCTCTCACCATAGACAGTGAGAAACATGGCCTGCCTTTGATAACCCAGTTCGCTGCACTGGGGGAAACAGGTTTATTGCAACTATTGTCTTGTCTTGTCTTTCCCCCCCCCCCCTTCTTGGTATCAGCATGTAGTAATAACATGCTGCTACCGCCAGAAGGTAGTAAGAAAACGCCTGATGGCTGTAAAAATAAGTACAGTAAAACCTCCGCTGACGAACGCTTAAGCTCACGAACTTTTCGCCTCAAGAACATTAAATTTGCGAGCATATAGTCTCTGCTGACGAACTAGTTTTCGGCGGACGAATCAAACCACGCGGTCGAACAGCGCCACGGTGGCGGCCACGAGAGAAGCTGACGACGCTCACGGCGGCGTCACAGTTCGTCACACCCCTTTCTTTGAATGCGGAAGTGGTTTGTGTTTGCTAGACATTTTGGACCATATTGAGTGTACTTTTGCTATTATGGGACCGAAAAAGACCCCACCACAGGCGGAGATCATTGAAAAACACGAACGAGGTGTGCGTTTGTGTGACTCAGCGTTCCAGTACCAGTACGCTAAGTCTACCACCATCCTTAAGAACAAGGAAGCTATTAAGGGTGCGTGTGTGGCTATGCGTGTTTCCAAACAGTAGGCGTTTCCAAACACTCCTTCCAAACAGTAAGTCCCTCCCTCCTTCCTCCTCCCACTCCATTCCATCAAGCCATCAACTACCATCACAAAGGTAAATAAAACGACTTTATTATACAGTACAGTTTATTTCTTTAATTACAATACAATAGACATTTATTATACATAAAATAAGGTATATTTTTGTGTAGTTTTAAGGCTTATTTAGTAGAAAATTATGTTTTATGGGGACCTGGGAACGGATTATTCTCATTTTAATGGTTTCTTATGGGAAATAAATGTTCGGAAGACGAACTTTTCGCCTCACACACACTTTCTGGGAACCAATTATGTTCGTGAGCAGAGGTATCACTGTATAGCACTGTGAGATTAGTTGCTACTGTATAAAGCAAAACTATTTAATATATATATATATAAAAAGCAAGTCACATACATTGCAAACTCTGCCAGGAATAGACGAACAGTTCCCAGTGCCTATAGAGCAGCATTTTTGTTTGAAATGCCCAACCATACCACTCTAGGCCTTTTCTGGTGGGTTCTACTTTAAAAGGGTCACTAGGGATTAAAAACCAAAAGAAGCAACTGGGACAGGAGATAGAATCATTTTTCTATGGGCTTAGAATCTTTATTTGGAAACTTAAGAGTTTTAAAGCTTCTCAATAAGGATCCAATTCGGGAACGTCTTAGGAGAAAGAAATGTAAGATCACTAAAAGTTCCAGCAGGAACAAACCAAATGGTGCATTACAATACTACATAGTACAATACTACATACATTCATCTTCAGTGCTCGAAAAATATTTCTTTGACAATTTAGGAATAAAATTTATGAGTCTGTTTCCTTGAAGATGGCTCTATTTTGGAAAACTAGCTGATAAAAGGACCGAGAACATGTTCTTTTAGAAAAAGTGGTTCACAATGAATGCCCAGGTTAACACTACGACAAGCAGAGATGCATTTGTTTGTGGCCCATCATAAAAAGAAAGAGATCTGAAACCATATGATTTATTGATTGTCCTTCTCTGAATGCTGACGCAGTGAACTAGAATGTCAGAGACTCCTTCAAACAAATGATCGGTAAAGCTCTTAAGCGTTGAAAGGGAGTAGAGGAGTTTGTGTGTGCATGGCTTGCAAGCAAGTTGAAAATGAACAAAGCTTCATGTGATCATCTTTGAGTAAAGTCAGATGTAAAGGGCATCTTAAAACACACCCATTCTGAAAAAGTGAGACAGGCTATGTTGATGCATATAACTATGTATTTCTCATAGTTAAATGCCCTAAATCCTGACAAGTGTAATGAAGAGACATTGAGTATTTTTTTAGTCTTTATGAAATTCACTCTCTAACAATTTCCCAAAGCGCTGCCAGACCTTTTTTAAATCCTGTCTGAGGTCATTTCTTTATTCATTTACTAATATGGCTAAGGAAAGTACAAGGATGTGGTCAGAGACCACATGGCACAGTCTTAGGTAGAGCTTTTCAGCCTTTAAAAGTGCAAGTGAATGCAGCAGTGCTTTGAAGAGCAGTCTTACACAGCCGTATGTGTGAACTTACATTCATTCATTTTCTGAACCACTTAATCCTAATTAGGGTCGAGGGGAGGCTGGCGCCCATCTCAGCCTAATCTGGCTGAGGGCGGGGTACACCCTGGACAGATCACCAGGCCATCACAGGGCTGACACTCACACCTGGGGGGGAATCTGGAACAGCCAATTAACCTACCGTGGATATTTTTGGACTGTGGGAGGAAACCGGAGCACCCAGAGGAAATCCACACAAGCATATGGGGTGAAACATGCAACCTTCACACAGAAACACCCAGCCTGGGAATCAAATCCCAGACTTTCTTGTTGTGAGGTGAATGTGCTAACCACTACGCCACCGTGCCGCCTGTGTGTGAACTTTTTCTTTCTTTTTTTTAATGTAAAGACAATCCTTTTAATCTACTATCTTCCACAAAGTTTCCGCAGATAATAACTTAAAGTTGTGCAATATGGGAGACATGGTGGCATAGCAATTAGCACAGCCACCTCACTGCAAGAAGGTCTTGGGTTTTATTCCCAGGCTCTGAGTTTTTCTGTGTGGAATTTGCATATTTTCCCCATGCTTAGGTGGGTTTCCTCCTGGTATTTTATTTCTTCCCACAGTCGAAAGACATCAACATTAGGCTAAATAGCCATTTCAGATTTCCCTTGGGTGTGGATGGTTGTGTGTGTTGGCCTTGTGATGGACTGGAGAGTCATTCAGGGTGGACCCTATCTCTGCACAGTGTCGGCTGAGATCCCCACAACCCTAGAAGGATTAAGCGGTTTGGAAAATGAGTGAATGATTGAGTAATGCAATCCACAGTGATCACTGCCAGGGGTCACATCTCTAAAATTTCCTTACAAAAAATTAAACATCGGAATTTAAACCAATACTGTTGTTAAATAATCTGGGAAGAGGCTCTGGGAATGTCAATCTTGACATTGTAAGTAAGGAGAATGTTGTGTGCACAAACCTTCTTTACTGAAAAATAAAATATTTCCATTCTTTTATAGGTAAAATGGTAAAGTGGCAAAAACTCTTATGCATCAACCAGTGGGCAGTTCAAGCATAACTTAAGGCAAATTGCTTTGGGGTATTACCACAAACAGACAAACATCAGTACACATAGAACGCCATAAAAAGTAGTACGTACACTACCGGTCAAAAGATTTAGTTGACATCCATTTTTCAACATACAGCAAAAATGAAAAAAAAAAAAAAGAGAATGTAAAAAGTTGTGGAACTGCTTAGTTAAACTCAATCAATTTAATTTAAATGTATTGACTCAAAGTAGCCACTTTTTGTAGATATTACAGCTGGAAACAACAGTGGCATTCTTTCAATGATGGAAATTAAACATTTAGAATTTGAAGATATGATCAGAAAATGAGACCGAGGTAGTCAATTCCTCTTTCAGCTTTATCACCTCAAAGTGTTAAAATAACCCTGAAACTGTGGTCTTTTACTAGAAAAGATAGAATGCAGGCTGGTTAATGGCAAGCACGGGGATTTAATTTCTTCAGGGAGCAGAAAGGATTTTATAGTGACGTTTCAGCTCAGTAACTCAGACGGGCAGTACATACGAGTACATCCTTCTCCCTGAGGAGAGGTAAGGACACACCATGCTGGCAATCTAGACACACTAAAAGCTCTTACATTGGAGCTGGCATTTCCACAGACATATTCAGAAATTATTGATGCGTTTGGGACATTTTCCACTGAATCCTACTGAAGAAATCCTTGTACTGTATAATGTAAAGATGACAGATGCTAGAAATAAATAACCATGCTCATTAAATGTTATTTCAGAAGATGAACATGATCTTGATGCTCATCTTGTGCGAAGACGGGAAAGGGGGATGGTACACCATTGCTCACATCCTATATGGATTTCAAAAGCCCCTTTAGGCAATGCATTTGACACCTCCACAAAGGGCCTGGGTATGCAGTGAGAACAAGCTCTGCTACAAAAGACCAGGGGCCTTTATCTCTGCTTAGGAAACAAAAGCGGAGGATATAACCACCGGCTCATTACTACTCAATCCTGCTCTCATTTCACTCTCGCACCTGCAACAAAGATTCGAGAAAGCACATTTGATATGCTATTGTCTTGATTAATATAGGCGCTGGTGCATGTACAGGCTTCGAGTGCAAGTTTTCAAGGTTAAAGGAGGAGCCTTTCTGCATTTCGATAAGCTCTGTGGTCAAACCTAACAAAACAAAACTGTGTATGCCAAAGCAGCTGAAAACCTGGACAAGAAAAGTAGAGCAGGAAAAGCCATGTTAGGATTTGCAGGCTGGAAGAAATATGTTAATGGACAACATTCTCCATACGAATAGCAAAAGCTAAGTTAAAAAACAAACAAAAAAAAAGTCATCTTTCTACTCAAATATATGCTAAAATACAAAAAATAAAACATTCCCATCTGTGAATGAAAATTAGATTGAAAGTGGCAAACATAACAAAACTTGGGACTTTATCAAACCTGCTAAATATAAAGTAAATCCCATAGGTATGCTCACACTTCACATTAGTGGAAATATACAGTTATACTTAACATATTTCATTCATTCATTCATTACTGAATCGCTTAATCCTAATTAGGGTTGTGGGGAGGCTGAGGCCCATCTCAGCCAACCTTAGGTGAGAGTGGGATACATCCTGGACAGCCTACCAGGCCATTGCAGGGCCAACACTCACACAATCATTCACACCTAGGGGTGATTTGAAACAGCCAACATGCAATGCACAGAACATGTAAACTCCACACAGAAACACCTGAGATGGGAATCGAACACAGGACTTGCTAAACACTACACTACCGTGCTACCCACTTAACATATTTCATTCATTCGTTTTCTAATCCACTTAAATCAGCTTAAAGTCTCTCATATCCTACTCTGTGTGAAGACAAGGTTCACCCTGAATAGCGCGCCAGACCATCGCAGGGCCAACACCCACAACCATTTCACATTCATACTCGCACCTAGGAGCAACTTGGAGCAGCCAATTAGCCTAGTGTGCATGTTTTTGGACCGTTGAATAAAACCGGAGTACACTGAGGAAACCTAAGCAAGCACATGGAGAACATACAATCTCCAGAGAAATGCCCAAGCCCAAGAATTAAACACAGGCATTTTTGCTGTGAGGTGGTTGCGCTAATCACCGCACCACCCCTTAACTTATTTGGTCTTCGAAAACATTCTAATTACAGTGACATCAGGTGTAAAAGTTTTGTAGAGTCTACCATCAGGGACTCCTCTCACCTTTAAAATGAATAAACATTAATTGCATATTTACAGCATTAGTATTTATACTACACAGGAATGGTGCAACCTGACTGGCTCACTGTCTGCATAAGAATAATACAGGGATCCCTCACTTTCTGCGGTTAATTGGGACCGAGATCCCCCGCGACCGCCGAATTCCACGAAGTAGGATCAACACCCTTGACTGACGTATAAATACATGTGTATATAATATCAATAAATACATATGCAACGCTATAAATGCTTATAATAACAATTAAACATTCAAAAATAATGCACAAAATATAAATGCACACATACATTTTTATGAGGTGCGCATACAGACGCATGTACACACACTCAGATGCCGCACCTCACATAAAAACGTAAGTATGTTTGATGGGGGGGTTGGGTTGGTTTTTTTTTTGTTGTTTGTTTTTGTTTGTTTTTTGCATAATTGGCTTTGTTTTGCAGCATTTTCCTTAACTTTTCCCCTATTCTTCCTTAATTTTTAATTCGATGAATATTTATAAAAATAAATAAATTAATTAATTTTAAAAAAGCGATGCACTGAAGCCACATGAATTGAAGCGCAAAGTAGCGAGGGATCCCTGTATTCATTGATGGAGACTTTAAAGCACTTCTCTAAGTCGCTCTGGGTAAGAGTGTCTGCTAAATGCTTTAAATGTGAATTTTTTTTAATGGTTACAATATATTAAATACTAACACAATTCCAAGCCTCAGGCTCAGTGAACATTCAGTGACTATTCAATATCCACCCTGCATTCAGCGAATAACTGTCAATTATTCCACAGTGGTGTTGATTTCTGGGTAAGTGTTTCTCAGCATCACAACAATCATTTACTGTCTTTTTAAACTTTTAGTAAGAGAAAATGGTGAGGGGGTGAGCAGCTGTTTATAGTGGCTTTAGGTGACAGGAAGTTACCTAGAGTATATTCCACATATTAGCAGTAACAATACACGAATGTATCACATGGTATTCCTTAACAAAACCGTAATTGTTACAAACTGGGAGGTTATGCTAGGAATACAACTAAGCACGGCTCTCCATGCTGTTACAGGAACAGAATTAACTTCACAGTGATTAGTAACTGCTTTGCATCTCTTTGTTAATGGATTTCATAGAACAGTAATACAAGTTGTGGCTAATCCTTTGCGTACTAGAGTGCCAGTATTAAATTCGCCCACCTCCTTCTGGAGTTCTGCATGTCAGTGAATCAGTCATAGTCGTGTGACAGTTTTAGACACGGCACAACTTTAATTAACACACTAGAGAAGGAAGAAGGTTTCAGCAAGCCTATAATAAAAGTGTGCATGAATAAAAGGATTGGTTTAGAAAACATTATGCACACTTCCTAATCAACTAAACCTAGAGTCAAACTAATCACAACCAAATTACTCAAATAGCACCAAATCTATGAACAGAGGAAAAGAAACATGTTAGACCTCGACAGGCGTCTTTGTTCCACCGACATGCTCAAAGACTGTCATGTAGAAACCAGGATATCCTGTCAGATGACTCCATCAAGGCTCATAGCAGAACAGCACTTTACAACACAGACCACAATAATGCTTATGTCCAGACAGGAGCTGCAGTGTTAATCTCTATTTAATCACTCCAGAGAAAATCTCATCACTG
Source organism: Plotosus lineatus (assembly GCA_024760905.1). NCBI lineage: Eukaryota > Metazoa > Chordata > Actinopteri > Siluriformes > Plotosidae > Plotosus > Plotosus lineatus. The sequence goes on along the minus strand of CM045728.1, from coordinate 78,179,944 downwards.
ATCATTCTTATGTTAGTATAGAATTTAAAAATAAAACATGTTAGATATGCTGGTGTGTACCTGTGTGTGCCCCTGTTCCCAGTTCAAATTTGTTTAAAATGTTAATTATAGGCACCGATATAGGCATAATCTTCAGTCATAATAATTCTTTAAAATATGATATTAAAGATGGGATGCTTGGCATTTAAAATGAAATGCAGGTGCAGGAAAAAGATTTTTAAATTACTGTGTGTGTGTATATATATAAAACTTTTTTTTTTAAATGCTCATTACTAAAAAGCACCACTAAAGACAAAAAAGGGAGTTTCCAGATTTGGTTTAAAATCAAAACAAGAAATCCAGTCTGATATAGTGCAACTAAGGGCAGGCCAGGTGGAGTAGAGCAGGATACGAAGGGCATCTGAAGTGTCTCCTCTGCCTGAGGTAACACCCTGAAACCTTAAAGCCTCTGCTGTGAGCTAAAGAAAAACTCACCCAGAAACCTTCACGCCAGGCTGCTTGCTTCTTCGTCTTTAAGCCGATTAGTGCCAGGAAGCGCACAATGCAGCTTCTACTCAGATATACATCAATACAAGCCAAGGCCGCTTGAGCTACTACAACCAAACTGCAAACAGCGTCCAAGCATAAACTTAACTTTATTCTCGCTTGCCTCAGCTGTATAGAAAGAAAGAAAAAAAGATGAACAGAAAGAGGAAGTAGGCGTTCTTCGGAGGAAGAGGAAACGACTTGGTGGCACACAAATACAGCGCCAAAATTCAAAGTGAAGATGCAACTGTAGCAGTTGGGTAGAAACGGATTCAGTCACATGTCCCTCAATGCACTGTGAGTAACTTGTGTGAGTGAAGCTAGTTTCTAAATAACACATTAATGGTACATCTGATGAATTAGTAACTAAAGCATCACAAAATGTTTAAAAACAATTCCAGGTCATGATTTCTAATCTCACCAAATATACTTTGATACACAAAAGTAAGGATGATGAAAATGAGCTCTGTTTATCAGAACCTTGTTGCTTATTTGAGGCAACCAGAAGACTTTATAATGGTAGAACAGCTCAGCTGAATAGAACCAAAAGCAGTGCAACCTAGAATATCCCAAACACCACACACAAGGGTGAAGAGAGCGGGGTGGGGGAACAACACCTTAAACAAGAGTTGCTAATTACACCATGCTAGCTCCTTTAATTTCCCACATCCTCTGCCGTATCCCCGACGTCTAAAAGACTGAATGCTCTCCTTATTACTGAGGCAAAAATAGGAGCTGCTCTCTTCCTCACTCAAGAGTGGGGAATAAGAGCTAGGTTTCAAGAGCACGAGTTACAGCAAACATGGTGTTCAATAAAGAAACAGGAGATGGTGTACTTGGCTCTGTTGAGAGCTGAAATTCAAATCAGCAGGGCTCTGCTGAAACCAGACAGTGTTCCCATGGTGGACGCGTTAATCTTACTGGATTCCAGAAGTGGACAGTCAGTCCTCCACCCTTTCCACCTCATTGAGAGAAATAAGAGACATAGCGATGTAAAGTGCAATGGTACTATGGATAGGTGACCATGCATAGGTGGAGTTTCAGGAATGCTGGGACTTTAGGTCTGTTCCCAATCTTTATTAAAACCTTTGTTTCATTCTAAAAATCAAGGAATAAATGTTTCCAACCCTGTGGATTCACCACATTAAATGCTAGTGCCTTGGCACATCTTCTGCTAGTCCGGGTGCCTTAAAACAGGGGTGTCAAACTCATGCCAAAAAGGGCCATGTTGCTGCAGGTTTTTGTTTCTAATAAGCAGCAGCACACCTGACTTGGCTCATTTAAATAAACGGTTTGAGTCATCAGGCAGTTCACTGGTCAATCGGTTTGCGCTTTACAGAGACTGACCAATCAACTGCCTGAAGATTCTGATCAGTTGCTTCAATGAGCCAAGTCAGGTGTGCTGCTGCTTGGTTGAAACAAAAACCTGCAGCCACATAGCCCTTTTTGGCATAAGTTTAACTCCTGTGCCTTAAAATATGTCTTGATACATGCTCTTCACATGCTTGCGTACATTTCCTCCAAGTACTCGGATTTCCTGTTTTGGTTACACTCCAAAAACATGCACATTAGGCTAAATGACTCTTCTGAATTGCCTCTAGTTGTGAGTGTTGTCTCTGTGATGGTCTGGGAAGCTCTTCAGGATATATCCTATCTTTGCTGGCTGAGATGTTGGCTGTGTTTGGCTGGGGTAGGTTCCAGCCTCTCTGCAACCTTAATAGAATTAAATGGTTGGCAGATGAACCAGAGAGTGGATAACTGGCAAAATGAAATTAGTTCCACTTTCAGCCAATGAGCTCCTAAACAAGGAACAGCTCTAAAGCATAAATTATTGTTGACAGTAAAACTTTTTCAGACACTTCCCCTTGCTGTACCATCCAGGCATACACATGGGTGACATTTTACAACTACCCAACTCCAAACTTGAATACATTTTCCATTTCCAAGTTTATGATTCAGTGCATTAAAATCTTTAGTGCATGCCTGGGAGACATTCATTCATCATTCATTTTCTGTAAAAGAGCCATTGCTGACTTTCAACAAGAGTAGGCTGCAAAGCAGTCAGTGTGCTTCTGCCCTGCGATGGCCTGGCGAGCAGTCCAGGGTGTACTCTGCCCTTGTTCGGCGTCAGCTGGGATGGGTACCAGCCTCCCCATGACCCTAATTAGGATTAAGTGGTTACAGAAAATGAAGTGAATATGTAAAGCACCATCAATCGGCATAGTGTAATTAATTAGAAAATATTATTAAGAATTAAAAGATATTATGAGTGAATAGAAGGCTATTCATTTTGTCCATTTTACATACAGATTTTTTTTAATCGTCCTACTTATACAGTGGTACCTCACCTTACGAAATTTTTCCGTTCCAGCGCCTTTTTCGTAACCTGGGTTTTTCGTAAATTGAACCACATTTTACATGTAAAATGTGTGATTCGTTCCAAGGCTCCCAATACTACCCCATAAACCCTTTAAAAATTATAAAAGTACACTGATTTTGTATGAAATGTGTTAAAAGTAAAAGAAAATTATTTATTCAACCATTTAAACATTTATTAACATATTAAACCATTTTATTAACATATACAAAGTGGATTCAAGTCCTTTTTAAAAATCTCTCTAACCACCCATGCAACACTTTAAAGTCCGAGGGTTGCTGGTCCGAAGAACCCTCACCCCCACCCTCCTTCACAAGGTCCTTAAATATGGCGGTTGCTTTTTCTGAAATAATCACCTCAGTCACTGTATCTCCGGCAATTTCTTTCTCTTTTATCCAAAGGAGTATCAGTCTCTCCATCTCGTCGTTCAGTGACGACCTCTTTTTCGATATCACAGTGAGGCCTTTCGAAGGGGTCGTCGTTTTTTGGGGCCTCTGTCTGCTTCAATATCGTCTCGATTGTAGAGGGGTTTTGGCCATACTCCTTTGCGATTTCACTCAACCGCATCCCACTTTCATATTTTTTTAACATCTCTTGTTTTACTTTTATTGATAACGGAGCCCGCTTTTTCTTTTCAGTCTCACCGGGAATCACTTTCTTGGGGCTCATGATTAATAACGAAAAGTAACGCTGCAATGAGCACTCTCAAAAAACTCACTTAACAAACAGTAAAACTCTCCAACGAACAATGGGTCGAAGGCACATGAAAAGCATTATGGGTACAGTACTGTATTACGGAGATTCAGCTCCCTCCTAGCCAATGGGAGGCCAGCGGGACGGGGTGTTGGGAGACAACCAATGTGAAAGCAACTCGCGTATTGTTTGAATGGCGCATTTGAATTTTTGATATGGCGCTTTCGTAACGTGAACTTGTTTCGTATCCCGAGACAAAAATTTTAGGAAAATGCGTTTCGTAACCTGAATTTTTCGTTTGTTGGGACTTTCGGAAAGTGAGGTACGACTGTAATTTGATGATGCTGCTTCTCCAAGGAAAATTATTTGGCAATGCATAGTGGCCTCATACATTAAAATATGGGAAAATCATTTTCTAAATCTGCAAAAAGTGTAACAGGTCAGTGCCACACATTTCAGTACAAGTTTCGAGATCAAACCCTTTTATGATTCCGCTGGGCAATACCAGCCCAAAATACAGTACAACCATTAATCTGACCTCAATGGTGAGGATTTGTTCATTCCCTAATCCACTCAATCCTAATTAGAGAGGGTGACGCCCATCCCAGCTGACTCTTGGTGAAGGTGGGTACACCCTAAACAGCCAATACACATGCAACCCTTCCCACTCACACCTAGGGGTAATTTGCGACTAGAAACTCGCCCTATTGTGCATGTTTTTGCACTGCAGGAGATAACGAAGTAAATGGTGAAAACCAACACAAGCACAGGGAAAACATGCAAACTCCACACGGAAACGTCCAAGCTGTGGAATCAAAGCTTCTTGCTCCGAGGTACTACCCACCATGCTGCCGTGCCATCCGTATACTGATGATACTCAGTTCTATCCTTGCAACCTATGCTTCTTCTTCTTCTTCTTCTACTTTCGGCTACTCCCTTCAGGGGTCGCCACAGCAAATCATCCGCCTCCACCTCACCCTGTCCTCCGCATCTTCTTTTCTGACTCCAACGACCTTCATGTCTTCCTTCACCACATCCATAAATCTCTTCTTTGGTCTTCCTCGAGGCCTTCTGCCTGGTAGTTCCAACCTCAGCATCCTACTGCCAATATACTCACTATCCCTCCTCTGTACATGTCCAAACCATCTCAATCTAGCCTCTCTGGCTTTGTCTCCAAAACATCTTACGTGGGCTGTCCCTCTGATATACTCATTTCTGATCCTATCCATCCTCGTTACTCCCAGGGAGAACCTCAACATTTTCATCTCCGCTACCTCCAGCTCTGCCTCCTGCCTTTTCTTCAGCGCCACCGTTTCTAATCCATACAACATCGCTGGCCTGACCACCGTCTTGTACACTTTTCCCTTCATTCTTGCTGACACTCTCCTATCGCACATCACACCAGACACTTTTCTCCAACCATTCCAGCCTGCCTGCACACGTTTCTTCACCTCTTTTCCACACTCTCCATTGCTCTGGATTGTTGAGCCTAAGTACTTAAAATCCTCCACCTTCGTTATCTCTGCTCCCTGTAAAATCACCGTTCCTCCTGGGTCCTTCTCATTCACACACATGTATTCTGATTTTCTGAGGCTAACCTTCATTCCTCTCCTTTCCAGGGCATACCTCCACCTCTCTAGATTTTCCTGCACTTGTTCTCTGCTCTCACTACAGATCACAATGTCATCTGCAAACATCATAGTCCATGGAGATTCTTGTCTCACCTCGTCTGTCAGCTTGTCCATCACCATAGCAAACAAGAAGGGGCTCAGAGCTGACCCTTGATGCAGTCCCACCTCCACCTTGAATTCGTCGGTCACACCGACAGCACACCTCTCCGCTGTCTTACATCTCTCATACATGTCCTGCACCACTCTAACATACTTCTCTGCCACTCCAGACTTGCAACCTATGCTGTATTCCATTATATCCTTAGAAATTAACTTAATTGTGTTAAACCAAGCACAGAATTGTGATTAGTTCATACAGCCAGGAAATGTTATAGTTTATAGTTTCATAATATCATAGTACAAATTATTTAATTTTTTATTACTAAATTTGACAGCCATTTACTTTTATATAAAGTGGACAGTAGAACAACATTACAAATTTCCAACTGTATTCTCTTCCTACAGGCACTGTAGGCAAATATATTTACATCTGGTTTCTTCATCTTAAAAGTTGTGGAAAAACTTGATGCCAAGAAAAGTTCTTCAATTCTTTAATAATACATTAATCCCGCTTTTTTATTTAAAAAAAAAAAAAAAAAAGCTTGCGGCGTTAAAGTGTTTCCCACAGAGGCAGTCTACAGATTTTTGTGTACAGAAAAGTTTCTACTGTCAGTCAGAATTCTCAAGCATATAGCTAGTAAAGTGTTCAATGAGAATCCGTGAAATGTTTGTTTGTGGAATATCTGAGGCCGACAGCTTGCTATACTGAACATCACCTACTGAGGCAATTCAAGTTTCAGAGAACAAATTCCTCTTCCCCGGGATTCTATTATTCAGGATGGATTCAGGGCGCTCTCATCGAGATGTTTACCATTATGTTCTTGCGGCTGGGTGAAGCACCAATGCCTCATTAACTGTTTATGATGAAAGTATTGTTCTTATTGAGAATTGATCTGGAGCACATTTGTTTTTCAAAGTGTTTTGGAAGCCTCGATTGAGCAATGTAGTGAATGAGAGGTCAGCCAGATGTGTGTAATGCTGTAAACAACATTGTTTCCAGAAAACAGAAAATGTGACTAAATTTAAAAATGTGACCTTCTCATCACTGCCTTTCTAAAAACTTCCCAGCAGCCCTGTATTGAAAACAAGTCTGCAGTCAAGGTGTGAATGATTCACATACACAGCATGGGGCATTCTGAACTATTACTGTTGCAAGTCAGAGTCTGGAAAAAAGACACATAAAAAACAGACTGGGAAAGAAAAAAATTCATATTAACCTAAAATTTCAAATAATATATTTTATTTTTCAGCGAAGGGCTGAATTCCAGCTTCCCATCTTTTCTCCAAGCCTTAGTACTTAATAGGTAAGCCTCTCAGAAGGGATGACAGGAGTCTAAACATCTGAACCTGGTAATCCATTTATCCCCTATAATCTACATAAAATACACAAAAATAGTAGTCTTATGTAATGTAACTGCAGTATGTGCTCAACAGGCCATGCTTTATCAGTCCTTAACCTGGGGGGGCAGACACACAAAAATAAAAACAACTACCTGCAGCCTTCAAATGAAATCCTGTGGTGCACTCCAGAGCACAGTGCCTCAGTGTAATATTATCCTAGCCGAGGAAGGGAGGAGACAGCAGAAATAGCAGTATAACTCAAAGCTGCAGTTCAGCTCCCATGATATTCCGGTCACAGTCGATAAAGTGGCTTCTGACCATAATGAGACTTTCTGCAGTGATAGGTTTAAAAAAAGGCCAGAAGGAAAACATGACAGTATTTACAGACAACACAAGTCAACTCGATTCAAATTAAGGGTCTTCACCTGAATGATTGGCAGGAAGTAGTTATCAGTGCTGATCTGTCTAAACGATCCTCAATCAATGTGGATGGTGAGGAAGTTTTGTAATCTTCTTTTCCTTTCGGCTTTTCCCTTCAGGGGTCGCCACAGCAAACCATCCACCTCCATCTCACTCTATCCTCTGTATCTTCTACTCTTACGCCAACTACCTTCATGTCCTCCTTCACCACATCCATAAATCTTCTCTTTGGTCTTCCTCTCGGCCTTCTGCCGGGTAGTTCCAACTTCAGCATCCTACTACCAACATACTCACTATCCTCCTCTGTACATGTCCAAACCATTTCAATCTAGTCTCTTTGCCACTCTGTCCTTTATCACTAAATTGCTGCACGTCCTTCCCATCTATACATCCATAAATACCATTACAGTATCTCATAAAACTCCCCCAAAATAAATTATTATAAACATAACATTTTAAAAATAATATCAAATATATCAAATAATATCAACATTAATTTCAAATAAGTAACTTATTTATACCGAGTCACTTTACATGAAGCTTAAAACAGACAATCAAGGCTCACAATATGTGAAGCGCTCAATACCGAAAGTAGTGTACTTGCTGTAGGTTATATGGATTTCCGGTCTTTCAAGTGCACAAGCGTGCTGTTGAACTCGTTTAGAACACAGCCTGCACGTGAATCCCAGCAAAGCGGAGAACTCTTTATTTTGTGTAAGTAAGTAAGTAAACTTTATTCAAGAGATGCATACGAAGAACAAGTACAAATCCTAATGAATATTAATATAAAAATGAGTATACACTTAGGATTCTGTTAAAAGATAATAAATATAAAGATTGTACCGATCTGAGCAGATAGTTAATTCATCTCTGTGTATGAGACTTGCACCCATGCTCGTAGGCTTACACTTCTGACCAACCATATTTGCTTAGGGTTACAAAAATCCACAAAACAATCTAAACACAAAGATGACGTCTTAACAAAAGGGTAACACGATATAACTGATATATATATATATATATATATATATATATATATTATATACACACACACACTCACTCACTCAGTCTGTAGTTTGTAAACAATTAATGCAGCGTCATGACGTCAGCGTACTACGTAGGCACGTCTAAACTCAAAATTTGACTTTGTTTTTTGGGGGGAAAAAAATCAAAAACGTAAAATCGAAAAAACTTAAAACGGATGAACGTAAGTCGGGAGAGTCTGTATTGTGATAAAGTTCATTATTTTCTGTAATGTACTGATAAAAATTAAACGTTCATATAGTTTAGATTCATTGCACACCAACTGAAATATTTCAGGTCTTTTATTGTTTTAATACTGATGATTTTAGCATACAGCTCATGAAAATCCAAAATTCCTATCTCAAAAAATTAGCATATCATGTTCAGGTAGTCTAAACGAGCTATTAACCTAATCATCTGAATCAACAAATTAACTCGCAACACCTGCAAAAGATTCCTGAGGCTTTTAAAAACTCCCAGCCTGGTTCATTACTCAAAACCGCAATCATGGGTAAGACTGCCGACCTGACTGCTGTCCAGAAGGCCATCACTGACAGCCTCAAGCAAGAGGGTGACCGGACCCTGAGGAAGATTGTGGAGAAGGGCCGATTCTAGACCTTGGGGGACCTGTGGAAGCAGTGGACTGGGCTACAGGTGCCACATTCCCCAGGTCAAGACACTTTTGAACCAGAAGCAGCAGCAGAAGCACCTGACCTGGGCTACAGAGAAGGAGCACCAGACTGTTGCTCAGTGGTCCAAAGTACTTTTTTTCGGATGAAAGCAAATTTTGCATGTCATTTGAAAATCAAGGTGCCAGAGTCTGGAGGAAGACTGGGGAGAAGGAAATGCCTGAAATCCAATGTCAAGTACCCACAGTCAGTGATGGTCTGGGGTGCCATGTCAGCTGCTGGTGTTGGTCCACTGTGTTTTATCAAGGGCAGGGTCAATGCAGATAGCTATCAGGAGATTTTGGAGCACTTCATGCTTCTATCTGCTGAAAAGCTTGATGGAGATGAAGATTTCATTTTTTCAACACGACCTGGCACCTGCTCACAGTGCCAAAACCACTAGTAAATGGTTTACTGACCATGGTATTACTGTGCTCAATTGGCCTGACAACTTTCCTGACCTGAACCCCATAGAGAATCTGTGGGATACTGTGAAGAGAAAGTTGAGAGACACCAGACCCAACACTGTGGATGAGCTTAAGACCGCTATCGAAGCATCCTGGGCCTTCATAACACCTCAGCAGTGCCACAGGCTGATTGCCTCCATGCCACACCTTATTGAAGCAGTCATTTCTGCAAAAGGATTCCCGACCAAGTATTGAGTGCATAATTGAACATAATTATTTGAAGGTTGACTTTTTTTGTATTAAAAATCCTTTTTTAAATTGGTTGGATGACATATGCTAATTTTTTGAGATAGGGATTTTTGGTTTTTCTTTACTTTTTTGCCAAACCCCCAGTGCAGCTAACTGGGTTATGAAAGGCCGGCCATGTCTCTCACTGTCTATGGTGAGAGGCATGTAAAAGAACCATTGCTGACTTACGTAAGGAGTAGGCTGCAAAGTCATCAGCGTGTTTCTGTCCCTTGCTAAAAGGGTTGTGACAGGAAGGGCATCCGACGTAAAAACCTCTGCCAAATCAAACGTGCGAATCAGATGATTACTCAGGGGTCGCCACAGCGAAAGGGAAAAAGCCAAAAGGAAGACAGACTTTACTTTTCTGCCAAAATTATCAATATTAAAACAATAAAAGGCTTGAGCTACTTCAGTTGTGTGTAATGAATCTAAAATGTATGAAAGTCTCATGTTTATCAGTACATTACAGAAAATAATGAACTTTATCACAATATGCTAATTTTTTGAGAAGAACTAGTATTTCTCTGCTGTGCCAACCTGTATAAATCATTTTCTCCCTCCTTACTGTCCAACCTAGCATACAAATCATCATAAACTCTCTGTTTGGCCTTTGACACTGCTCCCCTTCACCTTACGCTGTGTCTGTCTATACTCCTGTTTACTCTCTTCAGTCCTCTCTATGTCCCATTTCTTCTTAGCTAACCTCTTCTTTTGTACACACTCCTGCACTTCCTCATTCCACCACCAAGTCTCCTTATCTACTGTCCTTCCAGAGGACACACCAAGTACTCTCCTCCCTGTCTCCCTGATCACATTAGCTGTAGTTGTCCAGTCATCTGGAAGCACTTCCTGACCACCAAAAACCTGTTTCAACTCCTCCTTGAAGACAACACAACACTCTTCCTTTTTCAGCCTCCACCACTTTGTCTTCTGCTCTGCCTTTGCCTTCTTCACCTTTCTTACCATCAGCATCATCCTGCACACCACTATCTTATGCTGTTTGGAAACACTCTCACCCACTACTACTTTGCAGTCACTGACTTCCTTCAAATTACATTACATACACAAGATATAGTCTACCTATATGCTCCTACCTCCACTTTTATAAGTCATCCTATGCTCCTGTCTCTTCTGGAAGAAAGTATTCACCACAGCCATTTCCATTCTTTTTGCAAAATCTGTCAACATCTGTCCTGGATACCAAACCTACCCATCACTTCCTCGTCCCCTCTGTTTCCTGCACCAACATGTCCATTGAAGTCTGCTCCAATGACCACTCTTTCACCTCTGGGGGTACTCTGCATCACTTCATATCCAGAATCTCTCCTTCTCTTCTAGCTCACATCCTGCCTGTGGGGCATAAGCACTAACAACATTGAACATCACGCCTTCAATTTCTAACTTGAGACTCATCACTCTGTCTGACACTCTTCACTTCTAGAACATTCCTGACAAACCCCTCCTTCAAGATGACTCCTACTCCATTTCTCTTCACACACCATGAAAAAACAGCTTAAACCCCGCTCCTAAGCTTCTAGCCTTGCTACCTTTCCACCTGGTCTCCTAAACCCACAGTATGTCCACCTTCCTCCTCTGCATCATGTCAGCCAGCTCTCTACCTTTTCCTGTCATAGTTCCAACATTCGCGGGGAGGCTGGCGCCCATCTCACTCAACTCTGGGTGAGGGTAGAGTACACCCTGGACAGCTCACCAGGCCATCGCAGGGCAGAAACCCGCTGACGCCTATGCAGCGACTCTTGACAAAAGTCAGCAGTGTTTATTTTACATGCCTCACACCATAGACAGTAAGAGACATCAACCTGTTGAAAGTGGGGCTTGAACCCCCAACCTTGGGATCAGTGACCAGGCCACCTATGCCCTTGTGGTAACAGAATTTGAAAATGCAATTCTCATATTGTGGTGCAACAACAGACTCCAAAAATCTTTAAAAGCATACATCATGGCATAAAAATAGTGCATAGCCTCATTTGTTTGGCTATATCCCATAATTAAGCCGCATACTACGGAACTAGCTAATGCGCCAGCTTGTCTCAGCCTCAGGCATTCTGTGGCCTATGAAGCATATGAGCTGCAGTTTCCTGGCCACAAGCTTCAGATTAATGAAGACATCAATCACACTCGTATGTCACAAAAGGCTTTTTGGGTCCAGGTCTAGTTACTGGACTGAACTGACAAACAATTCAGAAATACCCTCTTTAGAGGTTTTGCTGGGTGCATTCAGTGGTGAGTGAATGAAATTTGTTGATGGGCTTGGAGGAAAAAAATCTGTGTGTTTAGTCATTTGACGTGTCAGTCAAATAGCCTCTACTTGTGATTTCCACATTTCTGACAAAATACATATCACAAACGGTTTTCACTTGGGATACTATTATCAAAATCTTTTTCCAATATACATCCCAGTCAGCATAGAGAGCCCAGTTGGGCTACCCATCTTTGCCCCAGAAGATTTTGTCCATGGGTTCTATGTGGGCCCCATCTGGGCGAGCCCAGATGGGCTAAAATATGGGTCCCACACGGGTGACACATGGGCTTGCCCAGATGGGCTAAAGCATGGGTCCCATATGGGTAAAAAATGGGCTTGCCCAGATGGGCTAAAATGTGGGTCCCATATGGGCAACACATGGGAATGCATGGGCCTTGTACCAAAACGGTTTAAATGCTGGGTCCTGCATGAGCTTTTCCTTGTACAGCAAGGTAATGGGTCCAACATTCCTGAGCTCTTCTGAAAGTAAGACAATAAAGTATGGGTCTCACTTGAAGCTTGTTAGGCCAGATCCTCCGTTTAAATGCCACGTGAAATTTTCACCATTTCAAATGTCATTACTTTCAATTATCAAGTGTGCTCATTCCAAAGCCAACAAAGTAAAACAATCAAATAAAAAGCTAGATGTACCATTTAGAACATGTATTTGGTAATATCAAAAACACAGTTGCCCAACGAAAAGGTAATAATACAAAGAACACAAAACGGTTAAACGGTAACTTTGCACCCAGTCGGGAAGTATAACTTGATTTAAAATAATTAATACATTGAAGCATTTATAAGTTATTAGAATTAAAGAATCAGAATTAAAGCTCAGGAATGTTGGACCCATTACCTTGCTGTACAAGGAAAAGCTCATGCAGGACCCAGCATTTAAACCGTTTTGGTACAGGGCGCATGCATTCCCATGTGTTGCCCATATGGGACCCACATTTTACCCATATGGGACCCATGCTTTAGCCCATCTGGGCAAGCCCATGTGTTGCCCATGTGTCACCAGTGAGGGAGCCATATTTTAGCCCATCTGGGAAAGCCCATGTGTCACCCGTGTGGGACCCATATTTTAGCCTATCTGGGATAGCCCAGTTGCTGCCCGCGTGGGACCCATATTTTAGCCCACATGGGCAAGCCCAGATGGGGCCCCACATAGAACCCATGGACAAAATGTTCTGGGGCACAGATGGGTAGATCAACTGGGCCCCATATTTTGGCCCATATGGGCCCCCATGTCTCTGTTCTGACTGGGGCCTACAATAGATCGAAGACTCAGTACAGGGTGTTATGTGCGGAACATGCTTCATGTCAATAATAAATTATAGGCCACTACTATAGACCTGCCCGTAATACTGTTACTAGGCCTGCTAATTTACTGGTAGGCCTAATATTTAATGTCAGATTGACCAAATTGAGCATGCTGCCCGGCATGCTGTTTAGGCTTTAGCCAGCCACTTGAATTTTATCATGACAGGGCTAGCTTAAAATAAATGCAGCAAAAAGTATATTCCATTCAAACCATTCTAAGAATAAATACATATAATGTGATATAAAAAAAGTCACCGATTTCGTCACCAAATAACTTGAAATTAGAGTAATCTAGAACTTTGTATTTACATGTGCTTCTTTATTTCTCCAAATCACGTTGAAAATGGCTCCGTATAAGTCACATGCTTTCGCGAGATTTACAGTAGCCCACAAGGGGCCCAGCAGTAATCCGCTTTGAAACCCATGCTGAGCCCGTGCCCAGATCCTCCCAGCTGGCCCGGCTTTTACCCACGTGGGCCCCACATGGGTGTGCTGGCTGGGATACTGCTCGCAGTGCACAGTCACCATGGCATCTTCAGTTCATTTGTTCAGGTCGAGGCTCAGCAACATTATATGGCAGTGAGATCAATGTTTTACTTCCCAAAAGACATGCATGCAAAGCTTGAGGGACCATTTTAACACATGAATTAGCACCACTGAGTTCTGACCTTAACCCAACTGGAAATCTATGGAAGGTGCTGGAGAAGACTTTATGGAATACTTCAATTCACTCATCACCAATAAACCCAACTCTGGATGGAAATAAATGCTGTGATGTTGGAGATTACACACTGTATTCAATGTTGAAAACATTCCAATAAAATATTTCAGTGCCCCCATCCCCCATGTTCTTAATAATTTTGGTCATTTAAATTTTTTCCCCCAATTTCTACCCATCAGACATCTCTCCCCTATCTTACAACAGCTATCATTAAGGCCGCCATGTATTTCCACAGAAGAATTATGAGTGTATTGTTTTGCGCTGCTTCTCATCTAACCCATATTTGTATGCGTGAGCTCACAGACACCTATGATTGGCTAGTGATCTCTGGATGACAGCACATATGCTTTTATGGTGCGTAACCTCAGAGCTGAAAGCATACACTACTGCTTTTTGAATCATTTCCTTTTACACTCATATGCAACCTTTATAATTCTTTACAATGCAAATTGTCATACAAGAGTCGTGCTCAGTGTAGAGATATGTTAAGATCAAAGGCTAAGCAACATAAAGAATCAACAGTGCTAAATCTCCTATTGTGATTTTGACTGCTCAGTACGTGACCTTCTGTTACCAGGCTAAGGGTGCTCAGTAGGCAAGAGGCTAATCATAGTCACTCCTACCTGAGCCTAGCACGTGTTCGCTATAGCAAGGAGGGAGAGAGAAGAGAATTAAATCTGCAAGCACTATCATCAGAAAGAGAGTGACACTGGAAGTAAGAAAGCTCTTTAGAGAGAGGAATAGGTTTCACATTTGATGACCAAGATTCCAGGAACTTATTGTTTGAGAAAGGGCCTTATAAGATCTTCATGCATTACACATTTCACTCCACTATTCAAATGCTGCTAACATGGAAGAATGTATAAGAACATGACTGTGTTACCACAGAGAATCCTTACAATGATTACATGGAGATACTCTGTACTCTTAAATCAATCTCTGTCAGATCACGATGGTCCTTTCCACCTAATTAGGTTTATCTAACAGGGGAAGATATGGGAGGAGAGAAATTCTAGAGGATATCCTCTACATTCCCATAAGACCAGCATGACTCTTGGCTCACAAAATGGGTAACTGACAAAACTAAGGTCTTACACCCAAGGCTGGAATGTGAGCTTGGATGCTAACAGTCCCAGCAGCACAGTCTGGATTGTTTAATAAAGCTCTATATCAGTGGAGCCTTCCACGTCCCTACGTTATTAAACTTTTATTTGTCATGAGTCTCTGAAGGTTCATCATTCTCCAAGAATGAAGTAAGATGACGGCATCAGAAACATTTATGACACTTACCATCATCTCCAGGAAACTAAACAGTACATATCGAGGACATGGAAATCGATCAGGTGACCATGGCTGTGTGATGAGCAGAAAATCATAGCTGACCTATGATTGCATGATCTATTTGTCCTTGACTCTGGCAAATACATGAACAAAGAGGAACCTCCCTTCATTTGTACTCTCCTCTTCTAAACAGATCGAGAGCGATGGAGGAGGAAAAGGCAAAGATCTCCAGAGAAAGAGAAAACCTTTATTCAGCAGCTCTGAAAGCAAAAGCACTATAATATCGAAACAGCTATGACTCTACAATGTGAAGGCCCTGCTGCACTCAGCACTACACAGAGTGGGCTGGAGTGGGCAGTTTTGGGTATGGTTTATTTAAAAAAAAAAAAAACTCAAATATTCAGTGTTATAAAAAGTGGCAAAATGGCCTGGATACATGGGTTATGAAACACACCTTCCACTGAAAATAAACTGTTTATTAGGTAACCGGGATCTCATAAATCTCAGTTTAACCACACAACACCAGCTTCATATTAACATCCTAGACAAGAGTTAACCCTTATCTCCAAAACAAAGATAGAATGGTTCATGATAATGTCGAAAACACAATGATCCGGCTGCAATATATATCAGGAATCACAGTGAGAGAACACTAAGCCACCTCTTTCGTTTCTATTGTTCGTGGCATCCTGCCAGAATATCTTCTTCTATTCCTTTCAGCTTTTCCCTTCAGGGGGCGCCACTGCAAACCATCCGCCTCCATCTCACTCTATCCTCTGCATCTTCTACTCTTACTCCAACTACCTTCATGTCATCCTTCACCACATCCATAAATCTCTTTGGTCTTCTTCTTGGCCTTCTGCCTTGTAGTTCCAACCTCAGCATCCTACTACCAATATCCTCACTATCCCTCCTCTGTACATGTCCAAACCATCTCAATCTAGCCTCTCTGACTTTGTCTCCAAAACGTCTTACATGTGCTGTCCCTCTGATGTGCTCATTCCTGATCCTATCCATCCTCGTTAATCCCAAAGAGAACCTCAACATTTTCCTCTCTGCTACCTCCAGCTCTGCCTCCTGTCTTTTCCCCAGGGCCACTGTTTCCAAATCATACAAAATCGCTGGCCTCATCACAGTCTTGTACACTTTTCCTTTCATTCTTGCCAATACCTTTCTATTACACATCACACCGGATACTTTTCTCCAACCATTCCAACTTGCCTGCACACGCTTCTTCACCTCTTTTCCACACTCTCAATTGCTCTGGAGTGTTGAGCCTAAGTACTTAAAATCCTCCACCTTCTTTATCTCTGCTCCCTGTACCCTCAGCGTTCCTCTTGGGTCCTTGTCGTTCACACACATGTATTCTGTTTTACTGAGGCTAACCTTCATTGCTCTCCTTTCCAGGGCGTACCTCCACCTTTATCTCTGTTCCCTGTAACCTCACCGTTCCTCTAATATGGCAGCACAATATACAAGACTTTTAGTATACAGGGATCCCTCACTTTCCTCGGTTAATTGGGCCCATGATCCCCTCACGACCGCCGAATTCCGCAAAGTAGGATCAACCCCTCCCGACTGACGTATACGTACATGTATATATAATATCAATAAATGCATATTCAACACTATAAATGGTTAGAATAACAATTATACATTCAAAAATAATGCATAAAATGTAAATATACACATATACAGACGCGCGTGAGCACGCGCACACAGATACACATGCACATACACTCAGATGTGCACCGCACATAAAAATGTAAGTAGTTTTGATGGGTTTTGGGTTGTTTTTTGTTTTTGTTTGTTTGGGTTTTTTTTTTTTTTTTTTTTTTTTTGCAGAATTGGCCTTGTTTTTGTGGTATTTTAACTTCACCTCCTATTCTTCCTTAATTTCCTTATTTTTTTAATTAGATGAATATTTAAAAAGAAAAAACGCGATGCACTGAAGCCACATGAATTGAAGCGCGAAGTAGCGAGGGATCCCTGTACACGTTTCTCTTGTTCCAGCTGAAAAGCAATACTAAAAACATAAAAGACCTTTGGTTTGGCTTAGTTTTTATAATGGCACAGAGGAAAAAGGAAGTGGGAAAGCACATTTCCCCAAATGTAAAAATAGGGCTCATCTAGTCTCTTTATTCAAATAATTATTTCAAACAGTGATAGACAAGTGGGCAAAACCATAAAATGTAAAAAAAAATATTACAAAGTAGGGAGTGATGGAACAACTAGGGGCGGTGGTGGTCTAGTGTTATAGTGTGTTGAATCACTGATCCAAAGTTTGGGGGTTTGAGTCCCACTCTCCACAAGGTTGTCACCCCCCCCCCCAGTGCAGCTAACTGGGTTATCAAAGGCGGGCCATGTCTCTCACTGTCTATGGTGAGGGGCATGTAAAAGAACCATTGCTGACTTTCGTAAAGAGTAGCTGCAAAGTCGTCAGCGTGTTTCTGTCCCTTGCTAAAAAGGGTTGTGACAGGAAGGGCATCCGACGTAAAAACCTCTGCCAAATCAAACGTGCGAATCAGATGATTTGCTGTGGCGACTCCCGAGTAAAAGGGAAAAAGCCGAAAGGAAGACAGACAGGAGTGATGGAACAACTAGGAATGAAATGTGTTCCAGACAAGTAAATAGGCATGACTACAGTGACTCCTATGCTAACCACGAGCTTGCATAGCTTCTATAGTGGATTCTTTGTTATGGGTCATCATGTCTTATACATTTTAATGTAAATTACTCAATACAACTTCAAGACCTTAGGTATGAAAGGGACAAATTTTCAGACTTTCATGCATTTTTCATTTGACTTACACTCTCTGAACTGATTATTAATGCAGCAACATGCCATGTACAAAAAAAAAAAGAAAAGCAGACAACTAAAACAGAAATGTTTAAAGACATAATGATGCATTTATTTTTACTGCAATTTCAAACTTGGCATTTCATCCATGAACAACACACAAAATGTGGCGCTTATCAAAAGTCATAATAATTTGCCATTTATATAGCAATGAAAAAATATTTTTAGTCTTTTAACATAACTAATGTCAACAATCAATTAAGATTTGACTCTCACCAAGAGATTTTATTTAAATAGTCCTTTATATATTTATATTTTTATAAATAGACACACACACACAGACAGTCGTCGACTTCCGACCGTTTTTGGTTCCGGCAGACCGGTCGTAAATCGATCTGGTCGTATGTCGACTCTACATCCAAATACACTCATGCCAAACAAAAACAGATTAATAAATCTTGCGCATTTAAATCTATACATCTAAATCTATACATCTATTTTCAATTCCACGTCACTGTGACACGCAGCAGAGAGCCAATCCTTTCTGTACTCCAATGTGTGGGCAGGTCCGATAGCTTCAAACTCCAATTTTATTGGATTATATCCACATACACTCAGATCCTGCCTGTGGGGCATAAGCACTAACAACATTGAACATCACGCCTTCAATTTCTAACTTGCGACTCATCACTCTGTCTGACACTCTTTTCACTTCTAGAACATTCCTGACAAACCCCTCCTTCAAGATGACTCCTACACCATTTCTCTTCCCATCCACACCATGAAAAAACAGCCCTGCTCCTAAGCTTCTAGCCTTGCTACCTTTCCACCTGGTCTCCTGAACACACAGTATGTCCACCTTCCTCCTCTGCATCATGTCAGTCAGCTCTCTACCTTTTCCTGTCATAGTTCCAACAGCGATGTTGTATGGTTTAGAAACAGTGACCCTGGGGAAAAGACAGGAGGCTGAGCTGGAGGTAGCAGAGATGAAAATGTTGAGGTTCTCTTTGGAAGTAACGAGGATTGATAGGATCAGGAATGAGCACATCAGAGGGACAGCACATGTTAGAGGTTTTGGAGACCAAGTCAGAGAGGCTAGATTGAGATGGTTTGAACATGTACAGAGGAGAGATAGCGAGTACAGTCGGCCCCCAACTTAACTTGCAAGAGAAGAAGATGGAGAGGATAGGGTGAGATGGAGGCAGATGTTTTGCTGTGGCGAGCCCTGAAGGGAACAGCCAAAAGGGCCGACGGTACACACAAATGAAATATCAAGACATCTATTTTAATAGAAATCTCTAAAAATATACAGAATGTGTTTTTTAGATCTTGACCATGCCACATATATGATAACAGGCTACCTATACACCAACGTTCAGAACTGTTTAAATAAATTTGAAATAAATGTCTCCAAACAAAACAATTTGTGTCAACAAAATGTTAAAAAGTATGCAAGCAAGTAATTCGCTGGTGACACCAACTGAGAAGGTTGGTAGAGACAGTGCTATGAGCCATAAATATTTGATTCGAGCTTGGCCTCTAATATGTATACATCATACTGTTTTGTTACAGAAGGCAACCAATGAACAGTGTGTTGTATGCAAGAAGTTCTAAGAAAGGCAGAGGACTGAAAATCCATCAGAAGAAGAGGGATTATCTGGTCTGGTGACAATAGCTGCTGGCGGCGCCAGGCCGGGGGGGGGTACCACCGGAAGTCGCCGAAACCCATGCTCATAGAAGTAACCCGGCCTGGTCGGTGGCTGACGAGGACCAGAATCCCTATCAGTCCGTGCCTGCCCTTGAGGAGACTGGGCCACCATGGGAGCATTAGGCTGGCCCAGGTAGGTTAGTTCAACTAACTTTATTATTCCTTGCATAGCTACACGCAGCAAATACAAGACAGCTGGGAAAGACCAGCACAACAGAGGTCTGTTGGCCTCAAATAAGGGACCAGGCAAAAAAGCTAAGGACGGTTAGCAACCCACCGTGGAACTTTGAATTTTTTGCTACAACAACTGCAAGCTGCTTCAAGAGGATTCCAGACCCACAACGCAAATTGGATAAGTCGGCGGCAGCTGTCATCCAAGAGCAATACCACAGTTGATGACGGCAGCCAGGTGGATCTGGGAACTTTGTTACAGAAGGCAACCAATGAACAGTGTGTTGTATGCAAGAAGTTCTAAGAAAGGCAGAGGACTGAAAATCCATCAGAAGAAGAGGGATTATCTGGTCTGGTGGCAATAGCTGCTGGCGGCGCCAGGCCGGGGGGGTACCACCGGAAGTCGCCGAAACCCATGCTCATAGAAGTAACCCGGCCTGGGTGGTGGCTGACGAGGACCAGAATCCCTATCAGTCCGTGTCTGCCTTTGAGGAGACTGGGCCACCATGGGAGCATTAGGCTGGCCCAGGTAGGTTAGTTCAACTAACTTTATTATTCCCTGTGTCTATTTTCTTTAAAATATTCCTTTTTTTATTGAAGAAAATGAAAGTAGATAACCAAGTAAGAGCTGTTGAATATTCAAACAAAAACAACAAGATTGACTTTCATTCATAAAATTGGCGAAGCACATTCAGGTTTGTTGAAAACAGCTATTTGCTTGAGCCAGCAATCAGCAGCAAGATGATAAAACACAGTGCTGAAGCTCAACACTCTGCCCTGCTCATTATTGTGAAAACCACGAGAGTAATCCTTCTCCCAGCACAAAAAAAAAGGAACAAGCAAACAAAAATATTACCATAACTACAAGGCGTTACGTTCCATTACACTTACTCACTCTACAGCTGAACTATTTCCTCTAAAGTGCTCTCTGTAAACAATTTTTTTTTTAATTGTACATCTAAAAATGTTTAAAATTGCTATTCTAAAAAAAGTCTTGGGTCAGCTAATTTGTGCCCACATGACACGAGCCTTGTCACAGGTTCCAGTTGCAGTCCAACTTACACACACACCAGGCTATTTGCAGATAATCTTGAAAATAAACACACCAGTGTTGTTATGTGGCTTAACATCCTGCTCGTAATACATCACATAGTCATATGATTAATGACAACTGTCACTTAACTAGCAGGTTCCCAAACCTGAACAGTTTCACATTATGGCTGTGAGCCTGTGTTGAAAAAAAATTGTTCATATGTCCAACAGGCCGTATGAATGCCTGCAGGAAGATTTTCAGGCAGGTTGGTAACTTCTGTAAAGGGAACATATTTGTTCTCTCTGTGAATCTACTCTAAAAATAATTACCTGTATTGTCAAAAAATTTTAATTGAAATTAAGGAGAATATATTTTGATACAATTCTCTATCAAACCTTGCTTGAAATATCTGCCATCAAGTAGGTCGTATGATAATAACATGAGCCAAAAATACCCAGAAGGAGCTAGCTATCGGTTGCTGTTATGTTCTCAAACCTAATTGTTCAGTGGGTTTGTTGAAGGTTCTCAAATTTTCAGGTGTAAGTGCTTCAATGTCTGCAAGATTTCTATGCACCGTAAATCAACCGCAAATAAACACAATAAGTTTTGGAACTTTTCCGAAGCATCAACTTATGGTCAAAGCAAAACCAAATTGTAGGTCACGTTTGTGTGTGAAGTACATTTTTAGGGAACTTAGTATCATAAAAAGACTATACTTGGTGTGTCCTCTGGAAGGAAAATAGATAAGGAAACTTGGTGGTGGAATGAGGAAGTGCAGGAGTGTGTACAAAAGAAGAGGATAGCCAAGAAGAAGTGGGACATTGAGAGGACCGAAGAGAGTAAACAGGAGTACAGGGAGACACAGCGTAAGGCGAAGGTAGCAGTGTCAAAGGCCAAACAGAGGGCGTATGATGACTTGTATGATAGGTTGAACAGTAAGGAGGGAGAAAATGATCTATACAGGTTGGCACAGCAGAGAAATAGAGATGGGAAAGACGTGCAGCAAGTTAGATTGATAAAGGACAGAGAGGGAAATGTATTGACTGATGACAGAAGTGTGCTGGGAAGATGGAAAGAGTACTTTGAAGAGCTGATGAATGAGGAAAATGAGAGAGAGAAAAAGAGTAGAAGGGGTGACCGTTGAGGAGCAGGAAGTAGCAAAGATTAGTAAGGGTGAAGTGAGGAGGTCATTGAAGAGGATGAAGAGTGGAAAGGCAGTTGGCCCTGATGACATACCAGTTGAGGTATGGAAGTGTCTAGGGGAGGTAGCAGTAGATTTTCTGACAAGAATATTCAACAAGGTCTTAGAAAGTGAGCAGATGCGAGAGGAATGGAGGAGAAGTGTGCTTGTGCCCATTTTTAAGAACAAGGGAGATGTACAGAGTTGTGGCAACTACAGAGGGATAAAGTTGATGAGCCATACAATGAAGCTATGAGAAAGAATAGTGGAAGCAAGACTAAGGGCAGAGGTCAGCATTTGTGAACAACAGTTTGGTTTCATGCCAAGAAAGAGCACCACAGATGCAGTGTTTGCTTTGAGGATGTTAATAGAGAAGTACAGAGAAGGTCAGAAGGAGCTGCATTGTGCCTTTGTGGATCTGGAGAAAGCATATGACAGGATGCCGAGAGAAGAACTGTGGTATTGTATGAGGAAGTCTGGAGTGACAGAGAAGTATGTTAGAGTGGTGCAGGACATGTACGAGAGATGTAAGACAGTGGTGAGGTGTGCTGTCAGTGTGACAGAAGAGTTCAAGGTGGAGGTGGGACTGCATCAAGGGTCAGCTCTCAGCCCCTTGTTTGCTATGGTGATGGACAGGCTAACAGACGAGGAGGTTAGACAAGAATCTCCATGGACTATGATGTTTGCGGATGACATCGTGATCTGTAGTGAGAGCAGAGACCAAGTGGAGGAAAATCTAGAGAGGTGGCGGTATGCCCTGGAAAGGAGGGGATTGAAGGTTAGTCTTAAGTAAGACAGAACACATGTGTGTGAACAACAAGGACCCAAGAGGAACTTTGAGGTTACAGGGGGCAGAGATAAAGAAGGTGGAGGATTTTAAGTACTTAGGCTCAACAATCCAGAGCAATGGAGAGTGTGGAAAAGAGGTGAAGAAGCGCATGCAGGCAGGTTGGAATGGATGGAGAAAAGTGTCCGGTGTGATGTGTGATAGGAGAGTATCGGCAAGAATGAAGGGAAAAGTGTACAAGACGGTGATGAGGCCAGCAATGTTGTATGGTTTAGAGACAGTGGCCCTGGGGAAAAGACAGGAGTCAGAGTTGGAGGTAGCAGAGATGAAAATGTTGAGGTTCTCTTTGGGAGTAACGAGGATGGATAGGATCAGAAATGAGTACATCAGAGGGACAGCACATGTTAGATGTTTTGGAGACAAAGTCAGAGAGGCTAGATTGAGATGGTTTGGACATGTACAGAGGAGGGATAGTGAGTATATTGGTCGTAGGATGCTGAGGTTTGAACTACCAGGAAAAAGGCCCAGAGGAAGACCAAAGAGAAGATTTATGGATGCGGTGAAGGCGGACATGAAGGTCGTTGGAGTAAGAGTAGAAGATGCAGAGGACAGGGAGAGATGGAGGCAGATCATTTGCTGTGGCGACCCCTGAAGGGAACAGCCGAAAGGAAAAGAAGACTTGGTGGAGCATCCCAATTGGCATAGGGTTTAACATGCTGTTTCTATGGTAACAGTTAATTCATAGCAGATGTGCCATATTATTAAACCATTGCTTTAAAATAAAATAATAAAATATATATATATATATATATATATATATATATATATATATATATTGTACATACATACATACATACACACGTACAGTGTACAAGTTTACAGTTCCACATATTTTAATTTCTTTTTGTTTAAATTAATTGGTTGTAGTAAAGGAGGACATGAAGGTAGTTGGAGTAAGAGTAGAAGATACAGAGGATAGGGTGAGATGGTGGCGGATGGTTTGTTGTGGTGACCACTGAAGGGAAAAGTCTAAATGAAAAGCAGAAGATGATTCAAATTAGTTGGTTGTGAAGTTTCTGAAATTCATCCTGTCAGCAGATCAAATTTTTAAAAAGGTAGAAGGAATACTTCAACGACCTCCTCAATCCCACCAAAACACCCTCCATGGAGATAGAAGACCCTGGTGGTTTGGGTTCCATCGCTGGGGCTGAGGTTGCCAGGGTAGTCAAAAAGCTCCTCTCTCGTTGGGCTCTCGGGTAGATGAGATCTGCCTTGAATATCTCACGGCTCTGGATGTTGCAGGACTGTCTTGGTTGACACATCTCTGCAACATCGCATATGTACTTCTGGATTGGCAAACTAGGGTGGCTATCTTCTGGGGTGTGCTCTGGATGTACTGGACTGATTGCTACAGGCCATTATGCCCCTGCATTCTAGAGCTTGGTCCGCATTGGTAACAGCAGGTCAAATTAGTTTCTGGTGACGGTGGGAGTCCCCCAGGCTGTCCTTTGTCACCAATTCTGTTCATAATTTTTCTGAACAGAGTTTCTGTGCAATTTCGGGATTGGTAGTCATGGGATCTCGTCTCTGCTCTTTGTGGACGAGGATGGCTGTGGCTTAATCAATCTGAGACCTCAAGCTCTCATTGGAGTGATTCACAGCTGAGTGTGCAGCGATCACAATCTGAATCAACACTTCCAAGTCCGTCACCAATGTTCAAAGCCAGAAACGGGTGGAATACACCTTCCAGATCTGGAATGCTTTCAGACAATTCCCTGGAGCCTGGCGGCAAAATATCAATATGATTTACATTTTTAAAAATCCTTATATTTATGGAATAGTTGGACAGAAAAAAAGATTTTTAAAAGAACAGAGATGCATCTTGGAAGTAAATGCATCATCCATGATGTCTTCTAATCTGGATAATTCCTAGATTGCTGCTTTAGAAAACCATGATTCTAGAAATTGAAACATGGAACATCGAAAAACACTGTATCGCTAGACTGCCTATCAATGTTCTACTAAAATCAATAATAAAGCTAAAAAAATAACAATAAAAAATTAAAACTATACACAGTCTTGTGTCTGAAGAGTAAAACTATAGCCAACGTCAACCTTTTTTTTTTTTTTAACCAGTTTTACCTTTTGCACGAGCCTTGCATTTCTGCTAATCAGAGCAGCACATCCCCGATGGGTTTTGCTAGCCTAGATTGAGACCTGGAAAGTTCCATGATTGATTTATTGCTATTTTTATATGTCCTAATTCAAGAAAAATTGTTCAGCACAGTCAGGGACAGAGAGGAACAGAATGTTTAAAAAAAAAAAAAAAAGGTATTTTTATAATTTCTTAAACAAAATTATCATGTGACCATTTACCTGGACAAAACACACAACACAGCCACGCATCACCGTCTATTTACACTGCTAGATTCAACAAAAATAAATGCGTTTCCATTCATCCACACACACAGAGACACCGAGACAGACAGACACACACAACTTCTTCCCAAGGCAAACTAAAAGCAGGTCTAAACACTGCAGCAGCCTCAGCATTGCTCTTCACTCTGTCAGAATCCAAGTTATTTTTTAAACACACTAAACTTCATGGTACAAATTTAATGCTCTACTCTATATAACCAACACGCTACGATTACTATGCGGCACTTGGGCTGAATGTTAATGGCCTGTCTACGGCCCGCTCCTAGCTCCAGCCGTTCCCTTTAAGCCTTACATGATCCAGAAGGAGTGAAGCGGCACAGGGACACTGAGGCTCAACGCTCTCTGAATAGCTGCAGTCTTAAAATGATTCACTTTGTGACTGGCACAGAGAGAGAAACAAAGACCACACTGTGATTGAAGCACCCCCACCACACACTCACATACTCTCTCACACATATACAAAGACACCCAGCTGTCTTTTACCCCTCCTTCACCCTCACTGTGTCGAAAACACACCCTTAGCTCTGTGTCCTGGAGGTCCAGGGCTAAATTTGCTGACCAGCCAGCCAGACGAGTCATCGCTACCAGCACCAGAGGAAACGCCCTTAAGCCCCACCCACAAGGCCAGGGTGTTATTATATGACCACACACACTCAAACACACACACACACACTTTTTCTTCATGCACAGCCCTGTCCATTCACTGAGGCCCTCTTTATTTACTTTCTGTGGTCAAGTCTTACATCTCTGAGGGACGTCCTTCTTTTGGATCAAAAACTTTGATGAGGCTGCTGTATGTTTATTTTTGGCTGGGAACACAGGCATGTTGACCTACCATTTTATTATTTTCTGAACTTTTATGGCTTAATTGTGGATTTGCATGTTTTTATTTTTGCAAAGGCATGGCAGGAAAAACGAGTTTGAAAAACATCAATCGAAAAAGAAACACTTCAGCTTTAAAAAGCCTGCAATCACTGATTACCTGATTATAAAAAATAACAGCTAATAATAAACTGTGCATTGCACATGACCAACAACTGACATAACACTTACATCCTGTTGAAAATTACCCTGGTAGAAATTGGGATAAATGCATAAAATAAGTTCAATAATGGCTTCAAGTGTATGTTCAAGCAGGAAATGTGCACGAGCACAATTTGAGCCAGAACAGGAAGTCACTCACCTGATACCGTTCTGAGACATTTCCTCTCCACACAGAGGACAGATGTGCAAGTGAGTGAGAGAGAGAGAGAGAGAGAGAGAGAGAGAGAGAGAGAGAGAGAGCAAGTCTTACAAGGCAACACAGCTTGGCACGAATAAGAAGAAACAAAACCAGTAATTTCGGCAATTTAAGCGCATTACTTTTTATATGAAGTAGGGTTTTTGAAATCTATAACAGGGTCATATAATTTTCATGTAATTTGTTCTTTGTTGTACTTTAATAAAACAACTCATATCCCAATAAGTAAAAATATAATTTCCTATGATGTGTGCACCTTTGAACTAGATGTGTTTACTGAGTAATGGGTGGAACACTTGGAGCTTTTTGTGCTACATCGTCACACACAGGTTCACACTGAACTGGTCATGATGGGAAAAAGAAACACTGCACAGATAGTAGTGTCTATATAATATTTTTTTTCTATATGAAATCAGACATTCACATAAGGTCTTAGTGAACTGTGTCTATTCAATATAGCAAACATAGACAGGTTTCAGACAACCATCGCCATGCAATTCAGCAATAACTAGCAGCCAATCCGTATCAACTCAGCGATGCACAGACACGGGACTTTTCCAAAAATGAAGTCAATGGGTTAGCGCCATACAACACCACACAGACACAGAACAAGCATACAAAAACAAGTCAATAAGGTTGCGCTATACAATGCACAGACAAATGACAATTATCAAAAATAAAAATATGAAGAGCTCTTTGGGTTCATTGTAGTGCATAGACACAAGACAGCCATTCAAAAAACGTAATTGCTATACTGCAGCTAATTTCTATACTGCACAAACATGAAGAACCACCCAAAATGAAGTTGATGGGTCAGTTCTATGCAAGGACCCACAAATTTGGGACAACATTCATCTATGGTGCTCCACTAAAAATCTGAATTTTTGAGACACTCGTCTATCATGGGCATCTGTGAGCTGAACCATCTGGTGGACCGCACTCTGCAGGCACACCCAACAAAGTATTTTTAAAAAACCAACACAAAAACTCTTGTACTGTAGCAGAAGCAAGCCATGTGCTTATCTGTAAGGGTTAAGGGGAGCTGGACCCAATAGTGACTTCACGAAATAGATAGAGTACACCCTGAATCTAGACACTGAAGGAGACAACAATGATAAACAGTCGGGGTGCCCCTCACATTGTGATTGGTCACATTTATTCAATCATGGACCCGCTGAATTCTACTAGGTTCGTGGGGTGGTTGTAGTTTCTCAGCCAACTTTGGGCGAAGACAGGTAAACACCCTAAACTACTCACCAGTGCATCGCAGGGCCAACACACACCCACACAATCACCAACATTCAAACCTTGGGGTAATCTGGAACATCCACTTAGCCTAATGCACATTTGGACTGTGTGAGGAAACTGATGTACCTTCAAGAACCACATGCAAGCACAGGTAGAGCATGCAAATTTCACACAGAAATCTCTCTCCAAGTCTGCGACCTCGACCCAGGACCTTCTTGCTTTGTGGCGGACATGCTAACCATATCACCCTCCCACCCCTAGTTCATAGATTTCTTCACTCACTTATTTGCCAAATCACTTAAACCTACTATTAAGATTAAGTCTGTCTCTGACGACACTGGGCAAAAGCAAGGTACACCCTAAACAGCACCCAACACAGGCCCAACACACACGCACACACACAAACGCACACACACACACACACACACACCTAGGGACACTTTAGAATTTGCCAGTGTCCATGTCTTCAGACAGTGGGAGGAAACCGGAGTACTGGTACCTATGAAAAACTCACTTGCAAACTCCAAAAGCATCCAAGCCTAGGACTCAAACTCAGGACCTTCTTGCTCAACACCGTGCCGCAGTCTTACTATTACTCTTCTCTTTATTTAAATCTATATAAGGCACCTTGAATTGCCTTTCTGTTTAACTGTGATATATAAATAAACTCGCCTTTCTCTTAACCGATTACAAAAGACAACAAAGCCAAAAAGTTTAAAAGATGACTAGGGAGCAAAGTGTGTGCTTATTCTCCATTTCCACATCAAACCACATCTCATCTGTTCAGAATGTGTAAGCACTACACAAAAATGATTTTGCACAAACCAAATCAAAACCACTGTAAACCCATATCATTCGTAGGCAATTTATGCTGCTGGATCGTCTCGAATATAATACTCTACATAATTTTTTTATTCTATTCAGTCAAGAAAATGCTAAATTATATATTTTTATTTAACAATGTATTGATTCTGAAAAGAAAACTGACTTCTGCATTTAACCATACAAAATGAATACACATACACACAGAGCAGGTGGGGCATTAGGTGACTTGCTCAGGGCACTTGAGCCATGAAGGTGGAGGAAGGGAGGGTGCCGCTCAGTTCCCCACCACCAGACATTTTTCCTGCTGGTTCAGGAATTGGTCCCAAAGCTGCTTCTCTAACCATTAGGCAACGGCTGCCGCCATATGCACTTTTTTAACTCTCTCTCTCACACACTCACACACATGGATGGAGCACCAATCTGTGATGATGCAGACTTGTCCTTACTGAGGTTCCTTTTTGGTTAAACCACTGCATGATACTGCTTTGGTTTGTACATAGTGCTCTACAAGGGCAAACTGAGTGAAGGAGTATACTGTAAACACATGGCTTTTTGGGGGGGAGGGGGTGCTGGACACAGCAATAATCAGATCAAACACAGAATAACTAAAGCAGAGCAGCAGAGGTGAAAGCCACCTGACGAGCATCCAGACTAAAACAGTCTGCCACATCAAGCATGTCTCAAAACAGAAGGGTGCCACAGGAGCATTTCAGCAGCTCACACACTGTATGTACTATAGATAAAGAGATTCACAGTCTGTTTCACCACACAGCAATTCATCGCTGTGATTTCAAGACATACAGAGTGAAAGCGACTGCCTGCAGATATACACACACACATCTGATGGCTTTCAGTGTTGTCACAGGCACAGTGCAGCTCATACGGCGCTTGTTAAAAAGCAGCAGTGCATCAACACCAGCATGAGGAGGCTCAGGAGCGTTTCTGCAAAAATGAGGAAAGATTCACAGCACAGCAGTCTCTTTTAGCACAGCTGCACATGCATGGTCACCTTTTCTATATAATTATGATGAAAAACCAGTCCCTGTGATGCTCTGATGAAAGTACCTTAAACCTTCCAGTTAAAGTGTCAACATGAGGCAAACTCAGTCAATATTCTCCAGCAAATAAACTGTGCTTTCTTCATATACTTGATACTGAATGCTAATTATTCCTATTCCCGCCTGTTTGTTTTGTCAGGAGTCATCACTCCACTCAGAAACATGCTCCACTCATACTCAGATTCAATGAATAAACAATAAAACAGCAGTCTCCATCCTCATCCAAGTGAGTCTGTTCCTAACTCTGATTTACATCTGTGCTCACCCTGCTTCCGCTGCATCAGAGAGAGGCATACCATGCCTGTGAGAAAAAGCATTACAGATGTTCCCCGACTTACGTTCATCTGTTTTGTGTTTTTTTTTCAAAAAAAAAAAAAGTCAAATTTTGAGTTTAGACGTACCTACGTAATAAGCTGATGTAATGACGCTGCATCCATTGTTTACAAACGACAGACTGAACGTGCCCCTCCTTCTTTCCAGTTCAGTTATTTATATATATATATATATATATATATATATATATATATATATATATATATATACAGACACACACACACACACACACTAGTAGATCAGTTATATAGCATGTTATTCTTGTTTTAAGACGTCGTCTCTGAGATCTTTGTGTTCACACTGGTTTGCGGACTTTTATAACCCGAAGCAAATATGGTTGTCAGAAGCATAAGCCTACTAGCATGGGTGCAAGTCTCATGCACAGAGATGAATTAACTATCTGCTCATATCGGCACAATCTACCATGCATACTCAGTTAAGCAAAGAGAGTTGTAAAATATGAAAATCTGAATCCAGGAAAGAGAGAACTCTCTGCTCTGCTGGTGATTCACATCAGTGCAGGCTGAGTATTAAACGAGTTCGATGGAGCCCTTGCTCACTTGAAAGCCGGAAGTCCGCATAACCCGCACTTTGTTTCAAGCAAGTAAACTACTTTCAGCAAGTGCACTACTTTCGGTATTGAGCGCCTCACATATAAGCGTTGATTGGCTGTTTTAAGCTTCATATAAAGTGAGTCAGCTCAGCTTCATGTCATGTGATTCAGCTCAGCTTCAGTGACCATCGAAACCATTTACAGAAAGATCGCATCATAGAGAATGTTAAAGGTTATATTTGATACTGTATTTGATATTTGATGAGTGAATTTGATTAAAATTTATCAATTTGAAATTATTTTGCTTGAATTTAATTCATTTGAAATTAATGTTGATATTATTTGATATATTTGATAT
Organism: Plotosus lineatus; assembly: GCA_024760905.1. NCBI lineage: Eukaryota > Metazoa > Chordata > Actinopteri > Siluriformes > Plotosidae > Plotosus > Plotosus lineatus. The sequence continues at coordinate 78,149,151 of CM045728.1, read as the reverse complement.
TTTACAATGTTATTTTTATAATCATTGATTTATGAGTGTTTTATGAGATACAGTAATGGTATTTATGGATGTATAGTACAGTATGAGCGTCACACGTCACTGTAACAACTTACGTTCACTTTCAACTGACGTTGGGCCGTCCGGAACCAATTAAAAACGAAATTCGGGGAGCGTCTGTATTTACTTCCTCCCTCATACATGACACTCATGATTTTCTAGTATTACTCAGAGAGGATTGAGACAATGCCACCCTTCCCCTCCACAAAAAAAAAACTCTTTGATTCCAGTAAGTGACATCATGAGACATGTTTTTTAGCACACCACCCAAAATCACAATGATGTAGCAACTAGTAAAAACATATTTATTACATCGGGCCTAGCACAACACCTTTTGATTCCCCAAGTAGAGCTCGAGGGTGTCACTGAAGTAAGGGATGTCTGGATTTCCCCTCATGGACATGTCGTCTCCGTGCACCAATCTCCAATAAATGGAAGACGGATGGATGACACAAAAACACAGGTTAACCACTTGTGGTTACATTATGCTTTGCATTCTATTTAACGAGAGATTTTTCTTATCATTTATATTACAGCAACTATAACTTCCACTCACTTTTTTGTCTCAAGTTAATATGGCCTTAAAAAATATTAACTGGAGATTGTCATGATACTAAGAAACTGGAAAATAACAACATGCTTTAATTTATTCGTTATTAGTTTTAGCTTTTAATGAGCAGTCAGCTGGCACTGAACTGCTGTTATGCAATACACATCAATAACTTCAGCCAATCAGATTCAAACCTTTAGCAATGATAAAAAAATTATTTAAAAAATTATGCATAACACCTCTGTAATAATATGCAAATATATATGGAAAGGGGAGACCATTAAGTAAGTCAGTTGTCATTTAAATGCATTAAATTCATTTTATGGTGTTTTCATCTTCCTAAAGAACAATAGAAAATGGATCTTGGGAAATCACAGGGAGATCTGTGTGTTGAAGCACCAGATAAATTGTTTTATTGATTTTCAACTATGGATGGTACTTTGACCAAAGAGAGGTATGCCATCAGGTTACCACAAATATTTGTGACCAATAATGAAACACCAGCATGAGCAAAGCATAAAGGCACTGCTTTTTAAAACTAAATGAAAAAGATAGTGTCAGGCCAAATCTCCAGCAAACACTCTAGTAAATGTGACAACATCCTGACAGATGCTTTCCTTACCCCCATTTGAACTGTTTCTTGGTGCCAATCCTTTGGGAAGGTGTAAAAACACTAACCACACTCCAAAAACCTGCAACCATTTGGACTCATTCTGCTTCCAGCAAGCCCGAGGCAACAGTGGCAAGGAAACCTTCTACATAAAATAAAGCACCTGGATAATGGGATTAGAAATAAGAGTACAGCTGTAAAAGAGTAAACTATTCTGAAGTTGTAACGGTTATGAGAAGGCTGCACTATGTGAGTAAGACTATGTACTGAATCGAGGGGAGCCTCATAAATCAATATATAATATATATATATATATATATATACACACACACACACAGGTACCTCATCTTACGAAAGTCTCACCGAAAGAAAAATACAAGTTACGAAAAAGCATTTTCCGAAAATTTGTCTCCAATATTAAACTTTAAAATGAAAAATAAATTATAAAATTCTCATTTTAGTTTGCTTTTCTTATGTTTCTGCATGGTATACTAGTATACACCATGATGAATGAGCTTAATTTATTGCACGTGGTTTGCTATGTTTCAGGTTAATATGTGGGGGTTTTGCCCTGAGCAATTTGGTACACCATCTTATATGATGCTAACAGAGCTCGCTGGTTTGCTGGAGTAGCATTCACAAATTAGGATGATTGTTGGCAATATTTGGAATGTTTTCACCGAAAAAAAAAAACTCAAGCGGCTTATCAGCGTGATTGGGGTGTAATGTCTTTAAGTCTTCTTCTTTTCCTTTCGGCTTTTCCCTTCAGGGGTCGCCACAGCGAATCATCTGCCTCCATCTCACCCTATCCTTTGCATCTTCTTCTCTTACACCAACGACCTTCATGTCCTCCTTCACCACATCCATGAATCGTCTCTTTGGTCTTTCTCTAGGCCTTTTGCCTGGTAGTTCCAGCCTCAGCATCCTATTACCAATATACTCACTATCCCTCCTCTGTACATGTCCAAACCATCTCAATCTAGCCTCTCTGACTTTGTCTCCAAAACGTCTTACATGTGCTGTCCCTCTGATGTACTCATTCCTAATCCTATCCATCCTCGTTACTCCCAAAGAGAACCTCAACATTTTCATCTCTGCTACCTCCAGCTCTGCCTCCTGTCTTTTCCCCAGGGTCACTGTTTCTAACCCATACAACATCGTGGGCCTCAACACCGTCTTGTACACTTTTCCTTTCATTCTTGCCGATACCCTCCTATCACACCGGACACTTTTCTCCAACCATTCCAACCTGCCTGCACACGCTTCTTGACCTCTTTTCCACACTCTCCATTGCTCTGGATTGTTGAGCCTAAGTACTTAAAATCCTCCACCTTTCTTATCTCTGCTCCCTGTAATCTCACCGTTCCTCTTGGGTCCTTGTCATTCATGCACATGTATTCTGTCTTACTGAGGCTAATCTTCATTCCCCTCCTTTCCAGGGCATACCTCCACCTCTCTAGATTTTCCTGCACTTGTTCTCTGCTCTCAATACAGATCACAATGTTATCTGCAAACATCATAGTCCATGGGGAATCTTGTCTAACCTCGTCTGTCAGTCTGTCCATCACCATAGCAAACAAGAAGGGGCTGAGAGCTGACCCTTGATGCAGTCCCACCTCCACCTTGAACTCTTCTGTCACACCGACAGCACACCTCACCACTGTCTTACATCTCTCATACATGTCCTGCGCCACTCTGACATACTTCTCTGCCACTCTAGACTTCCTCATGCAATACCACAGTTCTTCTCTCGGCACCCTGTCATATGCTTTCTCCAGATCCACAAAGGCACAATGCAGCTCCCTCTGACCTTCTCTGTACTTCTCCATTAACATCCTCAAGGCAAACACTGCATCTGTGGTGCTCTTTCTTGGCATGAAACCAAACTGTTGTTCACAAATGCTGACCTCTGCCCTTAGTCGAGCTTCCACTATTCTTTCCCATAACTTCATCGTATGGCTCATCAACTTTATCCCGCTGTAGTTGCCACAACTCTGCACATCTCCCTTTTTCTCAAAAATGGGCACCAGCACACTTCTCCTCCATTCTTGTGGCATCCTCTCACTCTCTAAAACCTTGTTAAATGTTCTTGTCAGAAAATCTACTGCTACCTCTCCTAGCTCCTCCACTGCTACCTCCACCGGTATGTCATCAGGACCAACTGCCTTTCCATTCTTCATCCTCTTCAATGCCCTCCTCACTTCACCCTTACTAATCTTTGCTACTTCCTGGTCCTCAACAGTCACCTCTTCTACTCTTTTTTCTCTCTCATTTTCCTCATTCATCAGCTCTTCAAAGTACTCTTTCCATCTTCACAGCACACTTCTTTCATCAGTCAATACATTTCCCTCTCTGTCCTTTATCAATCTAATTTGCTGCATGTCCTTCCCATCTCTATTTCTCTGCTGTGCCAACCTGTATAAATCATTTTCTCCCTCTTTACTTTCCAACCGAGCATACAAGTCATCAAACGCGCTCTGTTTGGCCTTTGACACTGCTACCTTTGCCTTTCGCTGTGTCTCCCTGTACTCCTGTTTACTCTCTTCGGTTTTCTCAATGTCCCACTTCTTCTTCGCTAACCTCTTCCTTTGTACATACTCCTGCACTTCCTCATTCCACCACCAAGTCTCCTTATCTACTTTCCTTCCAGATGACACACCAAGTATTCTCCTACCTGTCTCCCTGATTACATTAGCTGTAGTTGTCCAGTCATCTGGAAGCACTTCCTGACCACCAAAGCCTGTTTCAACTCCTCCTTGAAGATAACCCGACACTCTTCCTTTTTCAACTTCCACCACTTTGTCTTCTGCTCTGCCTTTGCCTTCTTCACCTTCCTCACCATCAGCATCATCCTGCACACCACCATCCTATGCTGTTTGGCAACACTCTCACCCGCTACTACTTTGCAGTCACTGACTTCCTTTAAATTACATCGCCTGCACAAGATGTAGTCTACCTGTGTGCTCCTACCTCCACTTTTATGTCACCCTATGCTCCTGTCTCTTCTGGAAGAAAGTATTCACCACAGCCATTTCCATCCTTTTTGCAAAATCTACCAACATCTGTCCTTCTGCGTTCTTGTCCTGGATACCAAACCTACCCATCACTTCCTCATCCCCTCTGTTTCCTGCACCAACATGTTCATTGAAGTCTGCCCCAATGACCACTCTTTCACCTCTGGGGGTACTCTGCATCACTTCATCTAACTCACTCCACTCTCCATCTCTTCTCGCTCACATCCTGTCTGTGGGGCATAAGCACTAACAACATTGACCATCACACCTTCAATTTCTAACTTGAGACTCATCACTGTCTGACACTCTTTTCACTTCTAGAACATTCCTGACAAACTCCTCCTTCAAGATGACTCCGACTCCATTTCTCTTCCCATCCACACCATGATAAAACAGCTTAAACCCTGCTCCTATGCTTCTAGCCTTGTTACCTTCCCACCTGGTCTCCTGAACACACAGTATGTCCACCTTCCTCCTCTGCATCATGTCAGCCAGCTCTCTACCTTTTCCTGCCATAGTTCCAACGTTCAAAGTCCCTACTTTCAGTCCTAGACTCATGCCTTTCTTCTTCTCTCTCTAGCAACGGACACGCCTCCCGCCTCTCCTTCTTCGACGTCTTCGACCAACAGTAGTCCAATTTACATCAGCACCCTGTTGGTTGACGGCACTGATGGCGGTCGTTGTTAACCCGGGCCTCGACCGATCCGGTATGTCATTCTTTCTTGTGATTCGCATAGTTTATTTGGCATTTGTTTTACGCCGGATGTCCTTCCTGATGCAACCCTCTGCATTTATCCGGGCTTGGGACCGGTGTGAGGGAAAGACACTGGTTTGTGCCTGCCCCCCCCCCCAGCTGCATTGGGTGTAATGTCTTTAAGTGATGCCTTAATTTAGTTGGCTTCATGCTGTCCGCTGCCAATGTTTTCAGACACAGTAAACACACCGGTCTTTCCTCGTTTCTCACCGTAGTCACAGTAAAGCCAAATGCTACATCCGCTTCATCATACTTCTTCAACTTCGCTTTCTGCAGACTTTCGTTTCTCTCACTGTCTCCGTCTCGCTCCGCCTCTCTTTTCGTCCTTGTTAAAAAATTTTCCATATTGGGTTTATTAACTTCACTTGATATTTTACCATTGAACTAATTCTCTCTGGCCACACTCTGACAGTGAGGGAGCCACTGCCACCTACTGTACTGGATGTACAATTACACTTTATTCTAGTACGGCAAAATTTTTTTTTTTTTTAATGTTCCCTGGGGTCACAAGGCATCGCACCACACACACCCCCAGGAAGGCGTTCCCCACTATTTGAGAACCACCGAGTTAAAATCATGTCTCTTAAAGTATTTGGTGCATGTATATGAATAACTAAAATTACACAACCACATTGCCAGCTTGTTGACTTTAATATAGCACTGCCTTTACTGAGAATTACAGTCAGGCATCAAGAGGATTAAAAAAGATCTGCGCTGTCTGCACTGATATCTGCTACAGCAACTTGAGTGCATTTTTACATCTCATCGTAAATGGGTCGTTTTCCCTCTCCAAGAGTCAATCAAGCTTCCAAGTCGGAACTGCGCATTTCAGCATCTGACATTCCGTTTTATCGTCTTTCTGCAGAGAAAGTCAAGGTCGATGTATTAATGAGGGACTTCGACTCAGGGTAATAGAATCAGCACTCTTCATATTATAACAGATACCACTCCGGGGTGCACACAACAGCTTGGTGGGGTCTCGAGTGAAAACAAAACAGATAATAAATGTGCTTTGGCTTTCTTCTTAAGACAAGTAATGCACATGTAGACACACCCAAAAAACCCAAACATTTCACAAAATGTAATGAAATTCAATAGCACTTGGTTCATCAAGCAAACTGAGATCAACAATGTGACATCTGACCGAAGGTGAGAAAGAAAAAAAACCTAAGTCTTTTAGAACTTTCAGTAAAGTCAAGGCAATCCAAACTAAAAATAAATAAATAAATAAATAAATAAGCAAGTTGTACTTCTAACATAGCTGGTGACTTTTCACTTCCACTTTATGTTGCAGTTGGCTGAATCTTTTCATCCTCTTGATAAGTTTGAGTTTGATACGACCTGCATTACAAGAAAGAAAGCAGGCCCTCAGTGGCAAACACTCTTACTCTTTCCCTCTATATCAGCACAGGCTCCTCTGAAACAAGGTCCCAGGCTGTTTGCTACACTCCTCCTCCTCCAGACAGAAACTCAGTGAATTAGTGCCACCTCATACAATAAATCAAACGTACCTGCCAAGCCCTGGCACATATCCAGTACATCTCGACTTGAGAGAAAGGTTCAGAAAATAAGTTCGAGACCACTGCCGCAAGTGTGGCACTTTATATCCACATGATCCATGGAGGGCTAGCAGGATTTATGCAGATCCATGTTAGGGGAGTTCATTAGCATGGTAACAGACACTCACATGCTCTGGTTATGACTGTCGGAACTGAAGAGGAGGTAGAGACAGGACAGAGCTCACAGTCCCACAGAGATTATTTCTAACATGCACACTTGGCCACGAGCTGCCACATATACTGTACCAACTATCAGAAAGGGAATGCTTTACAGAAGTCCTATAGGTAGTTCAGGTTATGCACAGCTTGATGGACTCTGAGCATGCAGCTGCAGCAAGTGAACATTTGAGTAATGTTTCCTCTCTGTGAGTAACAACTGCAAAGCCAGCACATCCCAAGACCCAAAGATATGTTGTGTACAGTAAAAATAAATAAACAGAAAGAACTTGCCAGGCCTGACAAACTTGTTACAAATAACAGTGACAAAAACACCCCAGGGTTAAACCCACATGAAAACTTAATTACAAGAACAACTAAAACTGGCAGAACGTCACTCAGATATGATCTGAATTCAGAAAGACACGATCAAGAAATTTTAATGACCATATATGATTGACATCCCTCTGCCTGAAACACCCACATAGCGCACACTACTCAAGCAAATCTAAACACAATGACACATTTTGGAAGAAAGAGAAATATTTAACTCTACAGTGAAGTAGAAATCATCTTTTCCTTTCGGCTGTTCTCTTCAAGGGTCGCCACAGCAAACCATCCGCCTCCTTCTCGCCCTGTCCTCTGCATCATCTTCTCTTACTCCAATGACCTTCATGTCTTCCTTCACCACATCCAAGAATCTCTTCTTTGGTCTTCCTCTAGGCCTTCTGCCTGGTAGTTCCAACCTCAGCATCCTACTACCGATATACTCACTATCCCTCCTCTGTACATGGCCAAACCATCTCAATCTAGCCTCTCTGATTTTGTCTCCAAAACATCTGACATGGGCTGTTCCTCTGATGTACTCATTTCTGATCCTATCCATCCTCGTTACTCCCAGAGAGAACCTCAACATTTTCATCTCTGCTACTTCCAGCTCTGCCTCCTGCCTTTTCCTCAGCACCACTGTTTCTAGGCCATACAACATCGCTGGCCTCAACACCGTCTTCTACACTTTTCCTTTCATTCTTGCTGACACTCTGTTACCGCACATCACACCGGACACTTTTCTCCAACCAGTCCAGCATGCCTGCACACTCTGGATTGTTGAGCCTAAGTACTTAAAATCCTCCACCTTCGTTATCTCTGCTCCCTGTAACATCACCGTTCCTCCTGGGTCCTTCTCATTCACACACATGTATTCCGATTTTCTGCGGCTAACCTTCATTCCTCTCCTTTCCAGAGCATATCTCCACCTCTCTAGATTTTCCTCCACCTGTTCTCTGCTCTCACTACAGATCACAATGTCATCTGCAAACATCATAGTCCATGGAGATTCTTGCCTAACCTCGTCTGTCAGCCTGTCCATCAGCATTGCAAACAAGAAGGGGCTCAGAGCTGATCCTTGATGCAGTCCCACCTCCACCTTGAATTCTTCGGTCACGCTGACAGCACACCTCATCACTGTCTTACATCTCTCATACATGTCCTGCACCACTCTAACATACTTCTCTGCCACTCCAAGACTTCTTCATGCAATACCACAGTTCTTCACTTGGCACCCTGTCATATGCTTTCTCCAGATCCACAAAGGCACGATACAACTCCCTCTGACCTTCTCTGTACTTCTCTATTGACATCCTCAAAGCAAACATTGCATCAGTGGTGCTCTTTCTTGGCATGAAACCAAACTGTTGCTCACAAATGCTGACCTCTGCCCTTAGTCTAGCTTCCACTATTCTTTCCCATAACTTCATTGTATGGCTCATCAACTTTATCCCTCTGCAGTTCCTACAACTCTGCACGTCTCCCTTTTTCTTAAAAATGGGCACCAGCACACTTCTCCATTCCTCCAGCATCTGCTCACTCTCTAGGACTTTGTTGAATGTTCTTGTCAGAAAATCTACTGCTTCCTCTCCTAGACACTTCCATACCTCCATAGGTTTGGCAACACTCTCACCAACTACTACTTTGCAGTCACTGATTTCCTTCAAATTACATCGCCCACACAAGATGTAGTCTACCTGTGTGCTCCTACCTCCACTTTTATAACTCACCCTATGCTCCTGTTTCTTCTGGAAGAAAGTATTTACCATAGCCAAATCTATCAACATCTGTCCTTCTGTGTTCCTGTCCTGGATACCAAACCTGCCCATCACTTTCTCGTCCCCTCTGTTGCCTGCACCAACATGTCCATTGAAGTCTGCACCAATGACCACTCTTTCATCTTTGGGGTATTCTGCATCACTTCATCTAAGTCACACCAGAATCTCTCCTTCTTTTTTAGCTCACATCCTGTCTGTAGGGCATAAGCACTAACAACATTGAACATCACACCTTCAATTTCTAACTTGAGACGCATCACTCTGTCTGACACTCTTTTCACTTCTAGAACATTCCTGACAAACCCCTCCTTCAAGATGACTCCTACTCCATTTCTCTTCCCATCCACACCATGATAAAACAGCTTAAACCCTGCTCCTAAGCTTTTAGCTTTGCTACCTTTCCACCTGGTCTCCTGAACACACAGTATGTCCACCTTCCTCCTCTGCATCATGTCAGCCAGCTCTCTTCCTTTTCCTTGTATAGTTCCAAGTCCCTACTCTCAGTCCTAGACTCGTGCTTTTCCTCTTCTCTCTTTGCCTACGGACCTGCCTCCCACCTCTCCTTCTTCGAAGACTTCGACCAACAGTAGTCCAATTTCCATCAGCACCCTGTTGGTTGACAGCACTGATGGCGGTCGTTGTTAACCCGGTCCTCGACTGATCCGGTATGAGTTTAGTCTTTCCAGTTTGCATTTTGGCAAAAGTTTTACACCGGATGTCCTTCCTGTCACAACCCTCTGCATTTCTCCGGGCTTGGGACCGGCATAAGGGGAAGAGACACTGGTTAGTGCCCCCCGCCGCCGCCTCATGGTTGCATACAAATATGTCCAATCAATTAAGACAAAGGGGAAAAAATATATACAATATTTATGCCCCAGCAGCAATACACTATAATTTTTCACAAGCGACTACCTAACCAGCAAACAGTAGCTAGTTATAGTGTTGCTGCCTCACAGCTCCAAGGTCCTCTGGTTTTCATCCACTTCCCTGAAAACATCACTAAGCTGCTTAACCTGAAATTTCTCCTAGATCTGACCGAGTGTGTATTTGTGTGAATACGGTGCCCTGTGATGAACGGTGGTTCCATTCAGGGTGTATTCCATCCTCATTCCCAGAGATCCTGGCATAAGCTACAGATCCCAACAAATATAAAGCAATTACTGCAGATGAACTTATATGGACACTGTATTTACCCTTATAACCGCCTTCATCCTTTATTACATCATCTGCCAGGTTACGTAATGTATGATTTATATGGATTTCAGGATCAGTGTCAACATTATGATTAGGTGTCAGGGTTTTTCATCTCATTTATCATTTAATAGCCGCTTTCTCACTATCATGGCACAGTCCAGTTATCCAGGACAAGATTAGAATATAACTTGTTCATTTTCACGTTACAATTAAATTGTCTAAAGATTTTGACTTGATCTTAACACATGCGCCAAACGAAGCCGGGCAGAAGGCAAGTTTCTCTCTTTTAGTGTATCAGAAACCCTCATGCAAACATTTAGCTATACTAGCCAAACTAGTACAGACACTATGCTAAAAGCTCGTCATTTACATCAGCTAAGCGAACTGACCTGAACTAACATTTGAGCTAATCGTGATCCATTATTGGGGTAAAGTTATATTTTATTAGGCGTCCTGACGGCTCAGTAAACTGAGAATTGACTAAGTTTTTAAAAATTCTGTTTGCGTCCACTTGCACAGTTGATGCTCTTACAGCAGCTGCACTGTGCGGTCTTAGGTGAAGTGAGTAGTGTTTACAGCAAGGCAGTGTGTTATGGGTGTGAAAAATAGTGGGGTGTATGTGTGATAACAGAAACTCAAACTTTTTGTCTCAAGTCTGAAAGCTCCACACTACAAGCCTCTGTAAACTTCACATAGCCCAACCACGCCCCGACACTGTAGTGGAACATCAGCTATTCCAAATCATAACTCACTGACTGGATGGTAAAAGTACCTTTAAACCAATTGCTTCATTTTTTTCCTGTAAAATACATTACTTACTGCCACTTTGTCAGCAAAATTTCACCAAAATAATGTACAATAATATATACTGTATATTATGAAGCGTTTTTGCCGTATCACCCACCCTAATCCTCGAAAGTGCTTTGAAACAGCTCTGTGTTATAAATACCTCGACAGTGCCTTTCTGACACAACACTCAACCAAGCTTCGCTCACATCAAGCGCCAAGAAGCTCGTGGCTAAACTTTTGTTGTTGATTTTTCTTTATGAAATGTTGTAGGTTGAAGGAATTTGAATGGATTTCTGTCAATAAGTATCTTGAAAGCTGGGAGCAAATGTGCTCATGTTCGCAGCAAAAGCTCCTCCTCTCCTGTACATCACTGAAAGCACTGTGACACTGACACCTCCATTTGCACCTGTCTTCTTCTGTAATTAATCTAGAGGCGGTAATTACATGCATGGCAACTCTCATCTCAACTGAAAAAGCAAATTAATCTGAGGCTGGAAATCATAAGCAGAGGAGGAGGAAGAGGGACATTGATGTACCTGCTGTCTGAAAGAACCTGCTGGTCCCTAACAGCCTGATGGGCTTCAACTTCTGTGGAAAAATAAATAAATAAATAAAATATTGTGACAAAGAAAGTCAGCGTGGAAACTATCAGCAGGGGAACGATTTACAAAATAACTTGAGTGAAGTGAGTTGGGATGATTAAGAGGGGGGGGGGGTGGGGTGCTAGAAAGAGAGAAGTGAAAAAAATGCAATCAGATGCTGTAGAAAGTTGAGAGACTGAAGAAGGAAGACATGAAGGGAGCTTAAAAAGCTCACCTGCATCAGATATTCTCACAGCAAAGAATGTACAAAGAACCAGATATACAACGCATAATTTGCTGATAACAAAGTGGCTGATGCAGAAAGACAAAAGGCAATTTCTTGCACGAAACAGTGGGCGGACACGAAGTTCAACCTAGCTGATCTTTCACAACACAAATCAAGCAATTACCAATCAGATTTTAAAGATACTATTTGAGTGACAAGATACGTCCACACACTGAGTTTGCCACAATGTTTTCTTTGGGAAATCATAAACACAGTTTAAATGGCTCACTCACATCAACATGAAAGAAGACGTTATCATGGTCATATGTAAATACAGTAACTTTGTTTCATAAATTTGGACCCAGGCATCACATATCAGTCACAAAGCTATTTGAAAAGTATATTTACATATAACAAGTCGAAATTTCCTGCAATTTTATATTTACATAAGTTTATTTTAATTTACATTAAATGCATATTAGTAGCTTGAGTACATGGTTTTACTAACACCTTTTCAGAAATAAATAAATCAGTAGATAAAAACCGAGATAACTATCAGTGTGCATCATTGTCACTCGAATAACATTTTAATTTCCTTCTAGCAGACCAATCAGGTCATGTCATTCCCATGTTGTATACTAACCTGCACTTCTTATTTAGTAACATTTTAACCCTCTCATTATTCATGCATGTATTTTCAGTAACTGTTTTCCCCCAAGCCACCATGTCAGGAACTATCTCAAAGCTTATTCAAGTGCTCATTCAAACAAAAAACACTGTGCATTTATCCGAGCCCAGTTCTGAACAGACAGTACAGAACAGTACAGTGAGTGGCTGCAGTGCTATAAATCAACTGTTTCCAAAACAACAGATCCTGACCTCAAATAAGCAATTATGCCCTTCACAAAGAACCAGCACCTAAATGTGTGTGCTGTATGTGATGTGGGTCTGTGGATACACATACATAGAGTATTAGCTCTCAATATTTAACCGAAACTCAGAGCTGGTAATGACACAAAAGCAGTGACGTCTGAATGCCTGTCACACACAAAAGTGACTCAACTAATTCAGGATGACTGGAATTCACTGCCACAATAAGGAAAAAACTTCTAACAAATGCCTTAAAAATAAAGCAGGGAAATAACGTTGTGTTTCTGGGAGGAGACAAATGATGAATTTATTTCACAAATAAAATGATTGATTCACATGTTCCAATACACTCATAAGCGAAGAATAAAATACTTGGGCATGTGCTGTAATAGGAGAAAGTAAATGATGGGGTGTTATGATGTGGCGGGCTGTGTAGCAGAGGTTAGCATAACCACGACAGTTACCATTTTTTGTTTTGTTTTTTTTCGAACAACAGTGAGCCAGAAGTGTTTTATTCTGCTTCCAGTACAATGATTCATCAAGAATTATATGCTATATTAACTAAATAATAACAAGTCTTGTATTTTATATCCAGTTACAGTTACATACCTAGAGAGCATTCGCAAATCAACTCCTCATTATTGGTGCTTCACAACACTCACTTTTTTTCCTCTCTTAAAGTAAAAAGAACTAAATAAGAACTGGCCGTGTTAATGAGAAACAGGATGGCATCTGAAACTAGCAGACAGCTATCCTGAAAGACATTCTGCGACAAAACAAACTTGCTGACAGTGACAAAAGTGCCAATAACTGGTGATCACATGCAAAAAAACATCTCTTCACAAACTAACTTCTCACACAAAGTTTCACTGAAACAAAGGAAACCATTTAATTCACTAAACAACTGCAAAAATCTGTTTTGTTTATATTATGAGGATCTTCTGCCTTACAAGTTTCTGTAAATAAACCCGTGGGTGATCAAAATTGTACCTTCTGTGAACTGATCCTTTAAATTACTCAATACAAAGTAGCACAGATTTCACACACACACACACACATCTCTATTAAAAAAAAGCTGTGCTGCATTTTAGATTTTCTGATTACAAACCAGGATTTTTTTTTTTTTTAATCCAGCCTAAAAGCAAATTCTGTTGGGCTTTTACGCCCGAATGTAGTGGTATATCAGGCCAGAGGTTATCCTCGATTTCTATAGCCTGAATCCTCCAGGAGTTTACCCCTCCTAAATGGAACACTAGTCCATCTTGGGATACTGTCCCAGTATTTGGCAGACACTCTTATCCAGAGCAACAATTAAAATTCTTTCATACAAATGAGAGTTAAGGGCCTTGCTCAAGGGGCAACAGTTTCAACAGTGGTGATGAAACACACTTTATGAAGTTTTGTAAATATATTTATAACATTGTGTATGCTTGATGCGGAAAATTTGTGCACTTTCCTTACTCTGAGATTATTTTTTTTTGAAAATCTGCAATAAAAATCATAAAAAAAAATTAAAAAAAAAAAAAAACAGAAAGGAAAGTACACAAATTTTCCACATCATCAAGCATACACAATGTTATAAATATATTTACAAAACTTTATAAAGAAAGTGTCTCATACATAAGAATCCTTGCCTTAACCACTGAGCCACTACTGCACAATGTGTCTGTAAACTGTGGGAGGAAATCTGGGTCCCTGAGGAAACCTATACAGTGTCTGTACACACATACATATATACACATTTTATATATATATATATATATATATATATATATATATATATATATATTATATATACATACATATACATACATATACATACATATATATATATATACACATATATATATATATACACATATATATATATACATATATATATATATATATATACATATATATATACATATATATATATATATATATATACACATATATATATACATATATATATATATACATATATATATATATATATATATATATATATATATATATATATATATATACACATATATATATACACACACATATATACATATATATATATATATATATATATACATATATATATATATATATATATATATATATATACACATATATATATATATATATATACACACATATATATATATATATACACACACACACATTGGCATCAACACAAGTAACACCCACCCGTACTTACGGACTGTACATGTCTGGCAGCGCAGCGTGTAAGATAGTTGTGGCAGCACAGCATCCCAGCATCTCACACTCACAGCATTCTACCACTCCACTCAGTGACTAAATACTGTCGCAGTAACATTGTTTACAGTAATTGGCAATTCTACCAAGAAAGCAAGGAAGGCACTGTCGTTGGAGACGAAGATGAAAGTGAGATCTCCATCTCTCCCATTCCAATGTGTCTATAATTTTGAAGGACAAGGACCACATTAATGAAGCAGTGAAAGCAGCAGCTCCAATTAAGTCAACTATCGTCACAAAACAGCGTGAAGGGCCGATTGCGGAGATGGAAAAGTTACTATATACGTGGTTGGAAGATAATAGACAAAGAAATGTGAAAGTGATATTGCGAGCAGTGTAAAGTAAGGATACAAATTTATTTCGCTTGTTGAAAGAACGTGCAGGTGAAGAATACGAGTGCTAGGTGGTTTCGGTTTCGTTGTGTTAAATATCCGACTTACGACCAATCTGACTTATGGCTGGTTGGTCGGAACCAATTTAGGTCATAACTCAGATAGTGAATGTGTACATATATACAGACGCTACCCTACTTACAAACATTCATTTTACGAACATCTGGACATACAAGCAGGGCTGTCCGAGGTCGAAAGTGAAATTGAAGAACAAGTAGAAATAAAAATTGAATAAAATCTATAGAAAGATATATCATAAATATACATATGAAATATGATTAAACATTATCCTGAAATACACTTAATATTCGATCCAAATTACAAATAATGCAGAGGTAGACAATTCACATACATAACAGCTTTTATCTGTTTTTTGTAAGTGTCTTTACATCGATGTATCGACCTTTTTCATAAGCAACACTTTCCACACAGAGAGAGAGATAATATACAAGTTTGTTAGTGTTATGGTCTGTGTTGTTGGGGGACTTTTGGCAGCTCTAACCCTCTTCTATCCAGCGCTGCAGGCAGAGGGGTGTGGCTGACACATGCGAGTGGATCGCAATGCGCACACCTGATCCTACTCACCAATCTACCGTGCTATAAAAACGAGCGGCACGCTCATCCCGGTGCTAGAACATTGTCTCTCTTCATGTCCCTGTTTTCAGGTGATCTCTCTGGCTCCTGGTTTCAGCTCCGCACTCGACCAGTTCCCACTCCGTAGTTCCCCATATCTAAAGTTTTCGTGTTTCTCCTTGTCACCAGCAGTGACTACGTTTTTCCCTTGCTCAAGTGCCTCCCCTGTAACAATAAAGTCTCTCCGTGTTCATCCTACTCTGTCTCCTGCATTTTGGGTCCAGCTGAAAGTTCCTGAAGTCACAGATAAGCTTGACAATTTATGGTGCATTTAGGTTTGCACCAGTGGTTAGGGTGCTGCACTCATGATCAGGAGGTTGTGTGTTCAAATCCCAGCCAGACTCTCACTGTGCTAAGACCCCTGGGCAAGGTCTTAACCACAAGTGTGCCTCTGTTCACCGAGCAGTATAAATGGGTACCAGTAAAAATATACTGGGAAGGTAACCTGCGATGGACTAGCGTCCCACACAGGAGGAGTTTAATTCCTGGTCGCTTCACGCTATGGAAACCGGGGATAAGCACCGGCCTGATTACCTACCATGGCTTGGGTGTAAAAAGCCCAACAGACTTTACTTTTTAGGTTTGCACCTTGTACCAATAAATGATAAATTCAATAGAATGAAATAAGTCAATAAACAATACAGTAAGTGCGTCTGAACTTAAGAATAACACTTACCATAACTTACACTACTATTTTTTTTTTTTTACTTTTTATTCATCTAATTTTTTGTATTTTTTTTTTTTTTTTAACTGTTTTATTTCACTTCACTAATTTTGATCACTTGTCTTCTGCTGCTTGGCCATACTCCCATCGCCGTTGATCTCTTTCGACTTGATCAACAATAGGAGAAGTCTCTCCATCTCATCATAAAGTCCTGATCTTTCCTTAGATAAAATAGTAACCCCCTTTGCTGGTTTAACACTCTTCAACATGGCCTTCTGTTTGAGAATTGTACAGATGGTCGATGCATTCTTCCAAAACTCCTTACACGGATCGGCCACGCGGACTCCTTTTTTATGTTTATCTATGATTTCAAGCTTCGTTTCAAGAGAAATCGATGTTCTCCTCTTGAACACATCATCCACCTTACGACCCATCTTATTAACACTGGTATATGCACAATAAAAATAAGACTAAAAAAAGTCACAAAATCCAGACCACAGAAAAGAAAAACTTTTGTTCGCCGGCACGCTTCTAATGCCGGCATAGAAAGGAGAACAGAGGAATACACACGGAAAAATACGAGGCTAATTGGTGAGTATGACCCTGGGAAACAATGTTTTTTTAACATACTGGTGGACCAGCTTTATAAGTGCGATTGTGCATCCTCTACACTAGGTGGCAGTGGCTCTCACTGTGTTCCCTATGGTGTAGGGAAAAAAAGCACAGCGCAAACGATATGAAATGCAGTTAACACCATTTATACTCGTGCACAGGTTTTTTTTTTCTCTTCCTTTCAGGGGCATCACAGAAAATAATCGAGAAGCACTGCACAAGGTGTTCTCGGAAGGCGGAGGAATACAAGGCTAATCGGCCTGGAAAAGCCATTTCCCCAGCAGAGCTCGTAAATCAAAATTTTGCTCATTGGATGGGGCAGATTTTTTTGTGGGATCAAAGATTGTATCATGAAAAATTTGTTATAAAAGACACTCGTAAGTCAAGGTACCACTATACATACACACACTAATATATATATATATATATATATATATATATATATATATATATATATATATATATATATACACACACACACACAGTGGAACCTCAACTTACGAAAGCCCCAACAAACGAAAAATCCAGGTTAAGAAAAACATTTTCCTAAAATTTTTGTCTCTGGGTACAAAACAAGTTCCCGTTACGAAAGCACCCTCTCAAAAACGTAAACAATGCATGAGTTTCTCTCCCATTGGCTATCTCCCAACATCCCGCCCCACTGGCCTCCCACTGGCTAGGAGAGATGATGCAGCTCCCTCCCATTGGCTATTATGGAGCACCCATAATGCTTTTCCGTGTAAAGGACAGAGTTACTGTTGTTTCATGAGTTTTTCGAGTGTACTCATTGCAACTTTATCTTTTGGCTCAGGCTTTTAACCTTGCATAAACATTTGTAAGATTATAACTCTGCTAAGAAGACTTGGTCAACACACACTCACACACACACACACACACACTCACACACACACACACACTCACACACACTCGTGTGCTTCCCAGTGCAAGTGAAAAGAAGAAGCGGGCTCATGGCATGCGGTTGAGTGATATCGCAAAGGAATATGGCCAAACCCATCTACCATCGGTATGACATTGAAGCAGAAGGAGGCCTTAAAAGGCATGCTTTTATAATTTTTAAAGGGTTGAGGGGGCCTTGGAACGAATCACACGTTTTACATGTAAAATGCAGTTCAACTTACAAAAAATCCATTTTATGAAAAAGGCTCTGGAACAGATTAATTTCGTAAGGTGAGGTACCACTGTACACACACATTTTCTGTACCTCTTAATCCTAATTAGGGTCACAGGGAGGCTGTGGCGACCCCTGAAAAAGGAAAACACCAAACGGAAAAGAAGAAGAAGGGAGGCTGGTGCCCTCAGCTGACTCTGAGCGAGAGCAGGATACACCCTGGACAGTTTACCAGGCCATCACATGGCGGACACTCACACAACCATTCACATTCACTCTCCCACCTAGGGGCAATTTGGAACAGCCAATCAACCAACTGTGCATGTTTTTGGATTGTGGGAGGAAACCAGAGAACCCAGAGGAAACACACACAAGCAGAGGAAGAACATGCAAACTCCACACAGAAACACTGGTAATCGCACCCAGGATCTTCTTGTTCAGAGGCAGACCTGCTAAGCTGGCCATGTCTGTCACTGTCTATGGTGTGAGGTTCATGTGGAACCACCATCGCTGACTTTTGACAAGAGGAGCTGTAAAGCCGTCAGTGTGTTTCTGCTTTGCGATGGACAGGCGAGTCGTCCAGGGTGTACTCTGCCTCACCCGAAGTCAGCTGAGATGGACACCAGCCTCCCCGCAACCCTAATTAGAATTACACGGTTACAGAAAATGAAATATTATATTTTATATATATATAAAATATATATAACTAACTGGGTTATCAAAGGTGGGCCATGTCTGTCACTGTCTATGGTGAGAGGCATGTAAAAGAACCATTGCTGACTTTCGTAAAGAGTAGCTGCAAAGTCGTCAGCCTGTCCCTTGCTAAAAAGGGTTGTGACAGGAAGGGCATCCGACGTAAAAAAAACTTCTGACAAATCAAATGTGCAAATCAGATGATTCGCTGTGGCGACTCCCGAGTAAAAGGGAAAAAGCCGAAAGGAAGACAGACACACACACACACACACACATATATATATATATATACACACACACACACACACATATATATATATATATACACACACACACACACAATATATATATATATATATATACACATATACACACACACACATATATATATATACATACATACACACACACACACACATATAGATATACACATTATATAAATATATATATATATATATATATATATATATATATACATACATACACACACACAAATAAAATGTGTTTCCTTAATAATAAGGCACATTATTCATGGTAGACAATCAGAACTTATAGCAAATTGAGGCTTTAATCACTGATTTGTTAATCCAGGCTTAAAGTTCTGTGATGCACAAAACTTGACAAATTAAACTCTCCACCTGTATCAACAAATCACTAAATACATGTAAATGTAAATAAATAAATGAATGAATGAATATAAGCTTTGAGACAGAATTAAAATGAAGTTGTGTATCAAAAACCAACCATAAAATAACAAATGTGGACTGTTTCTGCTAATACTAATAAAATAATAATGGAGAAATAAAAGTTAAACAAACAAACAAACAAACTCCAAATCCTAAGGATAAAACAGTTTTTTTAATCCTCACTCTTTCAGCCTCCAAACAAAACATCAATACAGTACAAAAATAATACACACCACTCCGGCCGACTGCAGCCTCGACACAGCGACAAGATGTTTACTAAATAAACTCAAAACTCAGTGAGCCCGCGCTCAGGTTTAGTGGAGCGTTATTAAGTCTGAGTGAGACTCCCAACCGTCGTTTCACACCAAACCACGCCACACATCATCACGAGCGACAGCGCGAGCCGCGGGTCACGAGAAGCAGATTCACTTACTCAGCGCGCTTCACTCTGAGCGCTCCACTGAAACACGCACCAGCTTCGACCTGCCGTTTATATCCACAACCCAAAGCCCCGGAACCCGCGTGCGAACGCATACCTGACTCACGTGAAGCGGACAGTGGAGCCCTGCGCCGCCGGACGACTGCCGCAGGGAGTTTTGTAGCTGTAGCGTCTCCGCGTTCTCTCCTCTTCTTTCTCTCTGGCTCGCTTCCACAAAGATAGCGCTGATGCCTTTCACTTCCTCCTTCCTCCTCCGCTTGCTGGTTGGTTCAGAGCCGCATGCCACAGCAGCCAATCAGAGCACAGCACAATCCCGACCGCCGAACAGGGAGGTGTCAACAGGCCACGCCCTCCTGTTAGTGTGTACTTGAGTACTATAAAGACAAGTGTCCTAAACCAGTACTCCTGCTATAGAGCTGTGCACTGTGGAGTACGGTAGTATGCGGCTTTGGACGCAATCCAACTCTTTCATTCATCCTTTAAAGACATGACAGTCTTGCCGAATGTCTTTGGACTAAAATCAAGCATCTTTTCATTGTATTTTTTAATGCCGGATGTATTTTATTTAAATTTGTCCAAAGATATCTTCAATATTAAAATTTATGTCAGACAATGGTTTTAATCATTTCTATCTCTTTGTATATGATCATTCCATGCTGTTAGTACAATAGTTGTAGAATACCATCGACCCAGAAAAAAATATTATCTTCATGTAAATTAATAGGGCAGTGCTGGCCTAGTGGTAAAGGTGCTGGATCACTGATCCTGAGGTCGGAGTTCAAGTCCCAATCACCACAGGTTGTCACTGTCCCCCAGTGCAGCTAACTGGGTTATCAAAGGCCGGCCATGTCTCTCGCTGTCTATGGTGTGAGGAATGTAAAAGAACCATTTCCGAATTTCGTCAAAAGTAGCTGTATAGCCGTCAGCGTTTTTCCTCCCTGCGATGGCCTGGCAAGCTGTCCAGGGTTTCCTCGCCTAGAGTCGGCTAGGATGGGTACCAGCTTCCCCACCACCCTAATTTGGATTAAGCCGGTTACATAAAATGTAAATTATTATTTGGATTAACATTTAAACCTGCTGGAGTGACAGGGAGGCTGGAGCCTATCTCAGCTAAAACTGGGTGAATGTGTGGTACAAACACCCTTTCACATTCACACTCACATCGACCGTGCAACCCTATAGCTAAACTGTATTTTATCATATTTTATTGTGTGCTTGAAATCTGAAATTGAATTTTT
Source organism: Plotosus lineatus (assembly GCA_024760905.1). Taxonomy (NCBI): domain Eukaryota; kingdom Metazoa; phylum Chordata; class Actinopteri; order Siluriformes; family Plotosidae; genus Plotosus; species Plotosus lineatus. Next base: position 78,127,950 of record CM045728.1, on the reverse strand, counting down.
TTTAATTATTTATAGGGGCAGTGGTGGCCTAGTGGTGAAGCTGCTGGATCACTGATCCTTAGGTTGAGGGTTCCAGTCCCACTCACCACAGGTTGTCACTGTCCCTTCCAGTGCAGCTAACTGGGTTATAAAAGGCCGGCCATGTCTCTCACTGTCTATGGTGTGAGGCTGTAAAAGAACCATTGCTGACTTTCGAGAAGAGTAGCTGCAAAACCGTCAGCGTGTTTCCACCCTGCGATGGCCTGGCGAGCTGTCCAGGGTGTACTCTGCCCTCGTCCAGAGTCGATTGGGATGGACACCAGCCTCCCCCTGACCCTAATAAGGATTAAGCGGTTGCAGAAAATGAACTGAAATTATTTATACCTATGATTAGCATATAGGATTCTTCTTTAAGCTCTCGAAGCTATAAACATTTCAAGTTGATGCATTAATAGCTTTTATCATTCATTAATTTTCTGAACCGCTTAATTTTAATTAGGGTGAGTGGGAGGCTTATCTCAGTGTTAGATTTTATCTTTATCTTCTTTTTACTTGTAATGGAGCAACTGTGTGCACACCATTTCCTCCAGGATCAGTAAAGTATTCTGTTTCTGATTCTGATTGATGCCAGATCTCGAGTCTTTCACAGGAACAGTGAGCACGTAGGCCTCCGTCAGTCGATGTCGACGATGGAAATTGCGCCAGCCTAAAGAAAATCTGATTTGGCCTGGGCGACAACGCCGGATGTGGCTGGTGAGACCTATGTGGGAGTGGCTACCTCGGCCACATTGGCTGTAGGTGTGGTTAGTTGGGGTGGCTACATTGGTGCTGAGCATGGCGCTATAATATACCATGGACAGGACACTAGTAAATCAGTGGTCAACATTAACATAGAAAATGAAGCCAATTTTCCGACTGATATTTTTTCTAAAGTGTAAGGAAACTGAATAACTTGAAGAAAACCCACATGGAAAAGATGTGAAACACCACACAGACAGTAACCCAATCTTATGGTTAAACTGGGAATTCTGGAGATTACTAGCATGCCAGTGTGTTGCATGCCTTATATTTTTAAGGAATTCTTATATTTGTATTCGTATGTAAGGCTTTACAACAGAATTCATCTTTAAACAACCAACTATAAATTGTTCTCACTCACATTTATACAATAATACTTCATTTTAAGATTAGATTGGATTTAACTTTGTCATTACACATGTATAAATACAGAGTCACAAAATACAGTTTACCATCCAATCAGAAGTGCAGAGATCAGCAAGTTCAAGAATATTATATATATATATATATATATATATATATATATATATATATACATACACACACATAGATATAGATATAGATATATATAGATATACACACACACACACACACACACACACACACACACACACACACACACACACACACACACACACATTCTTTAATGAGAAAAGATTGTGAAAGATGATAGAAGTCGTGGACTGTGGAGTGCCTGGAAGAAACCAGTGCAAGCACAAAGAAAACATGCAAAATCCAGACAACAACTCCTGAGTCCAGGACTCGAACCCAGTACCTTCTTGCAGTCAGATGTGTTAATTGTCACCATGCCCCTTTATCTATGCAAGTACTCCATAATATAGAACAATTCTGGGGGAAAAAACCAACAAAACAAACACCAGACTAGCTCCATAATGTGAATTATTTTTATTTAAATTTTAATCCTGTTGACTCAAATTTCAGTATATAATGCACGCCGTTCCCAAGCCCGGATAAATGCAGAGGGTTGCGTCAGGAAGGGCATCCGGCATAAAACAAATGCCAAATAAACTATGCGAATCACAAGAAAGAATGACATACCGGATCGGCGAGGCCCGGGTTAACAACGACCGCCATCAGTGCGGTCAACCAACAGGGTGCTGATGGAAATTGGATTACTGTTGGTCTGAGGAAAGGCATGAGTCTAGGACTGAAAGTAGGGACTTTGAACGTTGGAACTATGGCAGGAAAAGGTAGAGAGCTGGCTGACATGATGCAGAGGAGGAAGGTGGCCATGCTGTGTGTTCAGGAGACCAGGTGGAAAGGTAACAAGGCTAGAAGCATAGGAGCAGGGTTTAAGCTGTTTTATCATGGTGTGGATGGGAAGAGAAATGGAGTCGGAGTCATCTTGAAGGAGGAGTTTGTTAGGAATGTCCTAGAAGTGAAAAGAGTGTCAGACAGAGTGATGAGTCTCAAGTTAGAAATTGAAGGTGTGATGGTCAATGTTGTGAGTGCATATGCCCCACAGACAGGATGTGAGCGAGAAGAGAAGGAGAGATTCTGGAGGGAGTTAGATGAAGTGATGCAGAGTACCCCCAGAGGTGAAAGAGTGGTCATTGGGGCAGACTTCAATGGACATGTTGGTGCAGGAAACAGAGGGGATGAGGAAGTGATGGGTAGGTTTGGTATCCAGGACAGGAACGCAGAAGGACAGATGTTGGTAGATTTTGCAAAAAGGATGGAAATGGCTGTGGTGAATACTTTCTTCCAGAAGACAGAGGAGCATAGGGTGACTTATAAAAGTGGAGGTAGGAGCACACAGGTAGACTACATCTTGTGCAGGCGATGTAATTTAAAGGAAGTCAGTGACTGCAAAGTAGTAGCGGGTGAGAGTGTTGCTAAACAGCATAGGATGGTGGTGTGCAGGATGATGCTGATGGTGAGGAAGGTGAAGAAGGCAAAGGCAGAGCAGAAGACAAAGTGGTGGAAGTTGAAAAAGGAAGAGTGTCGGGTTGTCTTCAAGGAGGAGTTGAAACAGGCTTTGGGTGGTCAGGAAGTGCTTCCAGATGACTGGACAACTACAGCTAATGTGATCAGGGAGACAGGTAGGAGAATACTTGGTGTGTCATCTGGAAGGAAAGTAGATAAGGAGACTTGGTGGTGGAATGAGGAAGTGCAGGAGTGTGTACAAAGGAAGAGGTTAGCTAAGAAGAAGTGGGACATTGAGAAAACCGAAGAGAGTAAACAGGAGTACAGGGAGACACCGCGTAAGGCAAAGGTAGCGGTGTCAAAGGCCAAACAGAGCGCGTTTGATGACTTGTATGCTCGGTTGGAAAGTAAAGAGGGAGAAAATGATTTATACAGGTTGGCACAGCAGAGAAATAGAGATGGGAAGGACGTGCAGCAAGTTAGATTGATAAAGGACAGAGAGGGAAATGTATTGACTGATGACAGAAGTGTGCTGGGAAGATGGAAAGAGTACTTTGAAGAGCTGATGAATGAGGAAAATGAGAGAGAAAAAAGAGTAGAAGAGGTGACTGTTGAGGACCAGGAAGTAGCAAAGATTAGTAAGGGTGAAGTGAGGAGGGCATTGAAGAGGATGAAGAATGGAAAGGCAGTTGGTCCCGATGACATATCAGTGGAGGTATGGAAGTGTCTAGGAGAGGTAGCAGTAGATTTTCTGACAAGGACATTTAACAAGGTCTTAGAGAGTGAGAGGATGCCAGAGGAATGGAGGAGAAGTATGCTGGTGCCCATTTTTAAGAACAAGGGAGACGTGCAGAGTTGTGGCAACTACAGAGGGATAAAGTTGATGAGCCATACGATGAAGTTATGGGAAAGAATACTGGAAGCTAGACTAAGGGCAGAGGTCAGCATTTGTGAACAACAGTTTGGTTTCATGCCAAGAAAGAGCACCACAGATGCAGTGTTTGCCTTGACGATGTTAATAGAGAAGTACAGAGAAGGTCAGAAGGAGCTGCATTGTGCCTTTGTGGATCTGGAGAAAGCATATGACAGGGTGCCGAGAGAAGAACTGTGGTATTGCATGAGGAAGTCTGGAGTGGCAGAGAAGTATGTTAGAGTGGTGCAGGACATGTATGAGAGATGTAAGACAGTGGTGAGGTGTGCTGTCTGTGTGACACAAGAGTGCAAGGTGGAGGTGGGACTACATCAAGGGTCAGCTCTCAGCCCCTTCTTGTTTGCTATGGTGATGGACAGGCTGACAGACGAGGTTAGACAAGATTCCCCATGGACTATGATGTTTGCAGATGACATTGTGATCTGTATTGAGAGCAGAGAACAAGTGCAGGAAAATCTAGAGAGGTGGAGGTATGCCCTGGAAAGGAGGGGAATGAAGATTAGCCTCAGTAAGACAGAATACATGTGCATGAATGACAAGGACCCAAGAGGAACGGTGAGATTACAGGGAGCAGAGATAAGAAAGGTGGAGGATTTTAAGTACTTAGGCTCAACAATCCAGAGCAATGGAGAGTGTGGAAAAGAGGTCAAGAAGCGTGTGCAGGCAGGTTGGAATGGTTGGAGAAAAGTGTCCGGTGTGATGTGTGATAAGAGGGTATCAGCAAGAATGAAAGGAAAAGTGTACAAGACGGTGTTGAGGCCAACGATGTTGTATGGTTTAGAGACAGTGGCCCTGGGGAAAAGACAGGAGGCAGAGCTGGAGGTAGCAGAGATGAAAATGTTGAGGTTCTCTTTGGGAGTAACGAGGATGGATAGGATTAGGAATGAGCACATCAGAGGGACTGCACATGTAAGACGTTTTGGAGACAAAGTCAGAGAGGCTAGATTGAGATGGTTTGGACATGTACAGAGGAGGAATAGTGAGTATATTGGTAATAGGATGCTGAGGCTGGAACGACCAGGCAGAAGGCCTAGAGGAAGACCAAAGAGACGATTCATGGATGTGGTGAAGGAGGACATGAAGGTCGTTAGTGTAAGAGAAGAAGATGCAAAGGATAGGGTGAGATGGAGGCAGATGATTCGCTGTGGCGACCCCTGAAGGGAAAAGCCGAAAGGAAAAGAAGAAGAAGAAGACTCAAATTTCAGAATATGATTACCTTCACATTTTTTACATCAAGCAAACCATTTCAACATCTCTTTCAGGGTTTAGACAGCCCTATCACAATTTCAAACATCCTATAATTAAATATGATGTGTTGTCCAGCTTGATGGTGCATTTGGTGTATACATACCCTCGGGTCTTCTTTAAATCATGACTTTTTAAAATGTGTAAATCCCATTTCACCCTGAATCGAGCTCATACACAGATTTCCTCAACAGAAGTGCCTACACGAAGATTTTCTGCCTGCTCATGCACTTTTTGCTTCCATTGGTGGCGACATACATGGTTTAACCACAGAATTCTTTTATATATTCAACTTGACTTCTGCTGCTAGGTTTTTTAAAGAAATGTTCAAATCTTTTTTCAAATCCAGATGATCTAGTGAAGAGAATGTGGTTCTGCGGTGCCTGAGGAACATTATGAAGGTTCTGGTGTGTTACTGATGTCTTCACTGAGATAAAAGCTGCACACACACTCACCCTGCCTTAATTCTGCTTTTTATCTAATGCCTCAGGCCACAAAGCCAGATAGAGTTACCATGGAAAAGAGGGGTGGCAAGGGAGGCCCACACACACACACACACACACACACACACACACACACACACACACACACACACACACACACACACACACACACACTTCAGGTCAGCAATTTCACCAGCAAATTATAATAAATACAAATAAAATCTGTCCCAAGGCGACAGCCAATAGCCACCTCATCAGATCTAGTGACTGCTAGCTTTGTTTTTTTGCAGCCCAGCTCATGCATATTAAACCGGTTCTTAATTAAGTATAAATTCATTTATGTAGAGTAGTGCTGTGTAAAAATGCAGTACAAAACACTACGAACAATATGAAACTATTATGATTATTATTAAGACAGATTAAAAAGGAAATGAAGCTGTCCAGGGTGTACCCCATCCTCCCCCAGAGTTGGGCAGAGATGGCCGCCAGTCTCCCCGAGATCCTAATTAAGATTAAGCGGCTTAAAAAAAATGATTGAATGGTGAAGAAGGAAATGTTTTGTCTCACACAATAGTTTTCTCTTTGGAAGAAGTTAAACTGTGTACTTTTTAGCAAGCAAAAATCTATGCATTGTGTCTGTATTCTGCTGTATGTGCTGTCACCACTGACAATAAATATCAGTATTTTTAAGAGTGCTTTTGTGTCAATAGTATTTTCTGTGAAGTTTTAAGTGTCTTTGATTCAAAAATAGATTTATTAAGAGTTCAATGAGTCTGAACTGTTTGTGCATGGAAACAACAAAATTCTGACGGCCTTTATAAGGCTTGGATATGACAAGCCTTCGCTTGATATTATGAGGGCTGTGGGGAGGATGGTGCCTATTTCAGCAGACACTGGGAGAACCAGTGTCTCTCCCGCACGCCGGTCCCAAGCCCGGATGAATGCGGAAGGTTGTGACAGGAAGGGCATCGGGCGTAAAACTTCTGCCAAAATTCTCATGCAAATGATCAAAACGAAATTCATACCGGATCGATCGAGTCCCGGGTTAACAACGACCGTCATTAGTGCTGTTAACCAACAGGGTGCTAGTGGAAATTGGAACACTGTTGGTCGAAGAAGGAGAGGCAGGAGGCGTGTCCGTAGGTGGAAAGAGAAGAGGATGGGCGTGAGTCGAGGACTGAGAGTCTTCATCTTTTCCTTTCGGTTTTTCCCTTCAGGGGTCGCCACAGCGAATCATCTGTCTCCATCTCACCCTATCCTTTGCATCTTCTTCTCTTACACCAACTACCTTCATGTCCTCCTTTACCACATCCATGAATCATCTCTTTGGTCTTCCTCTAGGCCTTCTGCCTGGTAGTTCCAGCCTCAGCATCCTACTACCAATATACTCGTTATCCCTTCTCTGTACATGTCCAAACCAGTCTCGGACTGAGAGTAGGGACTTTGAATGTTGGAACTATGAAAGACTATGACAGGAAAAGGTAGAGAGCTGGCTGACATGATGCAGAGGAGGAAGGTGGACATACTGTGTGTTCAGGAGACCAGGTGGAAAGGTAACAAGGCTAGAAGCATAGGAGCAGGGTTTAAGCTGTTTTATCATGGTGTGGATGGGAAGAGAAATGGAGTAGGAGTCATCTTGAAGGAGGAGTTTGCCAGGAATGTTCTAGAAGTGAAAAGAGTGTCAGACAGAGTGATGAGTCTCAAGTTAGAAATTGAAGGTGTGATGGTCAATGTTGTTAGTGCTTATGCCCCACAGGCAGGATGTGAGCGAGAAGAGAAGGAGAGATTCTGGAGTGAGTTAGATGAAGTGATGCAGAGTACCCCCAGAGGTGAAAGAGTGGTCATTGGTGCAGACTTCAATGGACATGTTGGTGCAGGCAACAGAGGGGACGAGGAAGTGATGAGCAGGCTTGGTATCCAGGACCGGAACACAGGGGGACAGATGTTGATAGATTTTGCAAAAAGGATGGAAATGGCTGTGGTGAATACTTTCTTCCAGAAGAGAGAGGAGCATAGGGTGACTTATAAAAGTATAGGTAGGAGCACACAGGTAGACTACATCTTGTGCAGACGATGTAATTTGAAGCAAGTCAGTGACTGCAGGGTAGTAGCGGGTGAGAGTGTTGATAAACAGCATAAGATGGTGGTCTGCAGAATGATGCTGATGGTAAGAAAGGTGAAAAAGGCAAAGGCAGAGCAGAAGACAAAGTGGTGGAAGCTGAAAAATGAAGAGTGTCATGTTGTTTTCAAGGAGGAGTTTAAACAGGCTTTGGGTAGTCAGGAAGTGCCTCCAGATGACTGAACAACCACAGCCAATATGATCAGGGAGACAGGTAAGAGAGTACTTGGTGTGTCCTCTGGAAGGAAAGTAGATCAGGAGACTTGGTGGTGGAATGAGGAAGTGCAGGAGTGTGTACAAAGGAAGCGGTTAGCCAAGAAGAAGTGGGACACAGAGAAAACCGAAGAGAGAAAACAGGAGTACAGGGAGACACAGCGTAAGGCGAAGGTAGCGGTGTCAAAGGCCAAACAGAGGGCGTATGATGACTTGTATGATAGGTTGGACAGTAAAGAGGGAGAAAATGATTTATCCAGGTTGGCACAGCAGAGAAATAGAGATAGGAAGGATGTGCAGCAAGTTAGAGTGAGAAAGGACAGAGAGGGAAATGTATTGACTGATGACAGAAGTGTGCTGGGAAGATGGAAAGAGTACTTTGAAGAGCTGATGAATGAGGAAAATGAGAGAAGAAAAGTAGAAGGGGTGACCATTGAGGACCAGGAAGTAGCAAAGATTAGTAAGGGTGAAGTGAGGAGGGCATTGAAGAGGATGAAGAATGGAAAGGCAGTTGGTCCTGATGACATACTGACCGGTGGAGGTATGGAACTGTCTAGGGGAGGTAGCAGTAGATTTTCTGACAAGAATATTCAACAAGGTCTTAGAAAGTAAGCAGATGCTGGAGGAAAAGTGTGCTGGTGCCCATTTTTAAGAACAAAGGAGATGTGCAGAGTTGTGGCAACTACAGAGGGATAAAGTTGATGAGCCATACGATGAAGTTATGGGAAAGAATAGTGGAAACTAGACTAAGGGCAGAGGTCAGCATTTCTGAACAACACTTTGGTTTCATGCCAAGAAAGAGCACCACAGATGCAGGGTTTGCTTTGAGGATGTTAATAGAGAAGTCCAGAGAAGGTCAGAGGAAGCTTGTGGTATCAGAGGAAGTCTGGAGTGGCAGAGAAGTATGTTCGTGGTGCAGGACATGTATGAGAGATGGAAGACAGAAGAGAGGTGTGCTGTTGGCGTGACAGAAGAGTTCAAGGTGGAGGTGGGACTGCATCAAAGGTCAGCTCTGAGCCCCTTCTTGTTTGCTATGGTGATGGACAGGCTGACAGATGAGGTTAGACAAGAATCTCCATGGACTATGATGTTTGCAGATGACACTGTGATCTGGAGTGAGAGCAGAGAACAAGTGGAGGAAAATCTAGAGAGGTGGACGTATGCCCTGGAAAGGAGAGGAATGAAGGTTAGCCTCAGTAAGACAGAATACATGTGTGTGAACGACAAGGACCCAAGAGGAACGGTGAGGTTACAGGGGGCAGAGATAATGAAGGTGGGGGATTTTAAGTACTTAGGCTGAACAATCCAGAGCAATGGAGAGTGTGGAAAAGAGGTGAAGAAGCGTGTGCAGGTAGGTTGGAATGGATGGAGAAAAGTGTCCGGTGTGATGGGAAGGTATCGACAAGACTGAAGGGAAAAATGTAGAAGACGGTGATGAGGCCAGCGATGTTGTATAGTTTAGAAACAGTGGCCCTGGGGAAAAGACAGGAGGCAGAGCTGGAGGTAGCAGAGATGAAAATGTTGAGGTTCTCTTTGGGAGTAATGAGGATGGATAGGATTAGGAATGAGCACATCAGAGGGACAGCACATGTAAGACGTTTTGGAAACAAAGTCAGAGAGGCTAGATTGAGATGGTTTGGACATGTACAGAGGCGGGATAGTGAGTATATTGGTAGTAGAATGCTGAGGCTGGAACTACCAGGCAGAAGGCCTAGAGGAAGACCAAAGAGATGATTCATGGATGTGGTGAAGGAGGACATGAAGGTCGTTGGTGTAAGAGAAGAAGATGCAAAGGATAGGGTGAGATGGAGGCAGATGATTCGCTTTGGCGACCCCTGAAGCGAAAAGCCGAAAGGAAAAGAAGAAAGAAGTTATCGTGCTGTATTCCATGGTGGTGGTGCCAAAGCAGTAATGAAACGGCTCTTTCAAGATTCCTCATAAGTTGTGAATCAGAATATCGGGCCTTTTTACGAAAGTTTTTTGAGATGGTTTGGACGTGTACAGAGGAAGGAGAGTGAAAAAATGGTAGTAGGATGCTGAGATTGGAACTACCAGGCAGAAGGCCCAGTGGAAGACCAAAAAATATATGTATATATATATACTAGTCCTCAAAAAATTAGCATATTGTGATAAAGTTCATTATTTTCTGTAATGTACTGATAATAATTAAACTTTCATATATTTTAGATTCATTGCACACCAACTGAAATATTTCAGGTCTTTTATTGTTTTAATACTGATGATTTTGCCATACAGCTCATGAAAACCCAAAATTCTTATCTAAAAAAATTAGCATATCATGAAAAGGTACTCTAAACGAGCTATTAACCTAATCATCTGAATCAACCAATTAACTCTGAACACCTGCAAAAGATTCCTGAGGATTTTAAAAACTCCCAGCCTGGTTCATTACTCAAAACTGCAATCATGGGTAAGACTGCCGACCTGACTGCTGTCCAGAAGGCCATCATTGACACCCTCAAGCAAGAGGGTAAGACACAGAAAGAAATCTCTGAGGAATAGGCTGTTCCCAGAGTGCTATATCCAGGGACCTCAGTGAGACATCTGTGGGAAGGAAAAAGTGAGGCAGAAAACGCTGCACAACCAGAAGAAGTGACCGGACCCTGAGGAAGATTGTGGAGAAGGGCCAATTCCAGACCTTGGGGGACCTGTGGAAGCAGTGGACTGGGCTACAGGTGCCGCATTCCCCAGGTCAAGCCACTTTTGAAACAGCAGCAGAAGCGCCTGACCTGGGCCACAGAGAAGCAGCACTGGACTGTTGCTCAGTGGTCCAAAGTACTTTTTCGGATGAAAGCAAATTTTGCATGTCATTCGGAAATCAAGGTGCCAGAGTCTGGAGGAAGACTGGGGAAAAGGAAATGCCAAAATGCCTGAAGTCCATTGTCAAGTACCCACAGTCAGTGATGGTCTGGGGTGCCATGTCAGCTGCTGGTGATGGTCCACTGTGTTTTATCAAGGGCGGGGTCAATGCAGCTAGCTATCAGGAGATTTTGGAGCTCTTCATGCTTCCATCTGCTGAAAAGCTTTATGGAGAGGAAGATTTAATTTTTCAGCACGACCTGGCACCTTCTCACAGTGCCAAAACCACCGGTAAATGGTTTACTAACCATGGTATTACTGTGCTCAATTGGCCTGCCAACTCTCCTGACCTGAAGGAGATCTGATCTGTGGGAGATTGTGAAGAGAAAGTTGAGAGACACCAGACCCAACAATGTGGATGAGCTTGAGGCTGCTATCGAAGCATCCTGGGCCTCCATAACACCTCAGCAGTGCCACAGGCTGATTGCCTCCATGCCACGCCGCATTGAAGCAGTCACTTCTGCAAAAGGATTCACAACCAAGTATTGAGTGCATAACTGAACATAATTATTTGAAGGTTGACTTTTTTTGTCTTAAAACACTTTTTTTATTGGTCGGATGAAATATGCTAATTTTTTGAGATAGGGATTTTTGGTTTTTCTTTACTTTTTTTGCCAAAATTGTCAATATTAAAACAATAAAAGGCTTGAACTACTTCAGTTGTGTGTAATGAATCTAAAATATATGAAAGTTTAATGTTTATCAGTACATTACAGAAAATAATGAACTTTATCACAATATGCTAATTTTTTGAGAAGGACTAGTATATATCTTCTTTTACTTTCGGCTGCTCCCTTCAGGGGTCGCCACAGCAAATCATCCGCCTCCACCTCACCCTGTCCTCTGCATCTTCTTTTCTGACTCCAACGACCTTCATGTCTTCCTTCACCACATCCATAAATCTCTTCTTTAGTCTTCCTCGAGGCCTTCTGCCTGGTAGTTCCAACCTCAGCATCCTACTGCAAATCGACTCACTATCCCTCCTCTGTACATGTCCAAACCATCTCAATCTAGCCTCTCTGACTTTGTCTCCAAAACATCTTACGTGGGCTGTCCCTCTGATATATTCATTTCTGATCCTATCCATCCTCGTTACTCCCAAAGAGAACCTCAACATTTTCATCTCCGCTACCTCCAGCTCTGCCTCCTGCCTTTTCTTCAGCGCCACTGTTTCTCAGCCATACATCGCTGGCCTCACCACCGTCTTGTACACTTTTCCCTTCATTCTTGCTGACACTCTCCTATCGCACATCACACCGGACACTTTTCTCCAACCATTCCAACCTGCCTGCACACGCTTCTTCACCTCTTTTCCACACTCTCCATTGCTCTGGATTGTTGAGCCTAAGTACTTAAAATCCTCCACCTTCGTTATCTCTGCTCCCTGTAACATCACTGTTCCTCCTGGGTCCTTCTCATTCACACACATGTATTTTGATTCACTGAGGCTAATCTTCATTCCTCTCCTTTGGCATACCTCCACCTCTCTAGATTTTCCTGCACTTGTTCTCTGCTCACTACAGATCACAATGTCATCTGCAAACATCATAGTCCATGGAGATTCTTGTCTCACCTTGTCTGTCAGCCTGTCCTGTATATGTATATATATATATATATATATATATATATATATATGTACATACATACACACACACACAAACACATTATATATATGTATATACTGTATATGTACTGTATATATGCCCACTGGTCATGTTTTTGCTATGCACATAAAAGGTGATTAGATGATTCAATGTCAAACACTAAAATAAGTACACACATAAAAACACTATTTATTAATAAGCATTTTTACATCCATCTATTTACAGAAATATCGGTTATTAATCAGTATTCATGATAACCGCAAGGGTTTTCATAACTAGGAAACATTGTCAGAATCTATCAGAAATCAATTCCAAACAAAACTCAACCAGGGAAAAACAAACCTCAAATTCCAGCAACAAGCAACACTGCTCTAACACTTCAGCCTTTCAGAGCTGACATTACATAATTTTCAGACATGGATGTGGCATCTGTCTAATGTGCCACAGCTGATAGAGAGGTCACATAAATAAACCGCTTCTGATGACAAGCAAAATGAAATGGCTTCATGCATTATTGAGCACAGCCAGTGGGGTGGGAGGAAGAGCAAAGGCAGGGGAGGGGAATCAGAGCTCACTGGATGAGTACAGGTCTCTCCAGCTGGCCCGGTCATCACCCAGCAACAACACTTTCTTTTCAGTCTGAACTATCACTCTTCTCTGACTTGTGCTTCTTCGTCTTCTTTTGTTTCTTCTTCTTCTTCTTTTTCTTCTTCTTTTCCTTCTTCTTCTTCTTATGGGCGTGGTGAGATGAAGAGGAAGAGCTGGAGTCTGATGTCGTATCCTGGAGGAGTTGCCTCAGCTGCTGTATTCTGTGTTGAACAAATGGCACAGGATCAATATAATTAGCAAGTGTATCAGAAATGAAAACAGGCATAAGGCTTTATATTTTCTCGTAAATAAGAAAAGTAGTGATACTACTTAAACTTGATTGATTGGGAAAACATTCACATGGATCGAGTCTACACATTTCTGTCTTGATCTACACTGCTTTTATAAAAACAGACCCACACCATAGGACAAAATCACTTTTTTAGTATTTTTTCAACTCTGAAAGTCCATTCACAATTAATCCATCTTTTTCAGAAAATTCTACATCATGGCCTGGACGCACGAATCCTAAGAACTGTGCAGCAGTGACCCCTGTCTCTCCTCTCCATTGATTTTTTCCTCCTGCTGCTCAGACGGTTGCATCAGTCCCAAAGCGGTGTCTGTTTTTCCAACTCCGGTTTTTAATAATCTGTGCTTTGTTTTCTGACATGCGGCTGCAAACCATGAATAAAATGACTCAGCCTTTTATTGCTGAATTGAAACTTTTCAAGATGGAAGAGAGAATAATGGCTGACATTGCTCCGACCACAGAAACTCGGAACGAATTTATATCTACAATATAAATATAAACTGCCAAATAAGTTACTACAACCGGTTGAGGTTCCTGAAAAGCAGCACAATAATTCTTCTTGATCCCGCAAAAAGTTCTGTGTAGCAGTATTTAGAGACTAAACTGACTCCAGGGTGTACACTTTTATATCCCTCAGTCCAGAGAAATTTCTTCCTTTGTTACAGAAACAATGTCTTCACATACATCAGGATAATTACTGTGAGTCATGCAATTGCATAATGGCTGTGAATAGGATTACTTAAAACACACACACACACACACACACACACACTCAAAACAGGATTTTTAAAAAATATTTTATTTTGACTATTGATTGATTGATTTGATATGTGTACAATGACAATCCTTAAAGTAAGCCGCCAGAAAAACTTTCGTAAAAAGGCCCGATATTCTGATTCACAACTTATGAGGAATCTTGAAAGAGCCGTTTCATTCCTGCTTTGGCACCACCACCATGGAATACAGCACGATAACTTCTTTCTTCTTTTCCTTTCGGCTTTTCCCTTCAGGGGTCGCCACAGCGAATCATCTGCCTCCATCTCACCCTATCCTTTGCATCTTCTTCTCTTACACCAACGACCTTCATGTCCTCCTTCACCACATCCATGAATCATCTCTTTGGTCTTCCTCTAGGCCTTCTGCCTGGTAGTTCCAGCCTCAGCATTCTACTGCCAATATACTCACTATCCCTCCTCTGTACATGTCCAAACCATCTCAATCTAGCCTCTCTGACTTTGTTTCCAAAACGTCTTACATGTGCTGTCCCTCTGATGTGCTCATTCCTAATCCTATCCATCCTCGTTACTCCCAAAGAGAACCTCAACATTTTCATCTCTTCTACCTCCAGCTCTGCCTCCTGTCTTTTTCCCAGGGCCACTGTTTCTAAACCATACAAGATCGTTGGCCTCAACACTGTCTTGTACACTTTTCCTTTCATTTTTGCCAATACCCTCCTATCACACATCACACCGGACACTTTTCTCCAACCATTCCAACCTGCTTGCACACGCTTCTTCACCTCTTTTCCACACTCTCCATTGCTCTGGATTGTTGAGCCTAAGTACTTAAAATCCTCCACCTTTCTTATCTCTGCTCCCTGTAATCTCACCGTTCCTCTTGGGTCCTTGTCATTCATGCACATGTATTCTGTCTTACTGAGGCTAATCTTCATTCCCCTCCTTTCCAGGGCATACCTCCACCTCTCTAGATTTTCCTGCACTTGTTCTCTGCTCTCACTACAGATCACAATGTCATCTGCAAACATCATAGTCCATGGGGAATCTTGTCTAACCTCGTCTGTCAGTCTGTCCATCACCATAGCAAACAAGAAGGGGCTGAGAGCTGACCCTTGATGCAGTCCCACCTCCACCTTGAACTCTTGTGTCACACCGACAGCACACCTCACCACTGTCTTACATCTCTCATACATGTCCTGCACCACTCTAACATACTTCTCTGCCACTCCAAACTTCCTCATGCAATACCACAGTTCTTCTCTCGGCACACTGTCATATGCTTTCTCCAGATCCACAAAGGCACAATGCAGCTCCGTCTGACCTTCTCTGTACTTCTCCATTAACATCCTCAAGGCAAACACTGTGGTGCTCTTTCTTGGCATGAAACCAAACTGTTGTTCAGAAATGCCGACCTCTGCCCTTAGTCTAGCTTCCACTATTCTTTCCCATAACTTCATCGTATGGCTCATCAACTTTAAGATAAGATAAGATACAGCTTTATTAATCTCACAATGGAGAAATTCACTGTTACAGGCTCTTGAGGTACCATCAGAAGGGGGTGCAAAAATAGATACATATACATACATACACACATACATATATATTATATAAGTAAATAAATAAATAGATACATAAATAGTATAAATTAATAAACAATAAAAGAAAAGAATGGAACGACTTTATAGACTGGCCTATATTAAAGTGTAATGTATCTGAGTGCAGAGTAGATGGGTTGATATGGTTCACAGTCAGTACCATCAGTAGGGGGTGCAAAAATAGATACATATACATACATACACACATACATATATATTATATAAGTAAATAAATAAATAGATACATAAATAGTATAAATTAATAAACAATAAAAGAAAAGAATGGAACGACTTTATAGACTGGCCTATATTAAAGTGTAATGTATCTGAGTGCAGAGTAGATGGGTTGATATGGTTCACAGTCAGTGGGGGAGATGTGGTTGATTAAAGTGCACGGGGTTTTTTATTGCACATAACCGGTATTTTCACAGACAGTTACAAAGTGGTGTTGTACAGTCTGACAGCGGTGGGAATGAACGACCCGCGGTAGCGCTCCCTTATTTCCCTTTATCCCTCTGTAGTTGCCACAACTCTGCACGTCTCCCTTGTTCTTAAAAATGGGCACAAGCACACTTCTCCTCCATTCCTCTGCCATCCTCTCACTCTCTAAGACCTTGTTAAATGTTCTTGTCAGAAAATCTACTGCTACCTTTCTAATCTACTTTTATGTCATCAGGACCAACTGCCTTTCCATTCTTCATCCTCTTCATTGCCCTCCTCACTTCACCCTTACTAATCTTTGCTACTTCCTGGTCCTCAACAGTCACCTCTTCTACTCTTTTTTCTCTCTCATTTTCCTCATTCATCAGCTCTTCAAAGTACTCTTTCCATCTTCCCAGCACACTTCTTTCATCAGTCAATACAGTTCCCTCTCTGTCCTTTATCAATCTAACTTGCTGCATGTCCTTCCCATCTCTATTTCTCTGCTGTGCCAACCTGTATAAATCATTTTCTCCCTCTTTACTTTCCAACCGAGCATACAAGTCATCATACGCCCTCTGTTTGGCCTTTGACACCGCTACCTTCGTCTTACGCTGTGTCTCCCTGTACTCCTGTTTACTCTCTTCGGTTTTCTCAATGTCCCACTTCTTCTTAGCTAACCTCTTCCTTCGTACACACTCCTGCACTTCCTCATTCCACCACCAAGTCTCCTTATCTACTTTCCTTCCAGATGACACACCAAGTATTCTCCTACCTGTCTCCCTGATCACATTAGCTGTAGTTGTCCAGTCATCTGGAAGCACTTCCTGACCACCCAAAGCCTGTTTCAACTCCTCCTTGAAGACAACCCGACACTCTTCCTTTTTCAGCTTCCACCACTTTGTCTTCTGCTCTGCCTTTGCCTTCTTCACCTTCCTCACCATCAGCATAATCCTGCACACCACCATGCTATGCTGTTTGTCAACACTCTCACCCGCTACTACTTTGCAGTTACTGACTTCCTTTAAATTACATCGCCTGCACAAGATGTAGTCTACCTGTGTGCTCCTACCCCCACTTTTATAAGTCACCCTATGCTCCTGTCTCTTCTGGAAGAAAGTATTCACCACAGCCATTTCCATCCTTTTTGCAAAATCTACCAAACATCTGTCCTTCTGCGTTCCTGTCCTGGATACCAAACCTACCCATCACTTCCTCGTCCCATCTGTTTCCTGCACCAACATGTCCATTGAAGTCTGCCCCAATGACCACTCTTTCACCTCTGGGGGTACTCTGCATCACTTCATCTAACTTCCTCTAGAATCTCTCCTTCTCTTCTCGCTCACATCCTGTCTGTGGGGCATAAGGACTAACAACATTGAACATCACACCTTCAATTTCTAACTTGAGACTCATCACTCTGTCTGACACTCTTTTCACTTCTAGAACATTCCTGACAAACTCCTCCTTCAAGATGACACCGACTCCATTTCTCTTCCCCTGCACACCATGATAAAACAGCTTAAACCCTGCTCCTATGCTTTTAGCCTTGCTACCTTTCCACCTGGTCTCCTGAACACACAGTATGTCCACTTTCCTCCTCTGCGTCATGTCAGCCAGCTCTCTACCTTTTCCTGCCATAGTTCCAACATTCAAAGTCCCTTTCAGTCCTAGACTCATGCCTTTCCTCTTCTCTCTCTGGCAACGGACACGCCTCCCACCTCTCCTTCTTCGACGTCTTCGACCAACAGTAGTCCAATTTCCATCAGCACCCTGTTGGTTGACAGCACTAATGGCGGTCGTTGTTAACCCGGGCCTCGACCGATCCGGTATGTCATTCTTTCTTGTGATTTGCATAGTCTATTTGGCATTTGTTTTACGCCGGATGCCCTTCCTGACGCAACCCTCTGCATTTATCCGGGCTTGGGACCGGCGTGAGGGAGAGACACTGGTTTGTGCGCCCCCCTCACGGCTGCATTAATACAGAACGATAACAGCAACAAAAAAAAACAAAAAAAACATCATGTTTAGGGAGGTACACTATGTGTTATGATGATCAGAGAAAGACAGTAACAAAGGACAGTTATTTTAGTACTGTTACTCATACTTAGTACTGTACTTAAGTACTGTATATATTGTTTAAGTATCTGTTTTTACCTTGAGAATTCATACATACATACATACACACACACAATATATATATGTTAGGTAATGACGTAACGATGCTGCGTCCATTGTTTACAAACGACAGACTGAACGTGCTCCTCCTTCTTCCCAGTTAAGTTTTTATATATATATATATATATACACACACACACACACACACACACACACACACACAGTGAGTTTCATGCCAAGAAAGAGCACCACAGATGCAGTGTTTGCTTTGAGGATGTTAATAGAGAAGTACAGAGAAGGTCAGAGGAAGCTGCATTGTGCCTTTGTGGATCTGGAGAAAGCATATAACAGGGTGCTGAGAGAACTTGTGGTATTGTATGAGGAAGTCTGGAGTGGCAGAAGTATGTTAGAGTGGTGCAACAAAGGAGACGTGCAGAGTTGTGGCAACTACAGAGGGATAAAGTTGATGAGCCATACAATGAAGTTATGGGAAAGAATAGTGGAAACTAGACTAAGGGCAGAGGTCAGCATTTCTGAACAACAGTTTGGTTTCATGCCAAGAAAGAGCACCACAGATGCAGGGTTTGCTTTGAGGATGTTAATAGAGAAGTCCAGAGAAGGTCAGAGGAAACTTTTGGTATTGTATGAGGAAGCCTGGAGTGGCAGAGAAGTATGTTAGAGTGGTGCAGGACATGTATGAGAGATGTAAGACAGTGGTGAGGTGTGCTGTCGGTGTGACCGACGAATTCAAGGTGGAGGTGGGACTGCGTCAAGGGTCAGCTCTGAGCCCCTTCTTGTTTGCTACGGTGATGGACAGGCTGACAGACGAGGTGAGACAAGAATCTCCATGGACTATGATGTTTGCAGATGACATTGTGATCTGTAGTGAGAGCAGAGACCAAGTGCAGGAAAATCTAGAGAGGTGGAGGTATGCCCTGGAAAGGAGAGGAATGAAGATTAGCCTCAGAAAATCAGAATACATGTGTGTGAATGAGAAAGACCCAGGAGGAACGGTGATGTTACAGGGAGCAGAGATAAAGAAGGTGGAGGATTTTAAGTACTTAGGCTCAACAATCCAGAGCAATGGAGAGTGTGGAAAAGAGGTGAAGAAGCGTGTGCAGGTAGGCTGGAATGGTTGGAGAAAAGTGTCCGGTGTGATGTGTGATAGGAGAGTGTCAGCAAGAATGAAGGGCAAAGTGTACAAGACGGTGGTGAGGCCAGCGATGTTGTATGGCTTAGAAACAGTGGCGCTGAGGAAAAGGCAGGAGGCAGAGCTGGAGGTAGCGGAGATGAAAATGTTGAGGTTCTCTCTGGGAGTAACGAGGATGGAGAGGATCAGAAATGAGTATATCAGAGGGACAACCCACGTAAGATGTTTTGGAGACAAAGTCAGAGAGACTAGATTGAGATGGTTTGGACATGTACAGAGGAGGGATAGTGAATATATTGGCAGTAGGATGCTGAGGTTGGAACTACCAGGCAGAAGGCCTCGAGGAAGACCAAAGAAGAGATTTATGGATGTGGTGAAGGAAGACATGAAGGTCGTTGGAGTCAGAAAAGAAGATGCGGAGGACAGGGTGAGGTGGAGGCGGATGATTTGCTGTGGCGACCCCTGAAGGGAGCAGCCGAAAGTAAAAGAAGAAGAAGAAGAGGTTTGTGTGTCTAATGGGACATTTTCATCTTTGATGTGCATATGGTGCATGACTTTCCTAACCCCTGTGGAACATTTTAAGTTTTACTTTTATTCAGTGTTAAAAATTTCATTTCGTAAGTGTCTGTACGTAAAAAAAAAAAAAAGTCAAACCTTAAAAATAACTTTTCCCCCCAAGTATTTTTAAATGCAGCACAACCCTATTGCTATCTTCTCTCATTCATTCGGAAAACCTCCCCGAATCTTGCAATGTTTTTATGTTTTGTAACCCTTGTTATGTCTTTATGTCATAAAATGAATCATTAATAGCTGCACAGTAGGACACAGAGATATGAACCGTAATGAAAGACTCCCATTTAAATTAATAGAGCCTTTCTTGCTAAACCTGTGTACTTTTCGGTGAACCTTCACAGACTCTATCGGAGGAACACACCGTTATCAATGAGAACAAAATGGGACCTGCTCAATGTTGAGTAAACCGTTTTAAAAATGTATTTCTGTCAACCGCAATCAGACTTTGCAAGAAAAATAAAATAAGGTTCTTTGTTTTGAATGAGTACACTTTTGAGATTTATGGCACTCTATAATGGGGAAAAATGGACTCGTATATCCCTTTTTAAAAGGAATGTTATATGCAAGCGATGTATGTATGTGTATGTGGGTTAAGAATCAGGACTGGGCAATGAAGCTCAAGATACATGTCATATCCACAACACCCCCCCATCTTTTCTCATATGGATCTGGATTGTAAGTATGGTTATGGTTTTGACGAGCCACTGAGTCCAAGAAACCATCTTATATCAAATTCTATTCACTCGATTCTTTTATATCAAAAAGTCTTCTGTCACAGCTACGCTGGACGTTATACTGCATGATGTAATCCCTTGACGAGATGCTAAAAATGGCATCGCAAACACAATCACACCGCATGACCTTCAAAAGTTAAATGTCAGTCATGCTACTAGTCTCGTCAATCTTACAAAATACTACTAGGGAGTCAGAGTTTCAAAAAATAGAAACGAGGGCATGCAAGACTCTTTAATTCCAGGGTTCATTCAGTGTTGCTTTCATCAGATGTGATTTTTTCTTCTCTCTCTCAGTGACAACCTAGTTTGCAGCTGGAATTAAGGCGCCATGTGATCGCATTATAAATAAACCTGCTCCCGGAGGACCACCCCAGTTTGTTAGAGAAGCTTCCCACTGAAGAACCAAAGCTCAGACACTCTAGAAATCTCGGTGTTATGGAAGGATCGTGAGCAGAAAGCACTTATTGAGGTGAAATAATTCATTCATTCATTTTCTAAGCCGCTTATTCATAATCAGTCTCACAGGGAGGCCGCCGAGCTCAGAGGGTGGGGTACACCCTTGACAGCTCACCAGACCATCGTAAGGCCAATACTCATACAACCATTCACACTAATACTCAAACCTAGAGGCGATTTGGAACAACCAATTAGCCTACTGTGCATGTTTTTGGACTGTGGGAGGAAACCCAAGTATGAGGAGGAAGCCCATACAAGCATGAGGAGAATATACAAACTCCACCCAGGCTGGAAATCGAACTCAGGACCTTCATGCTGTGAGGTGGACATGCTGACCACTACACCACCATGCCTCTGGTGAAATAATGCTTACAAAAATCAAAAACATGGAAAAGGACTTTCTGGGTTAAGTAAATAAGAAATAAAGGATTTTTGACCTTGGCACAAAACTACATTTGGCAGAAACTCAGCACTTCTCTTCACACTGAGAACACCATCCCTACGGTGAAGCATGGGGGTGGGAGCATCCCATTGCTATTTATCAGCAGGGACAGGGAAACTGGCCAGGGCTAAGGATCGGCAGAGCTAAATGTAGGGCAATCCTTCAATAAAATCTGTCCCAGTCCACAAAAGACTTGAGTGGAATTTAACTTCCAACAGGACAACCCAAGGCATGCCGCCAAAGCGACACGAAAGAGGGTCCAAAATAAAGAACCCATTAGAATAGCCTTAACCAGATTTTCCTCTTTCTATTTACTTTGTTTCAGTCTATGATTCCTTCTTCTTCTCTCCAGTTTAAAAATTAACAGTGACAGCAATTTTATGCATAAATGACAAAAAAAAACCAAACAAACAAAAAAAAAACACAACGGTGCAGCTCCACCCATTCGCCGATGAATAATCTGGCCAGTTTCAGTTAAACATACTGAGATGCATATTTGAAGATAATAGCTCAGATATAATCCATTTATCTTTTTATTAAAAATAAACAGCCATCTAATTACAGGTCCTGTCTTTGAACTTTATCTCAGGATGAAATACCACCAGGGTAATCAAATCTGAGAAGCCACATTATAATGATGAGTACATAAACAGCAGCACAGTGTCACAGATCAAGCATTTGAATTTGTAAACAGCGCAAAATAAATAAATAAAAAAGTACCTAGTCTCCTTCTCATTGTGCTTGTTTTCCCGAATGATGTCATACATCGGGTCTTCATGTGCCTGCAAGGAAATTATTGATTAATATGTACACCCATCCATTTGCCGAACTGTTTCATTCTATTGGGGTCATGGGGAGGCTGGAGACAGATCTCTTAGCCAGCTCTGTGCCATGGCGGGATACACCCAGAACAGCTCCCTTGACCCTTCAAGGGCCGACACACATACAACTGTTCCATCTCACACTCACACCTAGGGGTGATTTGGAACAGCCAGTTAGACTACTGTGCATGTATTTGGTCAGTGAGACAAAACCAGAGTTCCTGGAGGAAACCCAAACAAGCATGGGGAGAACATGCAAACTCCACACAGAAACGCCTTCACTGAGCATGGAACTCAAACACGGGAGCTCCTTGCTGTGAGGTGGATGTACTAACTACTAGGCCACCGTGCAGCCCTTAATATGTAGAGGAATCAAAAAATACAAAGTTCGATCACCTTTGCGTTGTTTCAACATTATGTTGTGGAAATAATCTGCTGAGATGTTTTCAAATATAAACCAAACCAGGCTTTCACATTGATGCCAAGGAACATAACAGAGAGCTTGTTTACATTAAAATAATTCAAAGCAGTGTTATTTCACACACCCTTACAGATTATCTGATGATAACCATGACATATTATTAAAAGATAAAAGAGTGATGCAGTTCTGATGAACTCACCACACGGAACTGCTCCAGTTTCTGATTGCCTTTGATGAAAAATGGACATTCTCTGTCCCCAGTCCTGTGGCCATAGCGCTTGCATCGCCAGCCTGAAACACACACAGGACACCTGTCCCATTCATCTTCACTGCACTTTGAATCAACCATTAACATTGATGGGCCTGTCTTACTCCACTTTACTCTCACATCACTTACATTTACTGTATTTGGCAGACACTGTTCTCCAGTGCGCCTTACATTTCACACTTTTATAGTACAAAGCAGCTGAGGTTTAAGGGCTTTGCTTAAGGATCCAACAATGGCAGCGTAGTGGTACTGAGGCTTTAACCCCAGACCTTTGGATCACTAAACCAGAATCACCACTTATCTATCAGCTACAAAGCTTCGTATTCATATCATACCGGGGATTTAGCTCAGTTGGTAGAGCGTCCGCTTTATCCTCCGGAAGGTCGGAGTTCGAATCCGACTGTGTCATACCATGAGACGTTAAAATTTGGGAGTTGTTGCTTCCTGCTTGGCACTCAGCATCAAAAGGATAGAACAACGCAACAACTGGTGCTCGGAGCGCTGGGGTCTCATTGTGCATTGAGCATACGTGTGTATGAAATTGCGCTATATAAGCATCCACAATATATATATATACACACACACACACTAGTCCTTCTCAAAAAATTAGCATATTGTGATAAAGTTCATTATTTTCTGTAATGTACTGATAAAAACTAAACTTTCATATATTTTAGGTTCATTGCACGCCAGCTCTAATATTTCAGGTCTTTTATTGTTTTAATACTGATGATTTTGGCATACAGCTCATGAAAACCCAAAATTCCTCTCTCAAAAAATTAGCATATCATGAAAAGGTACTCTAAACGAGCTATTAACCTAATCATCTGAATCAACCAATTAACTCTAAACACCTGTAAAAGATTCCTGAGGCTTTTAAAAACTCCCAGCCTGGTTCATTACTCAAAACCGCAATCATGGGTCAAGACTGCCGACCTGACTGCTGTCCAGAAGGCTATCATTGACAACCTCAAGTAAGAGGGTAAGACACAGAAAGAAAGAAGACTGGGGAGAAGGAAATGCCAAAATGCCTGAAGTCCAGTGTCAAGTACCCACAGTCAGTGATGGTCTGGACTGCCATGTCAGCTGCTGGTGTTGGTCCACTGTGTTTTATCAAGGGCAGGGTCAATGCAGCTAGCTATCAGGAGATTTTGGAGCACTTCATGCTTCCATCTGCTGAAAAGCTTTATGGAGATGAAGATTTCATTTTTCAGCACGACCTGGCACCTGCTCACAGTGCCAAAACCACTGCTAAATGGTTTACTGCCCATGGTATTACTGTGCTCAATTGGCCTGCCAACTCTCCTGACCTGAACCTGAACCCCATAGAGAATCTGTGGGATATTGTGAAGAGAAAGTTGAGAGATACCAGACCCAACACTATGGATGAGCTTAAGGCCGCTATCGAAGAATCCTGGGCCTCCGTAACACCTCAGCAGTGCCACAGGATGATTGCCTCCATGCCACGCCGCATTGAAGCAGTCATTTCTGCAAAAGGATTCCCGACCAAGTATTGAGTGCATAACGGAACATAATTATTTGAAGGTTGACTTTTTTGTATTAAAAACACTTTTTTTATTGGTCGGATGAAATATGCTAATTTTTTGAGATAGGGATTTTTGGTTTTCATGAGCTGTATGCCAAAATCATCAGAATTAAAACAATAAAGGACCTGAAATATTTCAGTTGTGGTGCGATGAAGCTAAAATATATGAAAGTTTAATTTTTATCAGTGCATTACAGAAAATAATGAACTTTATCACAATATGCTAATTTTTTTAGAAGGACTAGTATATAAAATATATTCTGTCAGAATAACAAATACTTGCAATGAAACCATTCCAATCAAGAGGAGTTGAACCAACGGGCACCTTTAATGTGGAATGAATGAAAAGGTCAAGTCACAGCTGTAGTGACGCCAGATGGACTGAAGGAGGCAGTACAGGACAAAAAAGTGTGAAATTGAATTAGAGAATGACGTGAGTAGTATTATTTTCCGAGATGTTGTTATCGAGATGTAGTTACAATACTTTTATATATTTAATAACGACAGCTTGGCTGGAAGCAGGTGACCTGATGTTAAAATTTGGTGCTTAATCTTCACTATAGTAAACATTTCAGAAGATCATCTTTTGAGTCTGAAATTTTATATGAATAAACAATTAATTTTCCACACACACACACACACACACACACATATATATATATATATATATATATATATATATATATATATATATATATATATATATATATATATATATATAGGTAGGAAGGTAAAGTCCGTTGGGCTTTTAACACCCGAGCTACAGTGGCTCATGCAACCGGTGCTTATCCTCAGTTTATGTATACAGTAGAACATACACAGAGCACAGAGAGCATGCAAACTCCAGGCAGAAACACCCAAGCTCAGCCTGGAACTCGAACCCCTTCTTGCTGTGAGACAGATGTGCTAACCACTATACTGTCATGATAGTTTCCATATGTCATGAGGAATTGATTTGCTGCAAAACAAGGTAAGTCTGTTGGGTTTTTACACCCGAGCCTAGTGGCTTAGCCTCGTGGCTCATCAGGCCAGTACTGATCCCAGGTTTCCATAGCATGGACCAGGAGTTCAACTCCCCCTGGATGGGACTCGAGTAGTGTGATGTAAAAAAAATATCTATATTTTATATACAGTATGCATATATATATATATATATATATATATATATATATATATATATATATATATATATACACACATACATACATACATACATACACACACACACACTAGTCCTGCTCAAAAAAATAGCATATTGTGATAATGTTCATTATTTTCTGTCATGTACTGATAAAAATTAAACTTTCATATATTTTAGATTCATTGCACACCAACTGAAATATTTCAGGTCTTTTATTGTTTTAATACTGATGATTTTGCCATACAGCTCATGAAAACCCAAAATTCCTATCTCAAAAAATTAGCATATCATGAAAAGGTACTCTAAACGAGCTATTAACCTAATCATCTGAATCAACCAATTAACTCTAAACACCTGCAAAAGATTCCTGAGGCTTTTAAAAACTCCCAGCCTGGTTCATTACTCAAAACCGCAATCATGGGCAAGACTGCCGACCTGACTGCTGTCCAGAAGGCCATGATCGACACCCTCAAGCAAGAGGGTAAGACACAGAAAGAAATCTCTGAGTGAATAGGCTGTTCCCAGAGTTCTGTATCAAGCCACCTCAGTGGGACGTCTGTGGGAAGGAAAGTGTGGCAGAAAACGCTGCACAACCAGAAGAGGTGACCGGACCCTGAGGAAGATTGTGGAGAAAGGCCAATTCCAGACCTTGGGGGACCTGTGGAAGCAGTGGACTGGGCTACAAGTACCACATTCCCCAGGTCAAGCCACTTTTGAACCAGAAACAGCGGCAGAAACGCCTGACCTGGACTACAGAGAAGCAGCACTGGATTGTTGCTCAGTGGTCCAAAGTACTTTTTTCGGATGAAAGCAAATTTTGCATGTCATTCAGAAATCAAGGTGCCAGAGTCTGGAGGAAGACTGGGGAGAAGGAAATGCCAAAATGCCTGAAGTCCACTGTCAGGTACCCACAGTCAGTGATGGTCTGGGGTGCCATGTCAGCTGCTGGTGTTGGTCCACTGTGTTTTATCAAGGGCAGGGTCAATGCAGCTAGCTATCAGGAGATTTTGGAGCACTTCATGCTTCCATCTGCTGAAAAGCTTGATAGAGATGAAGATTTCATTTTTCAGCACGACCTGGCACCTGCTCACAGTGCCAAAACCGCTGCTAAATGGTTTACTGCCCATGGTATTACGGTGCTCAATTGGCCTGCCAACTCTCCTGACCTGAACCCCATAGAGAATCTGTGGGATATTGTGAAGAGAAAGTTGAGAGACACCAGACCCAACACTGTGGATGAGCTTAAGGCCGCTATCGAAGCATCCTGGGCCTCCATAACACCTCAGCAGTGCCACAGGCGGATTGCCTCCATGCCACGCCGCATTGAAGCAGTCATTTCTGCAAAAGAATTCCCAACCGAGTATTGAGTGCATAACTGAACATATTTATTTGAAGGTTGACTTTTTTGTATGAAAACCCCCCTTTTTTATTGGTCGGATAAAATATGCTAATTTTTTGAGATAGGGATTTTTGGTTTTCATGAGCTGTATGCTAAAATCATCAGTATTAAAACAATAAAAGACCTGAAATATTTCAGTTGGGGTGCAATGAATCTAAAATATATGGAAGTTTAATTTTTATCAGTACATTACAGAAAATAATGAACTTTATCACAATATGCTAATTTTTTGAGAAGGACTAGTGTATATATATGGTGGCGTAGTGGTTAGCACGTCCGCCTCACAGCAAGAAGGCCCGGGTTCGATTCCCGGCCTGGGCGTTTCTGTGTGGAGTTTGCATGTTCTCCCCGTGCTTGTGCGGGTTTCCTCCGGGTGCTCCGGTTTCCCCCGCAATCCAAAGACGTGCACTATAGGTTAATTGGCCGTTCTAAATTGACCGTAGTTTCTCTCCTGCAGCGGCACTGGAACCCAGTCGTATCGGCACTTGCCTTTCCATTGGATCCTTCCGGTGGCGCCGAGACAGGGGGGGACTTGCTGCTTGGGTAAGCTTGGGTAACAGCCTGTCCCTCATTACTCCCTACCCAGGCTCTGTGCACTGGGGAGTATCACCAGTCGGGATACTGGCCAGAGCGCAGCCATAGTCCTTCGGGACTGACGGAGGCCTACGCTATATACACATACATATTCAGTGGTATCTTGACTTACGGGTGTTTTTTTTATAACAAATTTTCCACCATACGAGCTTCGATCTCACCAAAAATCTGCCCAATCCAAGGAGCAAAATTTTGATTTACGAGCTCTGCTGGGGAAATGGCTTTTCCGAGCTGATTCGACTCATATTCTTCCGCGTGTATTCCTCCCCACTCCAAGAACGCCTCGTGCAGTGCTTCTCAATTACGGTATTTTCTGTGACGCCCCTATAGGAAGAAAAAAACATTTCACGCTCCATGCACAACCATAAATAGTGTTTACTAAACTTCATATCCTTTGCTCTGTGCTTTTTCCCTACACCATAGGGAACACAGTGAGAGCGCCACTGCCACCTACTGTAGATGTGCAATTACACTTAATTCTAGTACAGTACAGAAAAAAAATCATGTTCCCCAAAGTCATACATGACCACCCAAATCCCCCTCCCCCCGGGCATCATACCGTGCCCCACTATTTGAGAAGCACTGGCCTTCTGGAAGTACATCACAAGCCTTTCCTTGCTGGCATTTGTAGCATGCCGCGAAGCATACCCACCCACATGATATCTTTGCCAGTCAATGATCAGAAGGGTTAGTTGACCTATTGTTTATTCTTAATTATTATTCATGTTAATGTACATGTATTATTCTTATTAAATATTTATTGTTTTTGCATGTTTATCTTTAATATATTAGGTCAAATAAATATGTTTGTGGCAGGTTATATGAGTTTGGGAGGGGTTGGAACGGATGAATTGGTTTTCTGTTATTTCTTATGGGAATAATTGTTTTATCTAACAAACTTTTTGGCTTACGAGCTTGCACTTGTAACGGATTAAATTCTTAAGTCAAGATACCACTGTGGGTGGGTGGATGGGGCCGGTGGGGTAGTGGTTACGGTGCTGCACTCATTATTGGGAGGTTATATGTTCAAATCCCACTTAGACCCCCCACTGTGCTAAGACTCCTGGACAGAGGTCTTAACCACAAGTGTACCTCTGTTCACCCAGCAGTATAATGTGTACCAGTAAAAATATATTGGGTAGGCAAATTGCGATGGACTAGAGTCCCTTCCAGGAGGAGTTGAACTCCTGGTCGCTTCACGTTACAGAACCTAGGAATAAGCACCGGCCTGATGAGCCACTCGGCTCAGGTGTAAAAAAACCCAACAGACCTTTTTTTTTTTTTTTTTTACCTATCCCCTGATAGCTAGCTAGTGTTACCTCATTAAGCTGAAATAACTTCAGTGAGACGCTTCTTGTAGCCATCTACCGGTGTCTCACATTCATCTGAGGAAAGTTTGCCTCTCCTCAATGCAGAATTCTTTCAGCTGTGAGATGTTTCTTGCACGCACAGCCCATTTCAAGTACCCCACAGCACCTCAATGGGATTAAGATCCGGGCTTTGACTGGGCCATTCTAGGACTTTCCACTTCTTAGTTTTCAAAAAGTTTTTGATGGCTTTACTGGTGTGTTTGGGTCATTGTCATGTTGTAGCATCCAGTTCCACTTCAGCTTTAATTTTTGATGGTTTCATATAGTCTTCAATCCCCCTCTGATTATAAGCATTATATGCATTGTTGCTTATATCTTTTGTTTGATGAGTAAATGTGTTGATTTATGACATTTAATTACAAATAAATCACTTACTTTTCCATAAATAAATAA
This sequence comes from Plotosus lineatus, assembly GCA_024760905.1. NCBI lineage: Eukaryota > Metazoa > Chordata > Actinopteri > Siluriformes > Plotosidae > Plotosus > Plotosus lineatus. Next base: position 78,098,775 of record CM045728.1, on the reverse strand, counting down.
AAACAGGATTGAACAGGGTTCTGTGAATATTTCTTAATAAAGAGTGGACTATTTAATTTTTTCAAATGACTGTATGTGTGGTTGCCTTGCGATGGACTTGTGAGCTGTTCAGGGTGTACCCTGGCTTCGCCCAATGTTGGTTAAAATAGGCACCAGCGTCCCAATGACACAAACAGGATTAACCCTGCACCCCAGTAGAATGTTCAGCAAACGAGTAAGAGAGGTCAAGTGTTGCAGAAATATAATAAAATAACTTTCCCCTTACTTTACATATAAACAGCTGATACTTTGCACCTCACCTAGCTTTTCATTTCTTTTACTAAAAGATGCCCTTCAGTGCTGTTAGTCAACAACATGACTGTAATTTTTCAGAGCTGACTGGAGTTCATAAGATGAGCCCCCTGCAGTTGCAGAATACCCATCATGCCCTTGAATGTTCTTCAGGGACAGGAATAGGCACAGTGTTCTGGACACCGGAAGAGGAATCACTTACACTGCATGACTTTCACCTCCTTGCCTAGAGGCATCCACAGGCCTTTAGTGGGTGCATGAGCCAGGAACTCCCTGGCATGCTCATTCCCAGGTGCGTCAGGAATACAGTCCTCCGGCTTCTCCTCTTCCTCCTAAACAGAAAACACAACACTTTTAAATATGACGTTTAAATTAAATGGGACAAATATTTACTAAATCACATTTTAGCTCCAGTCATTTGGGGATTTAAGCAAACCTTTATTAGTCCAGGAGGAGGTTTTTCATAGCTGAGAGAGGGAGGGAGAGAGAGAGAGGGAGGGGGATTTACATTATTAAATTCTGTTTTGCTGAGAATAAATATTAAATTATGATGTCTTGTTATTAAAGGTTGGTGTCTTGCATGTTAGTTGGACTTACAAAATCTCCACATGTTTGAGTTTCTGCACCTCATGGCTGAGTTTAGCAGTGTATGTGTCGTATTTCTTCTCCTCTTGTGAGTCCTTCAGCCTCTTTTTTTCTCGTCTTTCTTCTCTCTCTTCTCTCCGGCGCTTTTTATCCGACATGGTTGTTACCTCAATGTCCGACTATAAACTGTGAAGTATTACTACAGCTTTTAAAATATTCGAATTGCTTTTAATGCACACAACATAAACAAAGTTTAGGAAATGAAACGTAATAAAGCAGCTTCTTGTCGACTTCCGGGTGACAAATGTGACATAATAAGAGTCCCTGTTTACTAGTGATCTGAGTGACTGTTTTACTGTGAGATTTCCTTTCGGCTTTTTCCCCTTTATCAGGGGTCGCCACAGTATTTTGTTTTATTTACCCGCTACAGAGGAAAATACATCCCTATTAGAAATAAATGAGACCTTGTAATGCAAAAACAACCTTTAATAACAAGACATCATAATTTAATATTTATTCCAATCAATTGTGCTGGACATAAAATTCAATCAACAAAAAATGTTAAATACTTAGGCATCTTACCAGATCAAGACTTATATAGTTGAGTCATTAATTTAAAAATGTTCATCCAGATTGAAAGTTCTATACAGACAAGCCAGTGTACTTAATAAAAACAAGAAAAACACCGTGTAATGCACTAGTATCGTGTCATATAGAATATGCATCAACAGCATGGTACAGTGCTCTAGCTAAACCTATAAAACATAAACAAAATAAAGCTGACAGGTTTATATCTAAAATGGGGCCTAGAATGCATGTAGGATACAACAAATTAAAAGACCTTGGATGGCAGAACGTTCACTATCACAAACTCAATTAAGATTAACATTAATGTATACAATTTTTAACAATACTGCACCGAAATATTTATATAACAATTTTAGAAGACGAGTTAATATTCATAGTCATAATACAAGAAATAACAACTGGGTTATCAAAGGCCGGCCATGTCTCTCACTGTCTATGGTGACAGGCATGTAAAAGAACCATTGCTGACTTTTGTAAAGAGTAGCTGCATAGCCGGTGTTTCTGCCCCTTGCTAAAGGGTTGTGTCAGAAAAGGCATCGGACGTTAAAAACAAACAAACAAAAAAAACCCTATGCCAAATGAAACGTGTGCATCAGATGATTCACTGTGTCGACCCCTGAAAAAAGGAAAAAAGCCGAAAGGAAAAGAAGAATACAAGAAAAAATAAGTGTGGTTTTATCTTCCAAATGTTAAAAATGCACTTTCAAACACTTTTTATATACAGGGTATAAAAGACTGGAACAGTCTGCCTCCGAATGTTCATTCAAGTCCATCTTTAAATATCTTCAAAAAATCTGTAAAAATATTTTGATAATAAAGCCAGAGAAGAGTATGAGTCTTCATTTCTTTTCCATAACTTAATAAGTGACTATCATATAACTCTGTATTTTCCAGTATTATACTACTGTATATCTTTAGACTGAAATAAGCTCTTTTTCAATGTAATTTTTTTGTGTAATTGTAAGGACCCCATTGAAAATGTTTTATCAAACTTTATGGGCTATCCTTGATTTCAACTACGTACACTTATCCAGGGTATTTTAATTTATTAAAAAAAATAAAAAATTATATATATATATATATATATATATATATATATATATATATATATAAATTATTATTATTGTTATTATTCTACATTTGTAAACTAGTTGTTACCAAATTTTTATTTTATATATTATCTATACTTGTTCTTATCTATTCATTATTGACTGATATTGCACTTTTTGCGATATTTTTTATTTTATTACTTGCAAATGTTGAAATCAAGCAAATATCAATCAACTAAGGAACAGGCACGTACACCAGGAAAAACAGAACATGACAAAATAGAGAGAAGATAGTTTCTTGTAGGATTTAGGAAACAATATTACAGAGAGGGACTGCACTCTGTGAATGTTACAAAGAGTTAGTTAAATCACAGTCAAAATTCATTCACACCATTTCCATTCAAGCTAAACGTTATGGTATACAGTACTGTATAACTTGTGGACCCTCTCTGAACAGTTTGAGCTGCATTAATGTCTGTGTTGAAACCTTAATAATAATAATAATAATAATAATAATAATAATACTGTAATAGTATTAAGTATACATAACAACAACACTTTCCTGTGCTAACATAACTGTAACATAACAGGACAGTATGGGGTCAATATATTGTTGGGGACCCCAGAATAACATGGGGCAGCAGCCATGGCCTAATGGTTAGAGAAGCGGGTTTGCGATCAGAAGTTTGCTTCCTGCACCTTCATGACTTGAGCGAGGCAAATAACCTCCAGCTGCGCTCCGGGTGCTGCAGTGTGGCCGCCCAATGATTATATGTGTGTATTGATGGGTTAAATGCAGAGCCAAAAACCTCTTGACCCTTGTGGGACAATAAAATAAAATAAATTAAATTAAAATAAATAATTAATAAAACTATGTGACCAGAGCAGTGGATGAATGGGTCAACACCACTGTAGGGAAAGGATAGATTTTCTTTGTGACCACAAATTGATTTTTGCTGGGGAATAAATGGAAATAAATTAAAAGCTTTTCTTTATTTGTTTAAACGTGCTCCAAATTGTTATTTTGAGCCCTATAATGGTGCAGAGAACAGTAACTTTACAGTACAGGACACACAATTAGTCTTTTTAAAAAATAGATTTATTGAAAATCAGTGAAGTTTGCATACAAGCTGCATTCATTTGACCCTGTACATATTTTAATGTGGCAACAGCAACACATATTTGGTCTTTGCAAAAAAAGTAAAAAATTGCGGGGCAAAACAGTCCATTAAATATAATCAATGTTAGTCCACGTAAACGTTTGGTAAACCACCAACACGTCTTAAATACTAATTACAATTGACCATTGGATAAAAGGTAAATGTACAAACACAGTTGAGTTACAAAAGAATACATGGTACAAAAATGTCTGTGATCTACTTTAAAAATTGTGTGGAAACTCCATAATACATCACTATATACAAAATACATTCATAATTGATCTCACTTCAAAAACATGACATAGCACTTTCTCTTTCCCAGCATTTCCCATTCAATCCTCCAAGACGCCATGGAAGGCAACAGCTTAAAAATTGTGTTCTGAAGTAACTAAATGTGTAAGATGTGAACCATGTAAGGGCCTCCAATGTGAATAATGTGAAGCTAGTTGAAAAAAAAAAATTGTGGAAAATAAAGCACACCCACTCGTTTTCACACCAGTGACAAGAATAACATTTACATTTCGTGTAGACATTGCATTTACAGCCTGTCAGTCCTAAGCTGCTCTGGGAACACTTGTAAAGTCTGTCCCTGTCGACCAGACTGGGACAGGGATGTAAGACGTACAGCAGGTGAAGGTAAAATGTGTTTCCACACAGGGCTTTTGGCGAGTCATTCAAAAGGGGTCAATACAATGCACACTAAAGCAAACCCAACCACATATCTGCTTTCTGCATTCCCCTGAAGCATGTGGCTCTAAATTAAGGATGCTAGGCCCTGTTGTTGTGGTGTTTCCTGTTTCTGTGGTCCACAAAGTTCTTAGAGCGAGACGAGGAAGTCTTTCAGGCTCCCTTTCTTACTCTTCTGGCTGCCCTCACTCATCAGAAGGTTCTTAAGACGTGAGAAAGCTGATTTTTTCCCGCTGCCTGATTTCGATGAGCTCGTGCATTCAGACGATCGAGCACTGTGGAGGAGAATTGCAAAAATGGTGACAGTGTATGCTTGGACATGCTACTCTTCAAATTTAGAGATATTTTTAAATGCTCAATGGCCCGTTAATTTTGTATTAATATGCATTTCATGTTTCAGGATATCCGAGTGTGGTTGACAATATGAAGAACAAATATGAATATCCCAAACGCATATTTATAGCACAAAGTTATTTAAAATCTCTGCATTCCTGAATATTCTTTATTTTCCACTGTTCAGCAAAACAGTTAAACAAATCATTCATATTAAGATTGCAGTACTTTTTTTTAATTCCCCCTCCATTTTCTCCATAATTTAATTGCATCCAATTCTCACCCATCAAGTACAGTAAAACCTCCGCTGACGAACGCTTAAGCTCACGAACTTTTCACCTCAAGAACATTAAATTAGCGAGCATATAGTCTCTGCTGACGAACTAGTTTTCGGCGGACGAATCAAACCACGCGGTCGAACAGCGCCACGGTGGCGGCCACGAGAAGCTGACGCACGCTCACGGCGTCCCAGTTCGTCACACCCCTTTCTTTGAGTGCGGAAGTGGTTTGTGTTTGCTAGACATTTTGGACCATATTGAGTGTACTTTTGCTATTATGGGACCGAAAAAGACCCACCACAGGCGGAGATCATTGAAAAACACGAACGAGGTGTGCGTTTGTGTGACTTAGCGTCCCAGTACCAGTACGCTAAGTCTACCATTGCTCCCATCCTTAAGAACAAGGAAGCTATTAAGGGTGCGTGTGTGGCTAAGGGTGTTTCCAAACAGTAGGCGTTTCCAAACACTCCTTCCAAACAGTAAGTCCCTCCCTCCCTCCTCCTCCCACTCCATTCCATCAAGCCATCAACTACCATCACAAAGGTAAATAAAACCACTTTATTATACAGTACAGTTTATTTCTTTAATTACAATACAATAGCACATTTATTATACATAAAATAAGGTATATTTTTGTGTAGTTTTAAGGCTTATTTAGTAGAAAATTATGTTTTATGGGGACCTGGGAACGGATTATTCTCATTTTAATGGTTTCTTATGGGAAATAAATGTTCGGAAGACGAACTTTTCGCCTTACACACACTTTCTGGGAACCAATTATGTTCGTGAGCAGAGGTATCACTGTATTACTTTTCTTATCACACGACCACCACTGACCAGGGAGGAGCAAAGCCATGCACACGTCTCCTCCACGACATGCAATCCTAGCCACCCACCTTTTTTCAAACTGTGGCGCAATGCATACTTAGGGGCGATCTAATATACTCGGAGGGAAAGCTCGTACGGATTACGCCGATGATTGGCTGGCAATCGCTGAGAGTGACAGAGAAGTGAGTATATGCTGTCCCTCTCTCCCTCCCGTGAGAGCTTGGCCAATTAGCTCCCATGCATTCCCGGCCACAGACGGCTATCTGCATTAACCCGGATTCGACCTTGCAATTTCTGGGTTAATGGATGTGCCACCCTGGAGCCCTTAAGAAGTCATTGCTAACAAAATCTGGATAATATCAGTTGAAGTGTTTGCATCTCAATTTCTGATGGTTATATTATTATTCTGTAACACATTACACATCTAATATTTTATGCCCTTACAGTTACTTCAGGCTCCTTTCCTATTTTTTATCCAGCTTTGGAGCTTTTCAGCTGGAAAAACTTTAAAACAGAGACACATATCCATTTTGTCCATCTTGATACATACATAGGGACGCTTCATTCAAAATCTTTTGTCTCTCTCTATATATGTTTTCACTCACTCACTCAGTTTCAGGGAAGCTGGACACTGGATGAAGAAGGCAAGGTACCTGAACAGCTTGGCAGACCATTGCAGGGCAATAAGTATACAACCATTTACAATCTCACGTAAGGTCAATTTTGGAACACATGCCTATACACATGCCTTTGGACCGCGGAGAAAACCCATGCAAGCACAGGGAGAACATGCAGACTCCACACAGAAACACCCAAGCTTGGAAATCGAACCCAGGAGCTTCTTGCTGTGAGGTGGTCGTGCTAACCACATTCTGCTTTGGATCTTTATTTTCCAAATTCGGTCACATGCCAGGTTCCAATACCATCCATCTCGACCAACTTTGGAGCGCGAAGTTTAACACTTGCTTGCTCAGAATAATGTAACAGAGTCAGCTTTCAAATTATTGTTCATGATGGATCATGGAAAAGTGTAAGCAAAGTCTACCGTCTTCCGCATACACGACCTCACACCTGCCAAGCATTGATTAGTGTCACTGTGCACAAAGCATGTGTCCTTCAAACACTGCGAGGACCGCCAATTTCACTCCCTTGGCTCATGGACATGGAATGCTGTGGCATTAGTGCAGGACACATTGTTTTATTTGCAATAATATGATACGTGAAGTTACTTACACTGGTGTTCTGCTTGGTGTTTTGTCAAGGACATTGAACTTGGGTGTCACTTTTTTAGCAGATTGAGGAGTCCTGCATTTTGACATGCTCACTGGAGTGTTCTTTGGTAAGGTCCACAGAAAATCCCTGTTCATCCCAATTTGCCTGGATGTCTTATTACAAGTGTGACAGGTGGCCAGCTAGGAGACAAAAACAAAAACAAACAAAAAGCATTAGCGAACAGGTCCCAAGTCATTAAATCTTATTTGTGTGATATATTTATGCACTACATACTCATAGCTCACCCTCACCCTTCAGGTATTACACCTCATTTATTAAAATAAATAAATACTATAAATGTAACCACATACATTGCAGGAATAATGGGAACAATGTGAATTGAACAATGTGAACGGGAAAAAGTGGGAATATATGCGGTGTTGGTTGTGAGGATTAGCACTGCATGAATCATGTGCTGAATGATGGCTGTGCTGGAATTGCTGATTATTATAGTGTGAGTCAACAAAGTTGAGTACAACATGTGCGTCATGAAAAGCCTCCTGCGTAAACAACCATGAACTGGTTTTGAGATGACCTGCTGGGGAATAAAGCTGCCCGATTGTAATGATTACGAACGACATACAGAAAATGCTTTCAGTACTTTTTAACTGATCTTTTTAATGTTTAAAAATAAACTGGAAAAAGGTGTACAACATTTTACAAATACATTTAACACTGCAACCTTCTAAAGTTTGTCATTTATCATAGACATAATATTCATCCATGTAAATGTATATAAGTTTTAATAAGTTTTATTTATAAGTATACAAAGATATATGCACACGTTCATAATTAAATAAAATACAACTTATTCAAAATATTCTGAGTACCAGGCTGTTTTTTTTTCTTATATTATACAGTATATTGTACAATAAATAGACAGCACAGGAACAGTGATATTTCCGAAAATGTAGTGACTATAAATTTATCCACAAAGCTCAGCAAAAGAATTCAAATTTAACTTGAAACTGAATGATTTGATGTTTCCAGGTGTAAGGTGAAAACAGTGAATGTTTGAAAAGATGACATTGATACACTGCATGATGTACATTACTATTGACTAAATATGAGGCATGCCAGAGGATGAGTGAGGATTTTAGTACAGCTCATCCTAACAGCCAGCTTGAAAAAGAGTCCCTATTACAAGGCAGATAAATGATTATATTTTTACACGTTTATTTGGAGAAAAAAAAAAAATCTATAATTTTTTTTTTCCTTTTAAGTACTGTAATCCTTAATTATTTAGACATTCGCAGTTCTACAAAATACAGATTTAAAGACATGGACAGTATATCACTTTACAATATGATGGCAACAATACCTTGAAATCCATTCAATGAAACCATGGCAATCTGACATACTGCAACAATAACACCACGATTTAGTCAAATGCTTACAAAACACACACACTGTTTCATTAAAGTGTTCACTCAGGATAACAGTAATGCAAAGGTCAGAAATAAATTAGATATTCAATTGTCCTATTAAGACACTTTGTATAAAAGCTTGCCACCTTATTAGGCTTAACTCAAACACACACACACACACACACACACACACACACACACACACACACACACACACAAGCCTGAATGTTACATCCTGCCACTTACTCACCCACTAACGTCTACTCAGACAAGAACCCTGTATTGTATGTCATGATCCAATTATGACGCCAATATCACTTTCCATCACTGACAGAACAAAGTTTTGCTTTGGCAAAAGTTTAAACTCACCGACACAAAGTTAGCCATGTTTGTTGACGGAAACAGGTGGTGAAGATGAAGAGCAGTACAGGCTGTCTGAATTCATGACATGCTGCATGCACCATTATTGTAAATCACAAGGACAAGCGCACACACACCTCCAACCAATCATCCTGAATGAGGCGGAGACATTCCGACTAACAGAGGGTCTATTGGTAGATGCGCCAAACTCATTTATTATAAATCTAATTTGTTACACACACACACACACACACACACACACACACACACACACACACACACACATAAATTTCAAGCATGAGAAGTTTGTGATCAACATAAAGAAATATTCAAGCTGTGATTATGGACAGTTCAATGTCTATATAGTTTGCAAGGTCATTGTTGAATACAAAAAAGGTATCTATATTTTTTTACAATTTAGTCTCAAATATAAAAACATTGAATGAAGCAAAATAAACCAACCAGTTAAATTTAAAATGGTTTGAAAAGGACCAAAAGCAAAATGTTTTGGTGAGATAATCTAGAATGTACTCCAAGAATAGCATTTGTAAAGTTATTAAGGTAAAATGGTGAGCTCACAAGTTATTCAAGTGTGTTTCATAATTTATTATATTATATATATATATTATATTATAATATATAGTTTTATAATTTAATTGTCTAATTCACAGCTGGAGAGCAAAAGTTTGCTGTTTTACAGTAATGATAAAGGAACAATCCAAACTTCTTGCTGCTTTAAACACCTTTGTCTTAACTTTGAGCCCAAATCTATAAGTAGCAGTAAACTGCTCCTCAAATGGAAGCAACACTCTGAAAGTATCTTATCTTTCATGATAGCAATCAACCTATAAACAACCAAAGACTCAGCATGTACTATATCCCCATAATAACATCCAGCAGCAAGACACACAATGAACGTCAGGTAGTATGATCACATTTCCAATAAAATAAGGCTTTAAAAAAAAGTATGCAACATGGCGCCCTGGTTACATTGTTAGCCACATACACTTAATATCCAGAAGGTCCTGGGTTCGAATCCCAGACTTGGGTCTTTTTCTTTGTATGTGAAGTTTCCTCCCACAGTCCAAAAACATGCACATTAGGCTAATTGACTGTTCTAAATTGTCCCAAGTTGTGGGTGTAAGTGTGTATGTGTGTGTGTGTGTGTGTGTGTGTGTGTGTGTGTGTGTGTGTGTGTGTGTGTGTGTGTGTGTGTGGTGGCCCTAGTGAGCAGTTAAGGGTGTACCCTGGTTTTACCCGGTGTTGGCTGAAATAAGTTCCAGCCTCCCCACTACCCGAATAGGATTAAGTGGCTTGGCAACTGAGTGACAAGTGATGTTAATTCAGATAATATTTTCACATGGAGACATACAATAGTAAGACAGTTTTGCAATGTAAACATCATTAGGTGCAATATGGAAATCCTACTTACATGATCATACTTTTTCTTGGTTGATTATAATATAAAATTCTTCTAATGATTAACATTAAAAACTGATTTTCAGTGGAACATAACCCCCTTCAGACTTTTAATATTTTCTGGTCTGGAAATCAATAAAATTTTAAGTCTTCCTCATTTTCCCACAGGAAAAGAAATTGAGCCATAATACATGCATGGTTTTAGGGGACGCTGAGCTTTAAAGAAAGCAGAAAGCTCTTTATTTTCGTGCAACTGTGATTCATCTTGAAAGAAGGTAAAAGAGAGATCTGAAATAATTACAGACAGCTCATTTGAAAGTAATAGAGATATTAATTTAGAATTGTAAGTGTACTACTCAGTCAGCATGACGGACATGTCATGCTTTTTTAAAATTGGCATGGAATGTTCCAAAGACAAAAATAATAGCATTGTTTTCACTGGTGGTTCCATAAAATGTGGCTAAAATAAGTTGGGGGGAAAACACACACACACACACACACACACACACACACACACACACACACACACACACACACACACAAAATGAAAAAAGCTTGAAGGAATTTTTTTTGTTAAAAATCATGTTACAAACAAAGCTGTTAATCCTGAAGACTTTCATGTATCATTTTTTAAAATCCATTTATTAGTCTTGCAATGCTTGTGCCAAACAATTTGCATAAAACATTTTATGCACTTCGTACTCAATACCTGACACTGAAATACCAAGGTTGGGTCCTTGAACAAGACCTTCATCTGTGTCATTTAATTGTTCATCACTTTTGATAAAAGCCCTTGCAGACTGAGTAAATGGTGGGGTGGAAGGGGTGTAGTAGCGAGGAATCACTGTGTGTGTGTGTGTGTGTGTGTGTGTGTGTGTGTGTATACACATACATACACACACACACACACACACACACACACACACACACACACACACACACACATATATATATATATATATATATATATATATATATATATATATATATATATATATATACACATACACACACATATATATACATATATATATATATATATACATATATATATATATATATATATATATATACACACATATATATATATATATATACATATATGTGGGGCAGTGGTGGTCTAGTGGTATAGGGCGCTGGATCGCTGATCCAAAGGTTGGGGGTTCAAGTCCCACTCTCCACAAGGTTGTCATTGTCCCCCCCAGTGCA